>CM054150.1:30731564-30736564 GCA_028751875.1 Rapana venosa
TGGAAATGTTCATCAAATGAGGATTGCTTGTCTTCCTGCAGTTTGGAAATGTTCATCAAATGAGGATTACCTGTCTTCCTACAGTGTTGAACCCACGCATTCATATAAATCATTGTGGTTAGGGCAACAAGCAGAAGAAAAAGTACTGAGGGTCCAGTGTTAGCTGATGTTTGTTTGTTTTTTTAATGTATATTCTAAACCTACCAAATTTGAGTAAAAACCATGAGTTTTGAGTCAGAGAAAAAGTCTTTCACAAAAAGCGTTGTTTTCTTTCTTGAAAACTCTCTATGAATGCCTTAAATTAAAGTACGTGCGGTATGAATGTGATAGAATAATAATTATAGGAAAACTGAAGAAAAAGTAGCAACGAAAATAAAGGCGATGTGTGGCCCACCAACCACTCCACGTAACTGTCGCAGACTGCCTAGTATTGGGTGGGTACTGGCCTCTGGAAAATGAGAGAGAGATCTGTGCGAATGGAGGAGGGGTGAGGAGGGGGTGGGGGTGGAGGAGGATGGGGAAGTGGATGTACAGAAAGGAGATGGTTTTTATGGGGGGGGGGGGGGGGGGGGGGCATGGACGGGGAGGGAGGAGGAGGGGTTAGCAGTTATTATAGTTGTTGCTGAGGAAGTTGTGTGTGTGTGTATGTATTTGTGTGTGTGTGTGTGTGTGTGTGTGTGTGTGTGTGTGTTGTGTGTGTGTGTGTGTGTGTGTGTGTGTGTGTGGTGTGTGTAGTTAGACAGAGCGCCAAGGGGATGTTTACGCGGTAGTTGCAAGTACTATGAAGAGCATTGTGTGATTGTCATGACTCGACGTTTTATACTTCCTTGAAGGGGAATGTTGATTGTGTTGGGGTATGAGAGGAGGAGGAGTGGGAAAGGGTGGGAGGGGTCTGTTAACAAAACGTAACATTTCCCATTCCAATATCAATTATAATTATGTATGACGATAGCGCATATCGGAACACTCCGATTCCCACCCCCCCCCCCCCCCAGACAAGTTAAGCAGCGTTGAGCGTGTACCACTGGGATGGGTGAACCGTTTGCGGCGCCTTGGTTTCAATACGTCCCCCATTCACCCTGCGGTAAATGGGCACCTGCCCACTTTCGGTCAGAAGGTAAAGCAGCTAAGGAGAGGAATGGGCGCCACCTCTCAAATGCCTGGCCCCTAGAAGTTGATGTCTCTGGCCTCGCTTCCCTACGACATTACAGGTTTATGGTTACAAAAACCTTTTTACCTTTTTATAGGTTTACTTGTGTCAAAGAGCGAAACACAAGCAATACGAATATAAATATAATATATATGTTGTTGTGTTGTGTTTGTGTTACAAATATATATATATAATTATATATATATATATAATTATATATATATATATAATAGTTGGGTGTTATTCGGGAATGGTGCTGTTTGTTTGGTCATATATTCGGTGGTTTTTCTTTCCAATTTGCAAGAAAGGCTGTATGTATGGTGATTGTCTGCCTCAAATTCATAACCATAACCCATCTCAAAATCTCCACCCCACCCCCACCCAGAACCCCCCACCCCACCGTCCCCACCCCCCCTGCCACACCCCACCCCAAATCCTCCCCCAAAATGAAAGTGTTATAGCAGCCTGACTCAGAGCACCCTATCAAATAATATTCAACCACAAATGCCAAAGTTCGTGACAAGCAAATAACTTTGAAGGAAAGTGCAAAAAGGTTCGCAGTCATTAAGATCCGCTTGCAACTAGGAAATGAGGGGAAAGGAAGAAGAGAACAAAGGGGAGGGGGGCGACGGGGGGGGGGGGGGGGGGGGGGGGGGGGGGCGGGGGGCGGGGGGGGGAGTGTGGGGCGGGGAGCGTTTTTAGCCCCAAAGCCACAAGCGAATGCATTGTTGCAACCACCTCCCACACCCACCACACTCGCCCACCCTTTGCTAAAAGAAATAATATGATGTGATTTTCCATGAATCATCATCAATGAGACATTTTGGCAGGAGGATGTTACGTTCCCATGGCAAAAGACACGTAGTGAAATGTAACAAATGGAAAAGGGAAAGGAAGACTGTGTCCGTTGCTCATTCTTCTTTTATTATGGTTGGTTTTTTTCTTGGCTGAAAGAGACATAGCTTTCACTATCGCGTTTTCTCACTACAACGATCCGACTGACAGACCGAAAAAATGAGTTTCTAGATAGTTCTCTCTCTCTTCACTCATTCCTGTCTCTCTCTCTCTCAACACCTCTCCTCTCTCTCGCTGTCCTTTCTCTCTCATCTCTTCTCTCTCTCTGTCTCTCTCATCCTCTCTCTCTTCTCTTCTCTTCTCTCTGTCTCTCTCCACCCCTATGTCTCTCTCTCCCCCAACCTCTCCCATTAACCACTTTTCACTGTCGTTTCAACAGTCATTACCAAGACAGTGTCTATGCCTTGCCGTCAGCGCTAGGAATAAAACGGAGAGAGAGACAGAGGAGAGACTGAGAGAGAGAGAGAGAGACAGAGAGAGAACAAGACAGACGAGAGACAGAGAGACAGACAGAGAGAGAGAGACCAGAGAGAGACAGAGACAGAGAGAGACAGAGAGACAAACAGAGAGAGACAGAGACAGAGAGAAAAAACAGGGGAGAGACCACAGCACAATGAGAGATGAGACAGAGAGAGAGAAAGAGCAAAACAGAGAGAGAGACAGAGACAGAGAGAGGAGACAGAAGAGAGAGACAGAGAGAGAGACAACAGAGAGACCGAGAGACAGAAGAGCAGAGAGACAGATGAGACAGAGAGAGACAGTAGACAGAGAGAGACAGAGAAGAACCCAGATGAGAGACACGAGGACAGAGAGACAACAAGAGACAGAGAGAGCCCCCAGAGACAAGACAAAAACAACTCGACCAAAGACCAACGAAGACACAGCAGGACAACAGCGCCACCAAAACAGGAAACAACAGAAGAACCAACTCGAAATTCCCGACCCCGAAAAAAAAAGAAACACAGGCCACACCATCCCTCAAAAAAAAACCGAAAAAAACCCAGAAAAAAAAATAAAAGAAAAAAAAGCGAAAACACTACCCCCACCCCCCCCTCCCCCCCCCCCCCCCCCCCCCCCCCCCCCCACCCCCCCCCCCCCCACCCCCCCACCCCCCCCCCCCCCCCCCCCCCCCCCCCACACACACACAAATAATCAAAACAGAAGAACCGAAACTAAACCTATCAGCAACAAATAGACAAATACACAGCAATGCAAAAAACCCTTCAAGTAAACAAAGTATGCAACAGTAAGAATCAGCAGTTTTAGATACATTCCAAGAAGAATTCAAATGAGCATCATAATGAAATACTACTACTATTATTAGATGAAAATCAAAGAGACAATAAGAGAGAGAGAAAGAGGGGAGGGAGGGAGGGAGGGAGAGAGACAACAGACAACAGACAGGCAGAGACAGAGATAGAGCCGGAACAATAGACAGGTACAGACAGACAGATAAACGGAGAATATACAAACGCATTTAACTCTATGTTGTAGGAAATGAATAAGTACAACGTTTCTTTGCACCATGCCCTACTCCACTCCCCATTTTCCTAAGGAAAATATTATAGAATAAACCCAACAAGTCTCATCCAAACCAAAGGAATTTGTAGAAGAATGCATAAACACACACACTCACCACACACACACATACACACACACACACACACACACACCACACACACACACTCACACACAAACAAGCCCCAATTATCAACGAGAACACGAAAAAAAAATGAAGAAAAAGACAGCACACTCACAAACAAGGTTACAAGTAAATATAGCACACTCATACACACATTATATTCACAATCAACTAAATAAGACTTTATCATAATGGCGTAACAATAATTTTTAGTCTAAGCGGGAGTAGGAAACATGTTGATGCAGCTTCTTTGATTGCCCCTGGTCCTATCCTTCAAGTTCTTCCCTGTCCATCTGTCCCCACTCAGTCCACGTCTTCTGGATATTCATTTCCTCTCACACAGGACCAAGTGCTTAGTTCTTTCGGACCACCTGAAACAAATATCTCTGAAACGATGTTTGAAGGATGAAAAACTAGGCTTTTGTTTTAAGTGATCAGGGATTTCATTCCAAAGTTTACCTCCTGAATAAATTAAGAAGACATAAAGAGATCAGTTCTTGGTTGTGGGATAAACAGTATACTTTTGCCTCGAACATTATTTACAATAAACTTGTGAAGATAGGATGGCGCAAGATTATAACATAATTTTGTACATGAAACACACCTTTGTTAAAACGACATCTTAGATGGAAGGGAAGAATATTAAGTTCCTTGTAATCTGTTACTTCCAAGGGTGTTGATTTAAGAAGCACTATTTTTAAAGAACGTCTATACAACTTTCTAATCGCTTTAGACAATTTTTACTGGCTAAATCCCAGCATGTGGAAGCATAATCTATGTCAGGCTGTATATAAGCATGAAAAAATAGTTTGCGGGTATGTTGATCAAGCAAAAAGTTTATTCTATTGAGCTGAAAGATTTTCTGGGCTAACTTTTTAGACAAATTTGAAAGATGACTAAACCAAGACAATTGTTATCAATATTTTAACCCAAGCAATTTTATGAGAATCCACTTCTTCCAAGTGTGTATTGTAAACTTTAAGATCAGGTAACTTCAATCTAATGTTTTGTCGCTTTTGTCTGGTTGTAATTAGCATAAATTTAGACTTTCCAGGATGGAGAGCCATATGGTTAAGTTCAGACCAATAAACAAGTTTATCAATATCTTTTTGCAATTCAAAACAAAGCGAACTTGCATCCTTACCTTTATTATGGATCGTGGTATCATCAGCAAATAGTTCACATGAGGTGGAAACGTTCAGTGGAAGATCATTTACATAAACTGAAAATAAAATGGGACCTAAAACTGATCCCTGTGGAACTCCATAATTAATAGGCATAAAGGGGGAGGTAACACAATCTCGGTATACTGCTTGTCGTCTATTACCTAGAAAAGACGATATAAGTCCAACT
>CM054150.1:30739064-30744064 GCA_028751875.1 Rapana venosa
CCTGTGTCATCATCAGGTGCCTTGTTAAGCATCCGCGTCTTCGTTGATTCCCAGCCATCACTATTGAATAATACCCAGGACTCTGGAATACATGATGAAGATTCCCCCGCCGTTCATGTCCCTTAAGAACCTGACACGACAGTCATACTATCGTTATATTATTATCATGATTGTGTTGTTGTACCTTAGCGCTTTGGGTTTCTTCAGGGTGTGTGTGTGGGGGGGGGGGGATGTGTGGGTTTCCGATTGATTTATATGAGTGCATTATTGAATTTGTTGTGTAAATGAAAAGCTTATGTTGTGAGTATGTTCACAACGCCCATATCTGCAAGTTGTAATGTTGTTCAATTTTATGTACAACCCAGAAGTTCGTTTCTATTTTCTTGAAATTAAAATCTTGAATGTACATACTGATTATTATTATTATTCCTTGCAGACTGCAGGCACTGTGACTAACACATCCCTTACCATGGTGCCATTCAGTTCAGTTCAGTTATTCCCTCACGTCTGGCACTACGGCAAGCAGTACATTCCATACACACCACACCACATCTACATGAAAACGTGCTTACCGGGTGCTTCACCTCCTATATTATATCCCACTATGCTGATGCGTTCAATGCACTAGTTATATATTTACGTTCACACCGCTCATAACATGGCACCAGTCACTGGAGTTGTGAAACAGTTCACGTACGCACTTTGATACCCTGTATAAATGCCGCAAGAAAAAAGTTTGCAGAGTTGTTCATCCCATAGAGACCAAGTGCTCTCTCTGCCCACCGGCTAGAGGAAGAAGTCAGACTGGCTATAATTATTAGGATGTACATCCAGTGTGCAGCACAGTGGCAGACAAGTGGTTAGAGGAGCCGTGAAGCGTGATGCTGGAGGTGGCACAGTACTTTCACCTCAGCTGCAGCAGCATCGCTAGCTCAAGGCCAGATTGCGATAAACAAAACAAGATGGTTTGGGACATGCAAGAGGTACTTTACATGGACATGCTCACATACACACACGAGCGCATGCAAGCGCGCGTACACACATACACATACACACAAACAAACACACACACAAAAGCCGCAGGCATGCGCATACACGCACACATACACGCAAGCACGCACGCACGCACACACACACACACACACACACACACACACACACACACCTCCACACGTCGATCGAACTAAATGATGCCAGAATTATACAAATTTGCAAAGCTCTGATTCTGATGGCATGAACAGTTACTAGGACTGAACGCTGCTGAGAGGGCCACGACTTCCAAGGCGTGTTGTCATAATCATCCTATTTCGAAGGACTGTTCCCGTCTACAAATGAAGGCGTTACAGATCTAATTGAGACGGCTGAGCTGATTTACAGCTAATTCAAATGCGAAGACTGAGCAGATAGTGATATACAATTCAAATGAGGCGACTGAACCAATTTATAGCTAAGCCAATAGTGCCGTCAGCTTCGTAATCATTTTCAGGTGCATATTTCATGAAGCTCATTGCTCAAACTGCCCGCAGAACTCTTATCTCTAGGCATCTTCCAAATCTAGTTGACATGCATAGACAATCAACCATGAACTACAGCCCTGTCAAAAAATATTTAGAAGAACTTGGTATCCATAGCATAATTATTGTTTTTGCCTTCGTCATTACATGACACACCCCGTAGCCTTCTCTACCGTAGAGGAACGTGTTTGACTTAATAACCCGCCTTCTCTATGGGATTTTTTCCATCGTCATCAATCACTATACAAGAAAGATGAATTATTCAAAGTGTGTGCCTGTTGGTGCCATGCTCACTTTCCATAGTTTTCTCTTCCTCTATTAAAGTTTTCCGAGTCAAAAGATTTATGATGGTCTTGAATTCCACAAATCGTTTTGGTTTTTTTGGTCTTTTTGAATAGTCTTTGATTGTATTTAGCTTGTCCATGATCGACAATATGGAAATTGGTGTTTTCAGGAGACGGCTTTGTAGGTAGTGTTTTATGTTTTATTAAGAAAAAACATTGTTGAACTCTACAATGAAATCAGCAACAGTGCAGGATCTTCTTTGAACAGTGGCTTATAAGAATCGTTCACTGATTATTCCTTATAAAGTGTATGTGTGGGTCTCAAACGGCTTTAACCACGTATCAATGCAGTTCAGTTCAGCTTGATTCCTAAAAGAAGTGGGGGGAGGGGGGGGGGGGGTCACTTTTTCGTGTAATGGTACTTGTGTGAATGAAATTGTTGACGTGTATGTGTAAATGTCACTTGTCTAAAAAGGCAGCAAATGCTAATTTCCATGAGTTGGGGCTTACAACAAGCTGTAGCTGTTAATGCCTTTCCTCTGCTGTATTGTTGGTTGCCTATAATTATTGTCTTTATACTGAATGAATTATGTTTAATCCAAGTGGTCACAACAAGCGGAATATTCAATATTGTAGAAAGATAGACAGACAGACAGACAGAAAGATAGACAGACAGACAGACAGACAGACAGATAGATAGATAGATAGATAGATAGATAGATAGATAGATAGATAGATAGATAGATAGATAGATAGATAGATAGATCGATAGATAGATAGATAGATAGATAGTTCTCACCCTGTGTCTGCAAGATATATACATAACAGATGCTTAACAAAATATCACAAAACACGAGACGCTCATGCAGTCTACACATCGATACCCGTTTTCTTTCAACACTTTCACAACCTACCAAAATGAACACTAGGACTATTCCCTTAACATTTTATTCCTACAAACTCGTCCATCCTGAAAACTTTCACCAACCAAAAAAATATATAAAAAAATAACAAGACAATTTACGATCCCCTATGACCGCCTACATGTAATAGACACATAACACATGCTGGCAGAAAGAAGGGGAAAAAAAAAGTTGCCCGACCAAAGTTTGTCAAAAGCACCAGGTTAGAGGAAGCAACAACACACAGCCGCAGAGGAATACAATCCTGACTTGCAATATTGAAATGGCCGTATGGTGTGCAGCGCATCGGAAGAAAGGCTTTCAGTTGAGCTGCCAAGCGTGAGCCTACACTACTTTCACATCATCTGCAGCGCCATTACAACTTCACAGAGAGATTGCAAACAAATGGCTTGCGGGGGCCTGCAAAAGGCGTTTGACATTGACGCACGCAGACGCGTAGGTAAGCGTGCACGCAAGCGCGCAGGCATGCACGCAAGTGCACGTACACACACACACAGGCAGGCAGGCAGGCAGGCAAGGCAGGCATGTAAGCACAGGCGCACGCACGCGCGCTCGCTCTCTCTCTCCCTCGCTCTCTCTCTCTCTCTCTCACACTCACACAGATATATATATATATATATATATATATATATATATATAATATATATATATATATACAGATATACACGCATACAGATATACACGCATACACACCCACGCATACTCTCTCTCTCTCAAGTACACGTACACACACACACACACACACACACACACACACACACACACACACACACACACACACACACACACACAGCTAGGCATCTACACCACACAGACGAATTACACAGTTCAAGCAAGTATAAGAATCAACCAGACAAATTACATAGACAGACAGACAGACAGACAGATAGACAAACCATCAGACAGATAATTAGATAAGTCAGACAGACAAGCAAGCAGACATATACACCAATAAAGAGAAAGGCAAACGAAGAAAAAAGAAAAAAAAGAAAGAACAGAAAAGAAACAGTCAAAAAAAAAAAAGTAACAAGATACCATTGTATCCGTCATTAACGTATTGCATACTTTCTCTATGGTATAATCATTCATCATCTTCACCCCCTCCCTCCCCTCCCCCCACCCCTTCCCCCTCCACCCCCAAAAAAACACCAAACGATCTCATTGTTCACTAAATCATCAATCACACTCCTCCTAATCACTAGTTCTGTCCAAAACTTTGTCGTTCATGCGCTATTTGTCTGATGACCAGTGCAGTTCTTTTTATTCTTTTCTTTCTTTCTCTCTTTTCTTTGCAGCATTTCCGACGCCTTATGTATCGTTATCATTTTTGTAACATGTTACTCAAATGACAGGTCGACTGACTAACAAGGGATTTGTCAATGGCGGATTCTGCGTGTGTTTGTGTCAAGGGTAGTATAGTGGGAAGGGGTAAAGGTGGTTCAATGTGTGTGGGGAGGTGTGGGGGTAGGGGTAGGAGGGTAGTGTGTGTGTGTGTGCGTGTGCGTGCGTGTGCGTGCGTGGTGCATGTGTGTGTGTGTGTGTGTGTGTTTGCGTGCATGCGTGGGTGCATATGTACATAACGATCCACGGAATTTCCCCTTCAGGAAGAGTGGGAAGGAAAAAAATGGGAATAATCACCCGAGCCTTCTTCCCCTGGGCTTTTAGAAGCAGCAGAAATGGAAAACTGAGGGTATTAGCATTGTTAGACTGGTTTTGTTCATCCGCTGTCTTCCACACCCACCCAGCTGTGGATACTTTGCAAAAGGTTCCAACTCGTTTCCCTAAACGAAAGATAAAACTTTACCTGAGTGTCATGAAGATTTCTACGTTAGTTACGCTACGAATGATATCATATCGTATATTTTTCCAAGGGAGGAAAGGATTTCAGTGTTGTGGTTCTACTTTGTTATGCTCTTTTCATTGGTTATTCTATCTTGATTTTTTTTAATGTTGCATTCACTCACATACACCAAAATAGTTTTAAAACTTTTTTAATAAAAAAAGGTAACAGGTGTCCCATAACCTATAAGGTCGTAGGGGAGCGAGGCGTCAGAGACCTCACTTCTCTAGGGGCCAACATACTGAGGGCGGCGCCCATGTCCTCTCCCTCGCTGCTTTACCTTCCCTGACCCTAAAAAGAAGGCAGGTACCCATTTACAGCTGGGCGAACTGGGGGACTTACTGAAACCAAGGCGCGCAAACGGTCACCCATCCAAGTGGTAACCACGCTCGACGCTGCTTAACCTTAGCTGGGGAGAAAGCGAGTGCTGCGACCACTG
>CM054150.1:30746564-30751564 GCA_028751875.1 Rapana venosa
ATGTTATAGGACGACACTCTTTAGTGTGTGCTTCATTGATGTCTCAAGGACATGCAGTTGTTGTTGGGTTTTTTGTTTTTTCTTTCTGAAATTTTGATCTGTTTAATTTCTATTTCTATCTTTTTAATTTCTATTTCTATCTTTTTAATTTCTATTTCTATCTTTTTGATTTCTATTTCTATCTTTTTGATTGTCTATTTCCTAAATTTCACAGAAATGTTGAAATGGTTAGCGATTTAATTCTCGTTCTTCTTGCTCGGACAGTAACTATTCTTGTCTGTTGTATTACGAGTGAAAAATTAAAGTGTTGCGCTGCCGTTAAACGCTTGACGAGTCAGGTCCAGGTCAGGTCTGATTTCAGCGTGAGAGAGAATTGTTGTATTTTTTCGTCGTTCTTGAAAAATAATGTAGGAGAATGGACCAAGAAGGCAGAACATAGATAACGAAGGGATGACAGGAAAAAAGGGAAAAAATCAGAAACAAAGAGAGGGATAGAAAAGAGGGAATTCCTGACACATAATTTCCGGAAGGTGGGGATGCTATCTATCCTGTCAGGCCCCCAGCATCCTCACGAGAAAGAATTAATTCAACTTTCTTGTTCAGTGTTTTTTAATCATAGACACGCTAACTACTTTAATAGATGTTTTCATTGAGTGAGGACTAGAGCAGTGTTCTAGAATTCATCTTTTTTTTTTACAACTAAGTTTGAAATAGTAATACATGTATAAATTTGATTATCATTTCAATTCATTTGTCTATTTTTTTCTGAAATAAAATGGAGTTTAGTTTCTTGGGTTGAGATTTTTTGTTTTGATTTTGTTATCATTTTTTGTTGTTGGTGGTGGTTTGTTGATGTTTTGTTTTTATTGGTTGAAAAATCAACTGCTACGTTTTCAGAAGCTGCAGATCAAAATAGGTCTCATACATAGACCAATAACCAAACAGGAAATGAAAACCAGAGTTGAAAACGCAATCAGGCCATACGAAGAGCTCCTGACTTCAGTAAACGGACGCAAACTGGCATGGTACAGACAGGCACGTCAGACGGACATCTGGACTGGCCAAGACTGTTGTCCTACAGGGAACAGTACAAGGAGAGAGACGAAGAGGCAGACAGAGAAAACGATGTGGAGACAACATTACAGAGTGGTCTGGCCTCAAGTGGAACGACATAATTATTATTGCAGAAAACTTGAGAACCGCGAGGAGTGGGGGAAGCTGGTTGCAAAATCTTCCATGGTTTCCCCAACGATCTAAACAGACTACGGGATTAATAATAATAATAATAATAATAATAATAATAATAATAATAATAATAATAATAATAATAATAATAATAATAATAATAATAATAATAATAATAATGGCGAAGGTGAAAATGATACACAAGCACACAACAAGTAAGTTTTCCCTGGTCAAGTTCTAGATATAACTGCCGCCTTCATAAGAAAACAAATACATTCAGTTTCAATGGATGACGCTGCTCTTGTGACATGACAATCTTCCAAGAGAATTGATGGGGGAGGGGTGTGTGGGAGGAGGGGGGGGGGGGTAACCCAAGTTTAACGCTGAGAAATCTGCCATGACTGAAAGTGGTACTTGATTTGATAAAATACAATCATACACAATAACATACAATACCATGCAAATCAACGTCATAATTCTTGCACCATGCAAGACAACTCTAGTCGCCCAACACAGCATTATATAATTATCTCACCCTTTCCCTCAGTTTGCCAATTCGTCAAATGCATTATGGGGGGAACGTTGTAGTCCTATCAGGACGCCACCTCTGCAAGGATATCAGAAGTCAATTGTTCCAGACAACGTGGGAGAAGAAGTGTGACGCCTCTGTGCAAGTTACTGGACATCTCGTGCAGTCCATGCCAATGCCAAGAATGATATGTCAAGCCGTTATTGATTCGGCAAAATGCTTTACACACTGCAAGTTTTCACAGACACTAAGTCTCTTTGATGCTGAATAATAACAGGAATGTCTGAGTAAGTGAAAGTGCTTTAGCTGTTGCCTTTACTGGCGTGACTTAGAAAAGAAGTTAATGGTCTCCCGTAGGGATGCTGGGGGCCTGTCAGTATAATATCACTACAAATAATATCCTCACCTTTTGGAAATCCTGTGCTAGGAATTTCCTCTTTTCTAGCCCTCTCTTTGATTTTGCCTTGTTCCTTTTCTTTCTGTCACCTTCATCTTGTCTATTTTCTGCCTTCTTGGTCGATTCTTCTGCTTTTTTTTTTATTCTAGAAAGACTTAAAAGATAACAAATCTCTCCCATGCCGACTTTGGATGCACTGGGCCTGGTATGTCTGGTGCTTATTGGCAGCGTAACACATTTTAGCTCGTATCACAACAATAGCTGCTATCTAAGCGTTCTTTGGAGAAGAAAGATTGCATTTGTTGGATTTTTAATCTACAGGTAAAAGTAAAGTCTCTAGATTTGCTGCCTAGCCAGCACACATGCACGTGTTTATGCACACACACACATTCAAACACACACTAACACACACACACACACACACATACATACATAAATACAGAGAGTGACACACACACACAGAGACAGATAGAGCGAGAGAAAACCCTACAAAGGCACACAATACAGATGGCCCTATTTCGGAGCATCACTTCACTGTCGTATAGAAGCGTTAGTCTAGTATAAGCACGTACTCCTCCAGCCTTTCTGCATCTACCCTGCTGTCTGCAGAAGACCTAAGACACCATGGGGGGATCTGTGAACAAAGTGGACTGGTTGAGCTGCTCTAATTGGTTTGTCTGCAGTCCTCAGTGACTTCCTCCTCTCTGCAGACAGTGGGACAGTGGAACCTGTCTTTTTTCTGCCACTCTAATCCAAGAGATGGAATGCTGTGAGAGTCCCAGTGTGTGTGTGTGTGTGTGTGTGCTTAGTGATAAGGGAGTCAAGTCAAGTCAAAATTTTATTTCCAGATGGTACATTGAATAAGCAATGCAGGGAGTTTTTACGTGTGGTATAAAAGCAGGAAAAGTTTGGCACCACACATACATGTGAATTCACTGTGCACACACACACACTCTTATGTAGATGAGAGTACGCGCAGGCATGCAGGCACACACACACTCATCATTATCATCATCACCATCACCACCATCACCATTATCATCATCATCATCATCCTTATCATCAATATCATCATTATCATTATTATCATTATCATCATCATTTTCATGGAATCATTTGAAAGCCTTCTTTCATACACATTATAATTTTGTGATATCTGTGTGTCTGTCTGTTAGTCTGTCTATCTGTCTGTCTCTCTCCCTCTCGCTCTCCCTCTCTCTCTCTCTCTTAACCACTCACAATCTCTCAAACACTACATACTCATCCTCTCACTCACTTACTCAAGCATTCACGGGCACATGGTGGTAACCATTCCCCCCCACCCCCCAAAAAAATAACACAACCAAACCACATTCACATACAAAAGAACAAGACCGAATGTGCATCACTATGCCTATTATCCTCCTTTGCCCTCCCAGTGGCAGCAGAGACAGAAACAAACTGTAGAGAGTAGAGAGCAAGTCAGTGGCTTCGTTAGAGTGATTTACTGGGTCTGCTGTCCTCCATGGAGAGCTGTGGCCTCCGGCACATGGGCTTGACTGGCCTTTCCTGTCCTTAATCAGGCTGAGGAATCCCCACTGGTATCCCTCCCTTCATGACCTAAGTCATCTAGCGCACACTTGATCTATGTGTCCGGTAGGAAAGGCACTCCTACTCCTGACTTCTGAGTTGATATTTGATCATGAGCATATCAATGATGTATCAAAATGATTAGTGGAATCATCTTTTGGGTTTCTTTATGATACATTCTTTGTCATAGTCATGATACATGGCTAATTACGTTTATATATTCCTTGAAAAAAATAAACGACGGATGATGTTACAAAATCTAGACAATCCTGCTTAAGTAAAATGTGTTTTTGATGTCTATTAGAAATCAACTATCAAGGATTGCCTGCAAAAGGGGGCTATGTCTAAGGTATATTGTGCAGATATACATTTTTTGTTGGCAAGAATTTCTCATTACATTTTCTCGGAGTTTTTCTTCTTCTGGTACATATCAGCAGCAAACCAGCATATATGGCAGAATTCCCTGTTACAGTCTAAGAGCCCATACACCCAGCAATATGGCAATCACTTACCATTTTACAACATAACTCATCAGACTGTTCAACCATAAACTTTATGCAGCATCACATCCAGAACATTATGTAACATGCAGTTTGCATAATGATGATATTTCAGAACCAAAGAGAGAACCATTGGAAAACCCACTGCAGCTTACATGAACAAATTAATACTAGCCCGCACACAGAGTCTGTAACCATAAAAACCACTTTCCCTCACCCTCAATCATCCCATTATCTGGTAGATCATCGGGACAACGACTGTAGTGTAGATTTTAAAACTGACTTCCTGCACTTTTAACAGACCTGGACTTTCTGCGATATGCCACACCACTCAAGGCCAGTCCACTCCCCAAACCATAGAATCCTTTCCCTCAAATCACCAAACACCCAAACCAATCATGGACAGCTATACAGCCATGCCTAGGACAGAAAGCCTCCTGTGCTATCAGAAGTCAACTGGTCCAGACAATGTGGGAGAGGAAGTGGGATGCCCCAGTCGGTACCAGTTACCGGACATCTGATACAGTCCACGCCAAGAATGATACGTTAAGCCATTATTGATCCCCCTGAAGTGATACACACACTGCCAGCTTCCACAGCACTCAGGCTGTTTGGTGATGAGGGGGGAAAAGTGATAGTGGGACATGTCAGAATGTTTAAGCTGTGACCTTGACTAGCTTGGTCAGCAATTCTTCACTTTTCTTTGTTATTATTTTTTTCTGTAGGTCTATATTATACCTTCGAACTTTGAAAAGAGAATGCCATATCAAAAGCATGCACACATTGCCACAGAAGCACATACTCAAGCATATGTGGGCAT
>CM054150.1:30754064-30756564 GCA_028751875.1 Rapana venosa
TGTCGTGTGGCCTGGTTCTAGCTTGGATGTGTTTTTATGACCAACCCGGGGATGTGTGTGATACCTTTGCCATCTCTGCCTTCCCTGCTGATACGGGTGTCATTGATCCCTCTGATCTTTCCCCCTCTTCTGCCCCCGTCGCTGCAGTTGGCGGGTCGGTGAGAATTGCTGCCGCCATTTCCTGACCTCCTGTTGTTGTTTGTTTTGTTTTGGTTTGGTTTGGTTTGGGGTTTTTTCTTCTTCTGCAGGTTTCTGACCCTAACGCGTTTTGCGGGGATTTCTGTCTGGGTGGATCGCGGTGGTGGTGTAGATGTAATATACACACGCGCATCTATAAACCCCAAAAGTCGTAGGTTTGATCCCCCCCATTTCAATCCGAATCCCCCCTCCTCCATCCCCCCTCCCCTTCGGGACTTGAAGTTGAGCTGGGAAATCCTTTAAAAAAAAACCTCCACCCTTAATTCACCAGACGCCGCCGAGATTCGAACCGGCGAGTACATTGTCCCATGGGATTAAGTCGAGCGGTCTTAACCACTCGGCTATAACGTCCGCTTGGTACTAGATTTGCCTGATACATCCAGAGAGGAGAGTGGGCGGAGTGGATGTTAGAGGCAAGGAAAAATGAGACAGCCTACAAAAAAGTACAGCATCCATAGGTCAACGTCGGTATTCAAACAATCAACTTGCCCTTTCCCTTGTACAAAATGTCTTCCATTCACTACTTCCCTAAAACACCCCCCCCCCCCCCCCTCCTCCTCTTCTTGCTTGCTCTCCATTCCCACCTCCACCCCCACTCCCCTTTTTCATCATCTTGTATTGTTATAATGAAAGAAGTTTCAGAGGGGAAAAGGATATAACGCTTCATCGATTGCGTATTATGACAGTAATCTGGACTTTCATTTTTCCAACGCGGTACCGAAGTAGTATCGATCTCTAATAATTCGTCAGTTCCATCATCATCGATCTTAATTTCTTTAAAGTTTGAAAATATGTCGTTTTCACACCGTGTGCCCTTTCGCTTTCCTTTCAGTTCAAAATCCTTGGCAAAACTTCACGACCTAGTTTAGCACTTTCCAATCTGTTTAAATCTAAATTCGCGCTTAATAACTCTTTCCTAATCTGGCCAATTTTAACTTTATTAAGTAACTCAGTATTTCACAATCCGCTTTAATTTAACTTTGCCAACTCCCACCTCCACCCCTGCTAAACTCTAACTTCGCTAACTAACTCCTCCCAATCTGCCCAATTCAAACTTTAGTAAGGAACCCAGTATTTTAAAGTATGCCCAAAATTTAAATTCACGAACTCAGAATATCTCAATGTGCCTAAAATCTAACTTTACTAAATAACTCAGTATTTGCCTAAATCGAACTGTGCTTATTCTTCCCAATCTGCTCAAATCTACCTTCACTAACTCTACATCTCTCAGTCTGCCTAAAATCTGACTTCACCAAGTATTTCAGTCTTCCTAATCTGCAAAAAATCTAACTTCACTAAATGACCCAGCATGTTCCAATCTGCCCAAATCTAACTACACTAACTCAACATTTCCCATCTTCCCAAACCTCACTTCACTAACTCAGCATATCTCAGTCTGCCTAAATCTAACTTCACTAACCTAGCATTTCCCAATCTGCCCAAATCTAACTTCACTAACTCAGCATTTCCAAATCTGCCCAAATCTAACTTCACTAACAAACTCAGCATTTCCAAATCTGCCCAAATCTAACTTCACTGACAAACTCAGCATTTCCAAATCTGCCCAAATCTAACTTTACTAACAAACTCAGCATTTCCAAATCTGCCCAAATCTAACTTTACTAACAAACTCAGCATTTCCAAATCTGCCCAAATCTAACTTCACTAACTGAGCAATTCCCAATCTGCTAAAATTTAACAAACTCGGCATTTCCAAATTTGCCCAAATCTAACTTCACTAACTCAGCATTTCCCAACCTGCTAAAATCTAACTTCACTAACTGACTCAGCATTTCCCAATCTTCCCAGATCTAATTCACTAACAGTATTTCCCAATTAGCCTAAATCTAACTTCATTAAGTCAACCTTTCCCAATCTGCTTAAATCTAGCAACACCAACAAACTCAGCATTTTCGAATCTGCCCAAGTCTAACTTCACTAACTGAATCGGCATTTCCCAGTCTGCCCACATCTACCGAAGAATCATACTATCGTCACTTGTTCTGCTCTTTGATATTTGTCTCCTTAACTTGAAAGCACTTGCTTTTAACCCCAATTCCCAGGGTGACTGTTCTTGTGGAAGAAACTTGGTGCCAAAACTTTGGAACTCACTCCCAGCTGAACCGAGACTTATCTCTTCAATCATCTGTTTTTAAAGCAAGCTGAAAACTCATATTTCGCAAGGCTTTTTTTTGCTATTCCCAATGAGCCTTGCTGCCAGCTGATGCACAAACACGCACGCGCACTTCCGCACATATGTACGCACGCATGCACGCATACACACACACACATACGCATACAG
>CM054150.1:30764064-30769064 GCA_028751875.1 Rapana venosa
ATACACATACACGCACGCAAGCACACACACAGAACAAAATAGGATGGGTGACAAGAGAGAGAGAGAGAGAGAGAGGAGGCAAACCAATAGATGGATTAAGAGACAGAGAAAATATGTCAAGTGTTCTTTATCATTAACATAAAGATCAAGAAGAAAGAATTAGTTGGGTTTTTTTTAAAAAGGGGGGGGGGGGGGGGGGGGGGGGGGGGGGGGGAGGCAGTGACAAAGAGAGACAGACATTCAGACAAATACGGAGACAAAAACACAGACACCCAGACAGACAACCAGACAGACAAACAAGAAAAACCAAAAACAGACAAAAAAAGAACACACACAGAGAAACAGACAAAGTACCGGAGAAAAAAACCACAGACACCCAGACAAACGCACAGACAAACACACAGACAGAAAACCAAACAAGCTCCCACCCCCACCCCACCCCCACCCCCCCCCAAAAAAAAACCAACACCAAAAAAAAAAACCCTATGAAGAAAACGAAGAAGGCCACGAACTCGACACTAAAAGAGTCAACAGCCAATCACAGACCAACACCTGCGCCGGAGATTGCCGAATCCTGCCGACAGCTGTTGTCAGTTTTCCCCCTCTCCGGGTCCTACTGTTTTCTCTTCTGGAAGACCATGTTTAAGAGCAGCCTGTTGTCTAGACTGCTACCCCAAGGTGGAGGTGAAGCACCATAAGCGTTACGGCAAACCTCCTGCCACTTCTCCTATACGCTGTCTGAATGGTTTGACCCCCCCCCCCCCCCCCCTCCCCCAACCTCCCTAAGGCCGTTTGAAAGTCAGGAATTGGCGGGAAATTTGGGGTGACTTTGAGTAAGTGTGTCGTCATATCTTATTGAGTTATGGTATCTACTTCACCAAATCAGACTGTACTGAAGTGGTCAGCGGGGAAATCTTTCTTTTTTTTTTTTTTTTTTTTTTTTAGTTAATGTCTTTTCACAAAGGTGGTATTAAAAGACTGGAGTGGAAATGATGATGAAAAATAAATTTTAAAAAATGAAAGCAAAAATAACTACGATCTTTGATATTAAACGATAGCAATTTACCAAGTAGGGAAGCTACTTTATTGTTAAAAAATATATACAAGGTAAGCACCTTTAATCTTCAACATGTTCTTAGTGTCAATGAATGTTGTAATAAGATCAGTAAGCATCTTTATCAATCAAAATGTCTGTAGTATTATTGAATGTTTCGATAAAATCAATCAGCATCTTTATTATTCAAAATGTCTTTAGCACCATTTGAATGTTTTGATAAAATTTATGAGCATCCTTGTTATTCAAAATGTCCTTGGCATCATTGAATGTTTTGATAAAATCAATCCATGTTTGCCCATACTTAAACAGATCTATAAGAATTCAAAAACAATTGTTGTACAGAAATCATGTTAGAACATACTTTAACCATTTTCTTTTTTTTTTTCAATATAAGATATAAGAAAAATCTACATCCCTCAAATATTCATTGAAAAAAACCCAATCTTTTCGACACCATCAATAACTAAAGACTGAGACATAATTCATTGAAGTGATCGTCAGATTCATACATTATTGAATTTTTTTTAAAGGAGGCAGAAGTTAGCACTTAAATGATGGAAGGCTAGAAGATGGGGAGTGGGGGGGGGGGGGGGGGGGGGGGGGTAGCCATTATTTTTGCGTAGAACTGAAACTGTTCCACTCTGAAAGGTTCTGTGCTCAAGGGAAAAATAATCGGAACGACTAAAGAGTGAAAACTCCGTCGGTTGGTCTGTGTGTTTCTCTGTCTGTTTTTCTGTCTGTCTGTCTGTCTGTCTCGTTGTCTGTCTCATTCTGTCTCTCTTCTGTCTCTCTGTCTCTCTCTCTCTCTCTCTCTCTCTCTCTCTCCTCTCTCTCTCTCTCTCTCTCTCTGTGCCTGTCTGTCTGTCTGTGTAAAGAAGAGTGGGGGGGGGTCGTAGGGGGGGGGTGTAGGGGGGTGTAGGGGGGGTAGGGGGGGGTGTAAGGGGGGGGGGGGCAGGTAAAACTTGGGAGAGCCTGTGAGTGTGAATGTGTATGCATGCTTTTGTGCGTGTGTGCTAGTGAGTACTTCAAGTGCGTATGTCTGTATGTACGCGGGGAAGGTATGCCATATTATATTATATACATGATATTCTATCTATTCTATTTATTTAATTATCATTTATTTGTTATTCTTTTATTTCGAGGAGAATGGAACTCGTGTGCTCTTTTTTCTAGTCCCCGTGCGTATGCAGTTTGTTGTTTTTTAAAGTTATGTCATCCGCTACCACCGACACACACACACACACAATGACCTACTCTTCCGAAAAGCGGAACAGGTTTTAACGTGTGCGCAAGATGTTCTGAATATTATGATAGATACCTCTTGTCCACCAGTCAGTAAGTCTGTCACATTAACTTGTTTTGGTCTGTCTCAGTCTCTGTCCACATGTGTGTAGTAGTAGTAGTAGTAGTAGTAGTAGTAGTAGTAGTAGTAGTAGTAGTTAGCAGTAGTAGTAGTTGTAGTAGAAGTAGTAGTAGTAGTAGTAGTAGTAGTAGTAGTAGTAGTAGTAGTAGTAGTAGTAGTAGTAGTAGTAGTAGTAGTAGTAGTAGTAGTAGTAGTAGTAGTAGTAGTAGTTAGTAGTTAGTAGGCGTTTTCCTCGCCCACCCCACGTAATCCTAACCATCTACGTCCTCTCAAAGACATTTCCACACAAAAACGCTAACTCCCAACCTTTTGAAGACAGCACAAAAAAAAGACAGAAAAAAATCCAAAACCCCAAGGAAAAACAAAACCGCTAGCCCTGCCAATCGTGACGCAGTTAACAGTGGAAGCTAAGCCTGCAGACAGACAGACAGACAGACAGCAAGTAAGCAGTTTAGGAAATGTCAACTGGTAGGAGCGCCATTAGTAAAAGGCACACAGCATTAGGCAGAAATACGGAGACCAAGAGAGAGAGAGAGAGAGAGAGAGAGAGAGAGAGAGAGAGAGAGAGAGAGAGAGAGAGAGAGAGAGAGAGAGAGAGAGAGAGTCGTCTACATTGTGATAAATAGGGCCAAAAACTAGTTTCTTCAACTTTCGAAGAAAGCCACCAACGCATAAAAGAGAGAAAGAGAGAAAGAAAGAGAGAGAGAGAGAGAGAGAGAGAGAGAGAGAGAGAGAGAGAGAGAGAGACAGACAGACAGACAGACAGAGAGACAGATAGACAGATAGAGAGAGAGAGACGTCTACACCATGATAAACTGGTCCAACAACTAGCTCAGAATTGTACACTGGTACTGTTCAACTTTCGAAGAAAGCGACCAACGAATAAGATGGAGGGAGAGGAGAGAGAGAGGAGAGAGAGAGAGAGAGAGAGAGAGAGAGAGAGAGAGAGAGAGAGAGAGAGAGAGACAGACAGACAGACAGACAGACAGACAGACAGACGGAGAGACGGACAGACAGAGACAGACGGAGAGAGAGACAGACAGACAGAGACATTTAGACAGACAGACGGAGAGAGACAGACAGACAGATAGAGACAGACAGATGGAGAGAGAGACAGACAGACAGACAGAGACATTCAGACGGAGAGAGACAGACAGACAGACAGAGACATTCAGACAGACAGACGGAGAGACAGACAGACAGACAGAGACAGAGACATTCAGCCAAACAGACGGAAAGATAGTGAGAGACAGACAGGCAGACATATTAAGATAGACAGACGGGGAGAGACAGACAGACAGACATTCAGACAGACAGACAGACAGACAGACATTCAGACAGACAGACATTCAGACAGACAGACAGAGACATACAGACAGACAAACAGACAGACAGACAAAGACAGACAGACAGACAGAGACAGAGATAGAGAGAGCAAAACAAAAAAAACACCAACAACAGAACCGAACCAAAACAACAACCGACCACCTACTACTTTGAAGCGCGCGATAGAGAAAGGAAGAGGGAGTGCCATTGTTTCGCAGCAGCAGAAGCAGAAGAAGGAAAGGTCTGTCACTGAAAATGTATGTCTCCCCTTCCTTTGTTCGGCCAAAAGACAAAACAGTTTTTCTGTCAGACCCATTCTTCACCATTAGGCAAGAGTCAAGCCTAGGCCAAGTTTCGAGATCTCTGCGTAGAAGCAGTATATTAGGTTAATGTACCCACGCTCGTGCGTTGCATACATGCACGCGCGCGCGCGCGCACACACTCACACACACACACACACACACATTTTTCCCCTGGAGTTAACATAATAATAATATTAATAATAATGTATGGAATTTATATAGCGCTGAATCTTGCACACATCAGTGGAGATTTCACTTTTCCCCAAAAGTCCTTCGGATGAGACTATAAACCCAGGCCCCCGTCTTTGAACGCACGCAGAACATCTTGCGCACACGTTAAAAATCCTGTTCCGCTTTTCGTAAGAGTAGGCCAAAGTGTGCCGGTGGGAACAGTTGACAGAATTTACAAAACCGCATAAACACGGGGACTATATGTTTTTTAAAAGAATAAAATAAAATATACAAGAAAAAATAAACACACACACACACACAAAGGTGTATGCACGTACGCAGGCTCCTTTCCTATTGCCGTTTATTTGATTTCTTCTTTGAATACGAACGAATGAGTGGGCGAATGATGAAAATAAATAAAGTAGGTAAATAAATGAACGAGTGAATGAATAAAATAGGTAGCGGTGGTGGTGGTGGTGGTGGTGGTGGTGGTGGTGGTGGTGGTGGTGGTGGTGGTAGTAGTAGTAGTAGTAGAAATGGTGGTATGTGGTGGTGGTGGTGGTGGTGGTGGTGGTGGTGGTGGTGGTGGTGCCACCACCACCACCAGCAGGAGCAGCAACAGCAGGTGCTACTACTGCAGATGCTACTCCTATTAAAACAACTACTACTAGCACTACTAGTACTACTACTACAACTACAACTGCAACTACAACAACAACAACAACAACAACAACTACTACTACTACTACTACTACTACTACTACTACTACTACTACTACTA
>CM054150.1:30776564-30781564 GCA_028751875.1 Rapana venosa
ACTTTCCTATGTGCCTGTGCACATGCACGTATGCGTGTACACACACGCACACGCGCGCACGTGTGCGTGGGTGTCAAACTATTTTTGTTTTGGTTTTTTTAGAATAAGAAGGAGGGAAGTAAAAAAAAAAATCAACAATAAAATCTGACTTGCATTGCAATGACACCAACAACTTTAGCCACCTTTATCTTAAAAGATATTTACACACACACAAATAGTGATTTATGTGAATAATTCTAGGATTTATTTTGTCATATAGTTTTCAAGAAAGGAAGGTAACTCTTAAGTAATCATCAAGTTAAGAGGTGAGGGGGGGAGGGGAGAGGAGGTGTTCCTTTTTCTCCATTATCATTGCTCAAGGATGGATATTTACTCTTTCTGGGTTTTCTAATGGGTGTTAACGCTTTAAAAATATTCATACAAAATCAACCGGTTCTGTGGGGATTTTTTGTTTTATTTTGTTTTCCCCTCCCCGCTAGTATTCTTATTGCCTCCCTTCCATGTTCCCACAATCCTTCACTCCCGGGATGTACCCAGATGAACTGTAGACATCATCTATTCCTGCTGTCTTGGACAAAACCCAGAAATGATCGCATCAGTTGAAAAGAAAAAGGTTGTAAAAAACACTCTAGTCATTTATGGAATGACTCACCAGCAATTAAACAATGATGAACTAGTGAGTGGGTGTACCAAGGATGCACTTCCTGAGGACGGAATTGATCGTGGGCTTGTTGTACTTGTGTGTGTGTGTGTGTGTGTGTGTGTGTGTGTGTGTGTGTGTGTGTGTGTGTGTGTGTGTGTGTTTGTGTGTGTGTGTGTGTGTGTGTGTTGTGTGTGTGTGTGTGTGTGTGTGTGTGTGTGTGTGTGTGTGTGTGTGTGTGTTTTTATAGCATAAAATACGATCAACCTACTTCTTTCTTACAGAGACGGCTATATTCACCCATGCCAGACATGATTCCAGAAGCCCCAAAATTCATACTGTAACACAGAGACAATGCTACTAATGATGTTGCAGATTTTCTACAATATATAGAAATTTAACAAAATCCAGAGAGATTGCGTTACGGAGTGTGACTCAACCTATCAGCATGCCAAGTACAATACAGTAAAATCTGTCAGATAAAACAAAAAGAAAGACCAAAACAACCCCCACTGTTTTGCTGTTCAATCAATAGTGACGTGGAAACGAGTGGTGGCAAGACAGACAGACAGACAGACAGACGTAAACATGCGCTGCAAGTGGGAAGAAACAACGGAGACACAGGTCATCGACTCCTTGCATTGACAGTCAGACTATAATGCCAGGCAGCTTCACAGTCAACATGTCTCTCACAGCACTCTTAAAATTCCACAAAACTAAACAACGACAAAAAAGTAACAAAAATATCCAAACAACAACAAAAAACAACTTTTTTTTTCTAAAAACAAAACACTAGAACATTGACAGTTTCTCTGCACTTTTGAGTAAAATGTTAGGTTTTGTTTCGCTTTTTTTTTTTTTTAACTTATTTCGCCAAATCTACTAGGTTACTTTGAAGCTTTTACAATAGGAGAAGGCTTGTTTTTGCTTGATCACAAGTATGGATAGGATGAATGTTCAGTCATTTTCATTATTTTAGACAAAGATGAGTTAAAATTCTATGTATTCTATTTTGGTTAACGTTTATCTAACAGATTGTCTTTTCGTGTGTGGGGGGTTTTGGGGTGTGTGTTTTTTTTTTGTAAGATCAGGGAAGTAAAATATTCTTACAGAATTCTTTGCAGAATAAACCAATGAGATTGAGTCAAGGGAGTCAAAACAATCTGATTTGTCCCAATAGTTTGAAGTATGGAAACGATAATTAGCATTGTTATCAGACAAACAAAAACAAAAATCTCACTACATTTTAACTTTTTATCTTCTTTTCCCTTAATCGTTTTTTTTCTTTCTCCTGACAGTCCACGATTGTCTTCTCTCGAGGTTTCCAGAAAAACTAACGACAGGCAGACTACAGCAGGATCCCAAATATGGCATCACCCAAGCACACATAAATCATGAAAGTAATCTACCAGTAAGAGAATGACTTGGCGATAATTTACCTACCAGCGTCTTAGTGTAGGTGTATGTGGGTTGTGCTTTCATGGAACGAGTCTAGCTCATTATCCTTTCATCCTAAAACGAAATCAGAAGCACCAACTTTCTTCCTTCTTGCCTAAAAGACTCTGTAGCTTTATAATCGACCTAATTCAAGACACCTGAGAATCCATGAACGCTGCACTCTTGGTTGAGACACTGACTACAATGAAGCAGATACTTGTTTTGTTTTGTTTTGGTTTGGTTTTTTGCTGGTGGTGTTTGGTGTCTTAGTTTTGGTTTGGTTTGGTTTGGGTTTGTTTGTTTTGTTTTGGTTTTGTTTTGCTGTTCTCTTTAGGAGTGGGAGATAACCCTGCAAGCTGAACAATCGAGCTACTAAGTATACACGCACAATATAGGAAAACAAGCAGATAAAACAAAAAAAGAGAAAATTTAAAAAATGATACCACTTTCAGTTCCATCCATAATGACCTATAAAAAAAAGAGAGGCAAGAAGACAAGAGTCAAGATTCAAGATTCAAGATTTATTTCAAGAAAACCCCAAGGGGCACATGGAATCCAACAAAGCCACAACTTGCGGACGTGGGCGTGTGAAAAAAAAACCCACTCAAAACACAAACTCACCCCAAAATGGAAAGCAGAAAGAAAAGCACAAACTAAGGACATGAAAAGCAAAAGAACATTCACAATACAGGAAAGGCACGCAAATTAACATGATGCCTGAATACATTACCAGTAATCAACTGCATACTCTCTCTCTCTCTCTCTCTCTCTCTCTCTCTCTCTCTCTCTCTCTCTCTCTCTCTCTCTCAGCATATCACACCCAACACAAAGGCATCCACAAGTACACACACATACACATGTGTGCTCCTGGAACATCCACACAGGAAGATCTCGCACTCCGGCGTCACACACGCACACACACACACAACACACACACACACGTGCACCCACGCACGCAGGAAGCATTTCAAACAACACGCCAGACACAAACAACATTCAAATGAAAATACTAAAGTGTACACGGACTACAGTCAGGGAAAAAACGGGGCAGTCATCGACTGCTTGTATTGACAGTCACACTGTCAGACAGTCTTCACAGTCTAGATGCCTGCCAACAGTCTACTCCTGACAGTCTCTAAACAGCCATGGTCATTACATAAAGAGCTCTTCTTTTGTTCTTCAGTCGTAAACACGTTTTTGGTTTCTTATTCCCTTTCTTGTTTGTTTTTTGCTTCAAGTCTTGCACATTGTTTTGAGAGTTGTTAGAAGCAATCTACTCATATTCAATGCAATGTACTGTTATTCTTCTGAGAGTGTTGTAAGAAGAGTTTTCGTTTTTTGCTTAGTGTAATGCGTAAGTGAGTGTGTATACCTGTGTGTGTGTGCGCGTGCGAGCACGTGGGCGTGCGTGCGTGCATGTGTGTGTGGAAGGGAGCATAGAAATATTTCAGCCCTTTGTTTTTTTTAAATACTACGAAGAATCAAAAGTCAAGACCTTCTATAAATTTTGATTAACAGAGGTCTCAGCGAAAAAAGTCATGCCAATCTAATAATTCTTCCAGAGAAATATTTGCACAAGAAACTATAAAGCTGTGAGCTGATATAAACAAAATAAATCATATATTCAATTCACCTATGTAAACTGAAGTATGAGAATGTCATGTCTAATATTATCATTACCAGAAATACGATCTATTTTTCTCATTTTTCCTGTCCCTGATTGTTCTCATTGCCTTACAAGTTCCACAAGGGCTTTCTTCTAACCTTTGCAGAAAAAACAAATGACAGCAACTATTTCTGCCATTTGCGATAGAAACCTGACCCCAAATGATCAAATTTCCTGTCCAAAAAAAAAAGGCCAAGAAAGACAACAACAACAAAAGGCAACAAAGAGATATTTATGCAGTGTGTTGTCACCAAAAATGGCTGGGCAATAATTAACCATCTGTGTCTGTGGGTGGGTGGGTGTTAGCGGGTTACTGGTTCAGGAAACAGCTATGATTTATCAACTCTATACATGGGCTAAATTAGAATCCACCAACGAATTCTTCCTTGTTTGAAGGCCCCTTGAATATGCCAGACACGATTCCAGAAAAGCTGCAGTGTTCATGCTATAAGAGCAAGGCAATACTGGAAGTATAGCAGAGGTGGTTGGATTTTTGTGGGAGTTTTTACAAGGAGCCATCAAAGTTAAGCCTTTGAGTGTGAGCCTACATACCTCACTTATCCCATAGTCTTAGTATACCTCTGGGGCATGGCTAAAAGAGTTTGCAACCAGCTTAAAACTGTGAGACTACAGTAAGCAAGCAAATATAAATATAGCAAAACTTCAAAACATAATTGAAGGGGGGAAAATGACGAAAAAGGATTTTCTCATTCCATCCATAAGGACCTAAAAGGAGAGACAAGAAGACAACAGATGTGAACACGAGACTACAGTCAGACAAAAAACGGGGCAGTCATCGACTGCTTGTATTGACAGTCACACTGTCAAACAGTCTTCACAGTCTACATGCCTGCCAACAGTCTAGCCCTGACAGTCTCCAAAGTGGTCGTCACATCAACAGCTCTTCTTTTGCTATTTAGCCATAAACAAAGATGGTTTCTTTTTTGCTTTTTTAATTTTTTAGTAAGTTTTAAAGTATGCACGTGTACTTGAGAGATCTTTAAAGTAAATTGCTTTTTCTCTGCTCTATCTACAGGGTAAATGGAAAGGTAATTTTTTTTATCACAGGGCATTCTGTGTAAGTGTGTGTGTGTGTGTGTGTGTGTGTGTGTGTGTGTGTGTGTGTGTGTGTGTGTGTGGTGTGTGTGCGTGCGTGCGTGCGTGCGTGCGTGCGTGTGTGTATGTGTGTATGTGTGTGTGCACTTACAGAACAATTTCCTACAGTAAAAAGAAAAGTTATATTTTCTGTAAGAAAGC
>CM054150.1:30786564-30794064 GCA_028751875.1 Rapana venosa
AACTGATTCATATTACAAGCCTATAAAAAAAAAAAAACACTACAGAAAAAAATGAGCCTCAGTTGCCAACTACTGATAATCCATCCATCTATCGATCCATCGGTCAGTCCATCCATCCATCTTCTGAACTCTCTCTCTCTCTCTCTCTCTCTCTCTCTCTCTCTCTCTCTCTCTCTCTCTCTCTCTCTCTCTCTCTCTCTCTCGCTCGCTCTCTCTCTCTCTCTCTCTCTCTCTCTCTCTCTCTCTCTCTCTCTCTCTCTCTCTCTCTCTCTCTCTCTCTCTCTCGCTCTCTCTCTCTCCCAGCAGTCCTGTGGTCAGCCTATCAGTGTAGACAGTCTAGGTGGCGGAGCAGGCAGACAGTGATTGCGGAATATAAAACCATTATTTTCACTTCCCCCTTTCCCCCTGGCCACACAGAGAATGACGGCTGCCTTCCTCTTTGGGGCTGATGGACAGGATTATGGATTCTCCATTCATTTTCCTTTCGTCATTCCCCTTCTCTTATATCTTTCTTCCTTTTTTTTCGAGTTTTCATCTGGGGATTTTTTTTCCTCCGGTACCATTTTATTCTGAATCGTGATCTGTCTGCTCCTTTCCCTAGGTAGACATCTTTGGGCTGGTTTGTTTTTAGATGGAGAAGAGACTGGTTTGTAGTTTTTCCATCATCGTTTACACAGGTGTTTAACTTATTGTTTCTTCTTCTTCTTCTTCTAAATTCTTCTTCTTCTTCTCCTTCTTCTTCTTCCTTTTCTTTGCATTCTTCTTCTTTGCATTCCTCTTCTGCTGCTGCTTCTTCTTCTACTTCCTTCTTCGCAATTATTCTTCACAATTATTCTTCACAATTCTTCTTCTTCGCAATTCTTCTTCTTTGCAATTCTTTTACTTCACAATTTTTCTTCTTCTTCTTCTTCTTCTTCTTCTTCTTCTTTGCAATTCTTCTTTGCAATTCTTCGCAATTTGTCTTCACAATTTTTCTTCTTGTTTGCAATTCTTCATAATCCTTCTTCACCATTCTTCTTGTTCACAGTTCTTCTTCTTTTTCTTCTTCTTCTTCTTCTTCTTCTTCACAATTCTTCTTCTTCTTCTTCACTGCCATAGCTGTCATGAACTCACTAGAAGGACTGGTTGGAGTCAAGCAAACAAACAAAAATCCTGTGACTTACGGGATTTAAACCTACGATCCTCTAACCAGAAAATCAGTGTGCTAACCACTTCACCACTACAGCCTGTAATTAACGGTAAAAATCATTACGACCTGACAGGACCAGATCAGCTTCAGGGAAAAATCTCAAACTGGCTGCCAGTCATGCAGTCTTTTGGGAAGTGTCCAATTTCTTCAGGGACACCAAACTCAATTCCCACTTTTGTAGTCTGCCTCTGGGCATGCTCATATTCTGCTTCCTGCTTTACTTCCTCCTTCTCTCCCTCTTCCTTTCTCTCCATGATGTAACCGTTCTGTCTGAAACATGACTACAAGACAGTTCTTTAGGGAGCGATAGATTTGAAGCAGCGGTCTGAGTCAGAATGATCTGTGACAACAATGATTTTTGAAGATGCTCAGAAGTGGTAGTTTATACATGGAAGGTGCTTTGTGTGTTTGTGTTTGTGAAATGTCTCTGTCTCTGTGTGTGTCTCTCTCTCTGCATCATGCTCTCTCTCTCTGTCTGTGCGTGTGTCTCTCTGTCTGTCTGTCTGTCTGTCTATGTCTCTCTCTCTCTCTCTCTCTCTCTCTCTCTCTCTCTCTCTCTCACCCACCCACCCACATACACACACACACATACACACTCTGGCTCTACTCCAATCAGGGCTGAGTGCCTTCAATGGAAAAGAAACACAATCCACGGCCAATCACTTCAGGGAATGGAGCATTGACAAGCGTGCTTAAAATGTTCTCACCAACACTGCAAGTCTTTGTATCTCTCAGGCCTGGTTGAAGCTGGCTTCTTGTAAATAATGTTGAACACAGACAAAAAATCAAAGCAAAAGTTCTGGAATATTTACAGCATCGTGATCTTTATTTAATCGCTCCCCTACATTTTGTTCCAAAGATATTATCTTCGTAACAAATGAGAATATGAATAGATTTTGGAAGCCGCATCATTCACATAAATCAACAGGTGAAAACGAATGCATGACACCCCCTCCAAAAATAAGAAATAAAAAGAAGAGTAAGCAGACGAGTAAACCAATATCCCAAGGACTGAGACAAGAAACAAACAAGTGAACGAAGGAAGAAAGAAACAAAATAAAGGAAAGAAGAACAAGGAAGGGAGAGAGGAAGATAGGGAGAAATAAAAGAGAATGAAAAAAAGGAAGAATGGAAAGAGGAAAGGAAAATTTTAGGAAAGAAAAAGGAAAACAAAGAAAATAAAAGAGAGAGAAGCCAGAAAGAAAGACAGATAGGAAAAAAACCAAGAAGTAAGAAAGAACAGGGGAAAAAATCAAGAAAAGAAAGAACCAAAAGAAGAGAAAATGGAGAAACTTACCAAACAAGCAACAATGAATGAAAAACGTGAACTAATCTACCATTTTAGCAAAAGGAAGCAAACAGACCACAACAAAAAAAGACTAATCCATTCCTATAAGTCTGTACACACAAAAGACGTCTGACAAGATGAACAGCTCCCAAAGGAAAATGACTGACTTGCCCTCCATCTATCCATCCACCCATCCATCCATCTATCCGTCCATCCATCAGTCCATCCATTCATCCGTTCGTCCATCCATCTTCTGAACTCTCTCTCTCTCTCTCTCTCTCTCTCTCCTCTCTCTCTCTCTCTCTCTCTCTCTCTCTCTCTCTCTCTCTCCAAGCAGTCCTGTGGTCTTCTTTGCATTCCTCTTCTGCTGCTGCTTCTTCTTCTACTTCCTTCTTCGCAATTATTCTTCACAATTATTCTTCACAATTCTTCTTCTTCGCAATTCTTCTTCTTTGCAATTCTTCTACTTCACAATTTTTCTTCTTCTTCTTCTTTGCAATTCTTCGCAATTTGTCTTCACAATTTTTCTTCTTCTTTGCAATTCTTCGTAATCCTTCTTCACCATTCTTCTTGTTCACAGTTCTTCTTCTTCTTCTTCTTCTTCTTCTTCTTCTTTTCTTCTTCTTCTTCTTCTTCTCTTCTTCTTCTTCACAATTCTTCTTCTTCTTCTTCTTCTTCTTCTTCACAATTCTTCTTCTTCTTCTTCACTGCCATAGCTGTCATGAACTCACTAGAAGGACTGGTTGGAGTCAAGCAAACAAACAAAAATCCTGTGACTTACGGGATTTAAACCTACGATCCTCTAACCAGAAAATCAGTGTGCTAACCACTTCACCACTACAGCCTGTAATTAACGGTAAAAAATCATTACGACCTGACAGGACCAGATCAGCTTCAGGGAAAAATCTCAAACTGGCTGCCAGTCATGCAGTCTTTTGGGAAGTGTCCAATTTCTTCAGGGACACCAAACTCAATTCCCACTTTTGTAGTCTGCCTCTGGGCATGCTCATATTCTGCTTCCTGCTTTACTTCCTCCTTCTCTCCCTCTTCCTTTCTCTCCATGATGTAACCTTCTGTCTGAAACATGACTACAAGACAGTTCTTTAGGGAGCGATAGATTTGAAGCAGCGATCTGAGTCAGAATGATCTGTGACAACAATGATTTTTGAAGATGCTCAGAAGTGGCGTGTGATTGTGTTTGTAAAATCTCTCTGTCTCTGTGTGTCGCTCTCTCTCTCTCTGCATCATGCTCTCTCTGTGTCTGTGTATGTGTCTCTCTGTCTGTCTATCTCTCTTTCTCTCTCTTTCACCTACACACACACACACACACACACATACACTTTCTGGCTCTATTCCAATCAGGGCTGAGTGCGTTCAATGGAAAAGAAACACAATCCACGGCCAATCACTTCAGGGAATGGAGCATTGACAAGCGTGCTTAAAATGTTCTCACCAACACTGCAAGTCTTTGTGTCTCTCAGGCCTGGTTGAAGCTGGCTTCTTTGTAAATAATGTTGAATACAGACAAAAAGTCAAAGCAAAGTTCTGGAATATTTACAGCATCATGATCTTTATCTAATCGCTCCCCTACATTTTGTTCCAAAGATATTGTCTTCATAACAAATGAGAATATGAATAGTTTTTGGAAGCCGCATCATTCACATAAATCAACAGGTCAAAACGAATGCCTGACACCCCCGCCAAAAATAAGAAATAAAACGTAGGGTAAGCAGACAAGTAAACCAATATCCCAAGGACTGAGACAAGAAACAAACAAGTGAACGAAGGAAGAAAGAAACAAAATAAAGTCAAGAAGAAAAAGGACGGGAGAGAGGAAGAAAGGGAGAAATAAAAGAAATGAAAAAAAGGAAGAATGGAAAGAGGAAAGGAAAATTTTAGGAAAGAAAAGGAAGACAAAGAAAATAAAAGAGAGAGAAGCCAGAAAGAAAGACAGATAGGAAAAAAAACCAAGAAGTAAGAAAGAACAGGGGAAAAAATCAAGATAAGAAAGAACCAAAAGAAGAGAAAATGGAGAAACTACCAAACAAGCAACAATGAATGAAAAACGTCAACTAATCTACCATTTCAGCAAAAGGAAGCAAACAGACCACAACAAAAAAAGACTAATCCATTCCTATAAGTCTGTACACACAAAAGACGTCTGACAAGATGAACAGCTCCCAAAGGAAAATGACTGACTTGCCCTCCATCTATCCATCCATCTATCCGTCCATCTATCCATCTATCCGTCCATCCATCAGTCCATCCATTCATCCGTTCGTCCATCCATCTTCTGAACTCCTCTCTCTCTCTCTCTCTCTCTCTCTCTTCTCTCTCTCTCTCTCTCTCTCTCTCTCTCTCTCTCTCTCTCTCTCTCTCTCTCTCTCTCTCCTCTCTCTCTCTCTCTCTCTCTCCCAGCAGTCCTGTGGTCAGCCTATCAGTGTAGACAGTCTATGTGGCGGAGCAGGCAGACAGTGATTGCGGAAGATAAAACCATTATTTTCACTTCCCCCTTTCCCCCTGGCCACACAGAGAATGACGGCTGCCTTCCTCTTTGGGGCTGATGGACAGGATTATGGATTCTCCATTCATTTTCCTGTCCTCACTCTTCTCTCGTAGAAGTCTTCTTCTTCGCATTCTTCTTCGTATTCTTCTTTGCATTCTTCTTCTTTGGATTCTTCTTCGCATTCTTCTTTTTGATCATATTCTTCTTCTTCTTCACATTCTTCTCCTTCTTCGCATTCTTCTCCCTTCTTCTTCGCATTCTTCTCCTTCTTCTTCGCAATTCTTCTTCTTATTCTTGGCATTCTTCGGTTTCATCGCAATTCTTCATGGCTTTCTTCGTTTTCTTCGCAGTTCTTCTTCTTTGCAATTCTTCTTCTTCGCAATTCTTCTTCTTCTCCTTCTTCTCTTCCTCATCCTCCTCCTTCGCAATTCTTCTTCACAATTCTTCTCAGTTCTTCACAATTCTTCTTCTTCTTTTTTTTCTTCTTCGCAATTCTTCTTCTTCTTCTTCTTCGCAATTCTTCTTCTTCGAAATTCTTCTTCTTCACAATTCTTCTTCTTCTCCTCCTTCTCCTCTTCCTCATCCTCCTCCTTTGCAATTCTTCTTCACAATTCTTCTCAGTTCTTCGCAATTCTTCTTCTTCTTTTTCTTCTTCTTTGCAATTCTTCTTCTTCTTCTTCTTCATCGCAATTCTTCTTCTTCTTCTTTTTCTTCTTCGCAATTCTTCTTCTTCGCAATTCTTCTTCTTCTCCTCCTTTTCCTCTTCCTCATCCTCCTCCTTCGCAATTCTTCTTCACAATTCTTCTCAGTTCTTCGCAATTCTTCTTCTTCTTTTTCTTCTTCTTTGCAATTCTTCTTCTTCGCAATTCTTCTTCTTCTTCTTCTTCTTCTTCTTCTTCTTCTTCGCAATTCTTCTTCTTCGCAATTCTTCTTCTTCGCAATTCTTCTTCTTCTCCTCCTTCTCCTCTTCCTATCCTCCTCCTTCGCAATTCTTCTTCACAATTCTTCTCAGTTCTTCGCAATTCTTCTTCTTCTTTTTCTTTTTCTTCTTCTTCTTCTTCTTCTTCTTCTTCTTCTTCTTCTTCTTCTTCTTCTTCTTCTTCTTCTTCTTCTTCTTCTTCGCAATTCTTCTTCTTCTTCTTCTTCTTCTTCTTCGCAATTCTTCTATACCATGTTATCCTGAACTCTGATCTGTCTGCTCCTTTCCCTAGGTGTATATGGTCTTTGGACTGGTTCGATCTTTTAGATGGGGAGGCGACTGATTAATAGAAGTCTTGGTGCCATGTAAGGTTTTTCTTCTTGTAGGTTTGCTTTTCATTTCTTGATTTGTTGTTGTTATTATTTTTGTTGTTCTTTTATTGTTCTCTTGTTCTATTGTTGTTCTTTCTTCTGAGAGCTCTTTGTTCCTCACTTTGCTTTGTTGTTGTTGTTCTTCTTCTTCTTTTTCTTCTTAGCAATTCTTCATCTGCGCAATTCTTTTTCTTCGCAATTCTTCTTCTTCATAACATCCTCCTCCTCCTCCTCCTCCTCCCCTTTTTTCTTTTTCATGATCTTCATCTTGCGCTTCTTGCTTCTTGTTCTTCCAATTATTCTTCTTGGCCACTTTCTATATTGTTGTCAATCTTCTCTTCATCCTCCTCCTTCTCCGCCTCCGCCTCCGCCTCCTCCTCCGCCTCCTCCTCCTCCTTCTGTGCCACATTCAGGTTTGCTCTTCTCTTCCTTCCATAAACCCACCTCTGAACTTTTCTTTGAGTGCGCTGACTGCTTTTAGGGGATGATTAGAACAATTTGTTTCAAGTGACGACTGACACTGTGCTGTGTTGCAGCGGGAGTTCCTCAACAAACTCCCATATTATATATGTGTATTGCCTTATGCAATCTCTCTCTGTCTGTCAATGTCTCTGTCTGTTTCTCTGCCTCTCTATCTCTCTGTACCTGTTTCTGTCTATGTCTGTCTGTCTGTCTGTCTGTCTCTCTGTCTCTGTCTCTCTCTGTCTGTCTGTATGTCTCTGTTTCTCTGTCTGTCTGTCTGTGTCTGTCTCTGTGTATCTCTCTGTCTCTCTCTATCTCTGTTTGTCTGTTTGTCTCTGTCTGTCTCTCTGTCTTTGTTTCTCTGTCTGTCTGTCTCTCTCTGTCTGTCTCTGTCTCTCTGTCTGTCTCTCTCTCTGTGTCTCTGTCTATGTCTCTCTCTGTCTCTCTCTGTCTCTGTTTGTCTGTCTCTGTTTGTCTGTCTCTCTCTCTCTCTCTCTCTCTCTCTCTCTCTCTCTCTCTCTCTCTCTCTCTCTCTCTCTTTCTTCTCTCTCTCTATCCTCTCTCTCTCTCTCTCTCTCTCTCTCTCTCTCTCTCTCTCTCTCTCGCCCTCTGCATAATTCTTTTTGTCTGTTTTCTTTTCTCTCTTTTACTACTGGCATCTGTTTCTTGTTTGTTTTCTACTTGTGTGCCAGTCTATCATCCTTCTGGGTTGGTTTTCTTTTTTTTAGCATGTTGGAATTTTTCTTCCATTTCTATCCTTTCCCG
>CM054150.1:30806564-30809064 GCA_028751875.1 Rapana venosa
GGGGAGGAGGTTGGGATTGTTTTTGTTCTGGGTTTGTTGTTGTTGTTGTTGTTGTTGTTGTTCCTCGGCTAGAGCTCCAAGATGGCAAAATTTTTCACTAAAGGCAAGATTTTTCACCAAAGGCAACATTTTTCACCAAAGGCAACATTTTTCACCAAAGGCAACTTTTTCACCAAAGGCAACATTTTTCACCAAAGGCAACATTTTTCACCAAAGGCAACATTTTTCTGTATGCGACCATTTTGGCCCACCACTATAATTATTATAGCCACCAATGCATGCGAACTTCGAGGATGGTATTAAACACGACACCAGAGTGCATGCGGGGTTGTTTGTTTTTTCTTCTTCTCCTTTAATGACTATAATCATTTTGCCCTCCGTACTTTCCAGCAAAAATGGTCTACTCTTCCGAAAGGCAGAACAGTGTTTAACATGTGCGCAAGACGTTCTGGCCGCGTACGCACGCACGCTGGGGCCTCAGCTTATTATATATAGTCCCATCAGAAGATCTGTTCGTGGAAGTGGAGCAAGTACTGATATTAACTTTAGTGGGAAAACGTCCCATTGAACGAGGTATTCCAGTGTAATGATTATAATTACAGACTCTATAATACAAATATAATAAGTATGTCGCGCACTTTTCCCCTGTCACTAGTTACAATGATAATTATATTGCCACACAAGAAAACTACGATACAATAATCTACGCTATAACACACAACAACAGCTGCGGTAGACGACCAGTATAATAGATAGAGATATATAGATATAGATATACATAGATATAGATAGGTAGATATAGATAGATAGATACATATATATAATTATATATATACATACATACAAATATATATAAATATATATATATAAATAATATATATATATATATATATATATATATATATATATATATAATATATATATATATATATATATATATATATATATATATATATATATATATATATATATATATATATATATCCAAGGGACACACAGACTTTGTGCAAAACGAAAGCACGGATGCAAATGTCGGCAGACATGATCTCCATCTCGTCTGGAAGTGCACGCGGCAAACTGGCGGGAATCAGTTCCCAAATTCAAATTCAAAAACTTTATTATCTCAGAGACAGAGACATTCTTTTCCTGTCTGTAACTGTATGTGTTTCCCTATCAGAATGGGTTTTTTTCTACGGAATTGTCCAGGGACAACTGCCTTGCTGCCGTTGGTTCTTTTAGGAGCGCTAAATAATTATGTGTAACACTTGGTTGGGTTTTTATTTTTTACTTCGGTCTATCATCTCATCCTAAAGACTAGCACCCCATACCACCACTCATGGTCTAATGGATGGGGGAAAAGTTTCGGGCCCAAACGGGGATCGAACCACCGCACACTTCCCACCCGGACTTTTCGCTTTATTTATTTATTTATTTATTTATTTATTTATTTATTTATTTTATACCACTTTAAGTCACGAGATTTCTCTGCGTGAAATTCGGGCTGCTCTCCCCGGGGAGAGCGCGTCGCCACAAGAGCAGCGCCACCCTTTTTTTTTCTTTTTTTTCTTTTGGTCTGCAACTGTATTTGTTTCCCTATCAGAGTGGCTTTTTTCTAAGAATTTTGCCAGGGACAACTCCCTTGTTGCCGTGGGTTCTTTTACGTGCGCTGAAAATTTTGTGTAACACACGGGACCTCGGTTTATCGTCTCATCCGAAAGACTAGCGCCCAGACCACCACTCATGGTCTAATGGATGGGGAAAAATTTCGGGCCCAAACGGGGTACGAACCGCGCACACACCCGACCCGGACTTTTCGCATTCTAGGCAGGCGCGTTACCTCTAGACCACTGATTGTTTCATTTGCTTTGTTGTAGGGGTTCTTCCCCCGCTGTCGTTATTGTTGTTGTTGTTGCTGTGCTTTTTGATGTTGTTAGTTTCTATTACGTTGTTTTTTTTATTGGGGGGAGTGGCTTTTAAGTTTTGCTTTTGTTTCTTTCTCTTCTTATTTCAGCCTTTTTCTCTTTTTCTGTTTTCCTCCTTTCGTGTTTTTTAAAATACTCTTTGAAAGGGGTTTGTTTTCGAGTGGGGGCTTTTATTTAGGGGCGGTTGTTTGTTTGGGGATGGAATTTCCGAGTTTTTTTCTTTTTATTTCTACTTGTTTTTTGTTGTTGTTGTTATTATCTTGTATCATTGTCGTTGTTTTTAGGATCGTTGTTGTTGTTGTAGTTGTATTTTTGCTTTCTTTTGTTTTATTTGGGAGGGGCGGGAAGCATTAGATTGATTGGATTTTCCTCTGTGTGTGTGCGTGTATCTCTGTCTGTCTTTCTGTCTGTCTGTCTGTCTTTCTGTCTGTCTGTGCCTATATCTGCGTGTCTGTTTCTGTGTTTTTGAATGCGCGCGTACATGTGTGCGTGCTTGCAAGCTGTACTAACGTGCGTGCGTGCATGCATGCATAAGCGTGCGTGCGTGCGTGCAAAAACTTACATTTGTGTCCTTACGT
>CM054150.1:30811564-30824064 GCA_028751875.1 Rapana venosa
ATATATACCACTACTAAATACTACTACTTTACTACACTGTACTACTATACTTACTACTACTACTATCAAACATACTAAAATAATAATCATAATAAAAATGGAACTTTACATAGCGCTATAATTACTTGCGAAAGACAAATCAATTGAGGGTATATGGATAAGCAGTGCTTCTTTTACACCATGGCCCTCGTCTAAAAGAGGAGGGGAGTGGGACGCAATGACCAAATAAGAAAACATTCAAATCAAATAAAAGGGAGTAATAGACAACTCCAATAACTAAACAAATGCATCAATAATAGTCAACAAACAAAGATTTTCTACATTATTGTCAAGCACGTGTCTATTCTTATCATTCTAAAGCATATCTACATTATTGACAAACATACAGACACAAACCCATAGTCCGCTGAACAAGTTAGATTTTTGTTAAATATATTTGTATTCTTTTATATCGAGAATAATGGAATAAGCACTTCTGTGCTTTTTTACATCTAGTCCCCGTGTGTATGCGGTTTTGTAAATTCTGTCATCTGTTCCCACCGGCACACAATGGCCTACTCTTACGAAAAGCGGAACAGGTTTTAACGTGTGCGCAAGATGTTCTACGTGCGTTCGCACACGGAGCCTCGGTTTATAGTCTCATCCGAAAGACTTTTGGGGAGAATGGAGTCTGCACTGATGTTAACTCCAGGGAGAAAATATCCCCCTTGAACGGGAATCGAACCCGGGGTCGTCAGATTGCCAGCGCAATGTTCTAACCACTAAGCTATCCGTCTCCCCAAGAGAGCGAGAGAGAGAGACAGACAGACAGACAGACAGATAGACAGACAGACAGACAGACAGACAGACAGACAGAGCCAGTGTCTCTAGTTCTGCAGCCACTGGCTTGGCACCAGTGAAAACACAATGTCACAGGTGCCTAGACAATAACAATAATTATTATTTAGTCATACCACAAAACAAACAGTGGTTCATGTATGTGTATGCTGTAATGTGTGTGTAGGGGTGGGGGGTGAAGAGGGGATGGTAGGGGATGTGTGTGTATGTGTGGTGTGTGTGTGTGTGTGTGTGTGTGTGTGTGTGTGTGTGTGTGTGTGTGTGTGTGTGTGTGTGTGTGTGTGTGTTCTTCAGTTTAACGTCCTTCCATCGAAAAGTGATATCAGCAAGAGTGACAGAGTGCGGTGTGTGTGTGCGTGCGAGTGTGCGTGCGAGTGTGTGTGTGGTGTGTGTGTTTGTGTGTGTGTGGTGTGTGTTGTGTGTGTGTGTGTGTGTGTGGTGTGTGGTGTGTGTGTGAACGAGTGTGTGTGTGTGTGTAAATATATGAGAGAAATTGTGTGAGTGTGTATGTGCGCGCGCGCGTGATCGTTTGCGAGTGTGCATGTGAGGTGTGTGTGTAAATATATGAGATAAATTGTGTATGTTTGTGAATGAGTGTGTGTGTGCAAATAAAATAACCTGGACAACAAATGTGTGTGAGTGTGTGTGTTATGTTGGTTGTGTGTGTGTGTGCGTGCGCACACACCCACCCACGTGACGTGCGTGCGTGTGTGTGTATATGCGTGCATACACATGCGTGCATTCACATGTGTATATGTGTGTATGTGCAATGTCCACAACAAATCTTAAATCTTTTTTTCAAAAAGCAACCCCCACTCCTCTCACTGTTTAACGCTGAATAACCCTCAAAACAAGCAACCTTCATAACAAACCATCAAAATTAATTATCGCTGTGATAATCCATTGTCTAATCTGATCCTGCCAAATTAAATGCGGGTAATGAGTCACTGAAGCCCCACAATGACAGAACAAGAGACCTCAAATGGAGGTTCTTTTTCCGCCTATTCACCAACCGGAAATGAGAAGCTGCCAAAATAAATAGAACGGAAATGACGTGATTGTCTACAGTGATCACTCTCCTTCTGGCCTCTTTCTTTCTGGTTTAGAATTTCTTTAAACAGAGAGATTCTGGTGTGTTTGTGTGTGTGTGTGCGCGTGCGTGCGTGTGTGTTGTGTGTGGTGGTGTGTGTGTGGTGTGTGTGTGTGTGTGTGTGTGTGTGTGTTGTGTGTGTGTGTGTGTGTGTGTGTGGTGTTTTAGTGTGTGTGTGAGTGAGTGTGTGTGTGTGTGCAAGTACCTACGCGTTCGTGTTTATGTTTGTGTGCGTTGTTGTGTGGAGGGGGAGAGATATGGGAGGGGGATGTGCGTGTGTGTGTGCGTGTATGTGCGTGCCTGCATGTATGTCTGTGTGTTTCTGTGTGCGAATGAGTGCATGCCTGTGTGAGTACATGCCTGTGTGCACGCACGCGCATGCCTACCAGCGTGCGTGTATGTTGGGCGTCTACATTTCTATACCAGACTATAAACACACCCACAATTACCCCTACACAAGTAACTCTTACACTAAACATCAACCTAACGATCATTCATACCTCAAAACACAAACAAAACTCGAATCATACCACAGAAAACTTATTATCAACACAATACTAATCAATGATTCAAACCCATACATTCAAAAAAAGACATAAACAACAGCCACACATTTCCCGCTTTACAAATTGATACGTTTCTTTGTGTTGTTTTCTTTTTTTTTCTTACATTAGCAAAGATTGCAATTGATGAAAATGTTTGTTGTTGTTGTTGGTTTACATTTTGCAGCTCAGCAGCCGTTATGTTCATGTTAATCTTCATTGTTGAATTGAGCACACACCATAAGACTACAAGCTTGTTGTTGCTAGGATTCCAAAATGCTGTTTGTTTTTCAATGCCGATACTCATTTCTGGAGGAAAAAAACTATTTAACCCCTTTCCCGCTTAAAACAGCACTGACTTCCACACAACCAGCCCTAACATTATTTCTCCCCCCAAACTCTCTCTCTCTCTCTCTCTCTCTCTCTCTCTCTGCACACGTACCCTACTTACTGTAGAGCTGGGCAAATATACATCTCTAGTGCTATGCCCTGAAGGACCGCCGACCAATGATGGGCTTTCTTTGCACCCGTTGGCGCAGCACCAATGAAAACACGCGTTACAGGACGCGTCAGAATGGCAACTGTGTGGACACACACCTTGTTAAAACAAACCGCTTCCCCAGTACTAAGGTTTCTGTGTGTGTGTGTGGAGGGGGGGGGGGGGGAATAATTGAGGGGGGGGAGGACCTAAAGGCATGTGCGTGCGTGTGTTACCAACCGTTGGGTTGTATGCACTCTGTCAAAAGCATAAAAAAATCTGTACGCTGGTGGTATAGTTTGCGTAGGACGTTGCGTTATGTATGTACCTCAACGAAAAGAATCAGTTGGTTAAATGGATATACCACGTTGTCCAGCACAGTCATGAGAGGTCTGATCTGACGTTTGAATCTGTTGTAGTGTATCATCAGCACGCATCCTCAAAAGAACATACAACTCCAATTTCTTAGGCTCAGATAATTTTTTAATAATGAAAATAAAAGGTTGATAATACAGGTATGTTATGTTAAGTCACACAAAAACGCTTGAAAGAACTCGTCCGGTACTAGCAACCTAACGAAAATGGCAAGTGAACTACATAACCGTCAGTAAAGCGGTTTGGCAGACGCGAGCGCGCGTGAACACACACACACACACACACACACACACACTCACTTACAATCTCATACACACAATCGAACATATTTTCAAGAGACATTACACACTCGTGCATAAATCTCTTTTAAAAAATCTTTGGGAAGCTAGGCCTATTGAAAAAAATATTGTGATTATAAGACTCACAAGTAGAGTTAAATTATTACATCATGGTAGTGAATTCAAAATTGTTGGTGCTAAAAATAATTTTAAAAACCTGACAAAATCTTCCCACCTGCTATCTTCAGTTTATGACTAGAGAGCTTTAGCAAGGTTTTTTTAAGTTTCACTAAAAAACTTTAAATAATTTTAAAAAGCAAGACACACAAAGACACCAACAGAAAAGGGGAAAACATTGATATTTCTATTCCACAATGTTCCGATGGTAAACTACCCAAATCCCAACTTGGTGAAAGAGAAAGTGAGTGAGGAAGACGTGAGGGCGTTAGGGCAAAAGCAGAGACCAGGAAATAAAAAAGAGGGTGGGGGGGGAGTAAGGTGAGGGAAGGGAAATGGGAGAAGAAGGAGAAGAGAGAGACAGACGAGAGACCAGGAAGAGAGAAGACAGATAGACAGAGAGAGACACAGAGAGAGAGAAGACAGAGAGAGAGACAGAGAGAGACAGACAGATAGACAGAGAGAGAACAGAGAGAGAGAGAGACAAGAAAGACAGACAGAGACAAGAGACACAGAGAGAGACAGAAAGACAGAGACACAGAAGCAGAGAGAGAGATACAACAGAGAGAGAAAAAAAAAAGACAGACACAGAGAGAGAGAGAGAGAGAAGACGAGAGCAGAGAGAGAGAGAGAGAAGAGAGAGAGAGAGAGAGAGCAAGACAGACAGTCAGAAAGACAGAAACCACAGACAGAGAAAGCAGAGACAGACAGACAGAACACAGAGAGAGAGAGAAACGAGACCGAACAAGAGAGAGAGAGCAGAAATCGACACACAGAGAGAGGGAGAGAGACAGAGAGAGACAGAGAGAGAGAGGTTGGTCTCTAACAATGTAAAAGTAATCAGAACCCACTAAAAGGGGGGAAGGGGATAGATGAACAGAGGTAGTGTATAGCCTAGGCCCTGTTGCTACGTGCTACAACACCCTCCCTTTTTCTTCTTCTGGCAACTTCTCCTCCTCCACCTCCTCCTCCTCCTCGCTCCCCCCCCCCCCCCCCTCACCCCCCCCCCCCCCACTCACACACCACATCTTCACCCTCACCCCACCCACACACCCCACACCACTACCCATCCTCACCACCCACACCCTCCTCCTCCCTCTCTCGAATCGATTTCAGGATGGGTTTTTGGGGTTGTTGTTTTTTTTTGTGTATAACTTCATTTTGATGCAGGAACTTTTTTTTTAGAGAATTTCCATACATGCACGCACGCGCGCATTGTCCGCTGGCAAGGGTATGATGATAATGATAGTAATAATAACAATAATAACAATAATAATAACAATAATAATAATAGTAATAATAATAATAATAACCATTCACATCGCGTGCGAAGCGAAGGCGTTTAAGCAGATGAAATTAATATTCTTCGAGGAATGGGGAATAGTCTTTCCTGAAGATTAACAATATCAGGGTTGTTGTTGTTGTTGATGTTGTTGTTGTTGTTGTTGCTGCTGTTGTTGGTTGTTGTTGCAAGTTGTGAACGTGGGGGTGGTGGTGGTAGGGGTGGGGTGGGGTGGGGGAGGCTGTGGAGTATATTTTTTAATACGAATTTGCTGAACTTCATGAGTGTAACTGATATGAACTGATCATAAAGATGGAACAAGGGGTCATTGTGGAAGAGAGTGAGGGGTTAAAGAGAGATGGGGGAGAAGAGAGGGAGAGGGCAATCCAGGGAGGATAGAGAGGTGGGAGGTAGAGAGAGAGAGAAGGGAGTGGGGCACAGGGAGGGAGAGAGAGAGGGGGGGGAGGAAGAGAGAGGAGAGAGGGGCAACAGGAGGAAGAGAGAGTGGGGAGGTAGAGAGAGAAGAGAGAGAGTGGAGTGGTGGCAAAACATGCACGGGAGGGAGAGAGAGAGGGGGGGGAGGAAGAGAGAGGGAGAAGGGGCACAGGGAGAGAAGAGGGAGAGAAGAGGGGGGTGGTAGACAGAGAGAGAGAGTGGAGTGGGGCACAGGGAGGGAGAGCAAGAGAGGGGGGGGGGAGGGGGGGAGGGTATGCGGGGAAGTGGGGGGGGGGGGGGGGGGAGGAGCAGGGGGGGGGGGGGGGGGGGGTAGAGGGGGGGGAGAAGGAGGGGGGGGGGGGGGGGATGGGGGGGGGGGAGGGGGGGGGGTGGGGGGGGGGGGGGGGTGCGGGGGGGGGGGGAGGGTGGAGGGGGGGGGGTGGGTGGGGGGGCAGGGGGGGGTGGGGGGGGGGGAGGGGGGGGGGGGGGGGGGGGGGGGGGGGTGGGGGGGGGGGGAGGGTGGGGGGGGGGGGGGGAGGGGGGGGGGGGGGGAGGGGTGGAGGGGGGAGGGGGGGGGGGGAGGGGAGGGGGGGGGGCGGGGGGTGGGGGGGGGGGGGGGGGGGGGGGGGGGGGGGGGGGGGACGGGGGGGGGTGGGGCGGGGAGGGGGGGGAGGGGGGGGGGGGGGGGGTGGGGGGGGGGGGTGGGTGGTGGGGGGGGGGGGGGTGGGGGTGTGGAGGGGGAGGTGGGGGGGGTGGGGGGGGGGGGATGGGTGGGGGGAGGGGGGGGGGGGGTGGGGGGGGGGGGGGGGAGGGGGGGGGGAGGGGGAGGGGGGTGGGGAGGGGGGGGGGGGGGGGGGGAGGGTGGGGGGGGGGGGGGGTGGGGGGGGGGGTGGGGGGGGGGGGGGGGGGGGGGGGGGGGTGGGGGGGGGTGGTGGGGGGGGGGGGGGAGGGGGGTGGGGGGAGGGGAGGGGGAGGGGGGGGGGGGGGGGGGGGGGTGAGATGGGGGGTGGGGGGAGGGGGGGGGGGGGGGGGGGGTGGGGGGGGGAGGGGAGGGTGGAGGTTTGGGGGACGGTGGTGGGGGGGGTGTGAGGGCTCTGATCGCGGGTCCTGGCGCGAGCAGCATCGTGATCTCTGCTGCGAGGGCGGGCGGCCCGCGACCCGCCGCCCGCCAGCGCCAGTGCGCCCACTCTCCCCCCCCCACCCTCTCCGCCTCAAACCCCCCCATCGCTCTCCCGAGACAGACACACGCCACAGCTGAGTACAGAGAAGAGACAGACAGACATAACGGCCGGAGCCAAAGCACTACAGAGAGAACAGCGTCAGAACAGACATGCACAGGGAAACAGAGAGACATGTAACATTAAGCGAACAACATCTCATCAAGAATTAAATGGATGGGGGGGGGGGTGGGGGGGCGGGGGGGGGGTGGGTGGGTGTGGGGGAGGGGGGGTGGGGGGGGGGGAGAAAAAACATATACAATACCTTCTTCTCATCCCACCACAGGAAAATATAGAGACAATAGGAAACACTAACAATTCAACATCCCTTTTTCAAAACTCTTTTATTATCGAAAGAATAATGGAATTAAGCACATTTTGTGCTTTTTTTACATCTCGTCCCCGAGTGTATGCGTTTTGGGTTACATTCTGTCATATCTTTTCCCACCGGCACACAAAGGCCTACTCTTACGATAAGCGGAACACGGATTTAACGTGTAACGCAAGATGTTCCTGCGTGCGTTTCGCAAGCACGGGCCTCGTCTTAAGTCTCATCAGAACATGAACTATTTTGGGGAGAGTGGAAGTCCTGCACTGATGTAACCTTTCCAGGGAAAAATCTCCTGAACAGGAACGAACCCATTACGTCAGATTGCGAGCGCAATGTTCTAAACCACTAGGCTAACAATCCCGGCCCACCCCCGCCCCGCACCCCCACCCACCCCTCCATTTGAGAGACGACCAGATACAGACATACAGAACAGACACGACATTGAAGGAAAAAGAAGAGTTTGGGGAAGCGAGAGAGAGAAGAAGAGAGTGAGAGAGGAGACAGCAGACAGACAGACAACAGACAGACAGACAGACAAACAGACAGAGACAAGAGATAGACAAAACAGAGACAGAACAGATAGAAACAACGCGCCCACTACCGCACAGAAAAAAAAAGACTTCATGTTTTCATCTGGCATAATTTCGACAATATTAAGCATAATAAAGTTCCTTTCAACAACCCATCCCCACTTCTCCCACCCCACCCTCAACTCCCCCCCCATCCTTTTCCTCGGCGGTCACTCCCCACCAAGCCCCCATCCTCCCCACCCACCGCACCGACCCACCCAAACCACCAAAACTAACCAAACCCGAAAGATAACCAACACACAACACCAACAACACCAACCAAATGCCACCAACCAAACAACCAGACACAACCATACCTCCCGCCAAAACCCACGCCGACCACTACAACAACCAACCCCAACAAAACAAACCCAAAAAAAAAAACTAAACAAACCACACACAACAACACCCACCAAAACAAAACCCGGAAACCCAACAAAAAAAACAAACCAACAAAACCCCCCCAAAAAACAACACAAAAAAAAAAAACAAACCACGCCAAACCCCACGCACAATACAACCAAAGAACCCAACCCCAAAACCACTACAAAACCAAAACACCAACATAAACACCACCCCCCAAAAACCACAACCACAAAACACCCAAAACTCCACTAAACCGAGAAAACAAATAACAAAACCGCCAAACCATAAACCTCATCAACAAACCAAACACCAAACCGACAACCAACACCACCCAAAACTAACCCAAATAACCTCCACCCAACCAACCACACACCCCAGAACCCCCACCAACACAACATACGAACAACAAAAAACACACAGCCCCTACCCCACCCCAACGGGCACCAAGTTTTGTGGGAGGTTTTTTCATTTTGGATATTGCTTTTCATGCAAACGTGCATAATCCAGCCATAATACAGACGAAACAAACTTTTCCTTCAGACAAAAAAACAAGCTTACCCTATTTTTTTTCTTTTTTGGACTTTCAGAAACTTTTTTCCTTTGTCTTCCCACTAACACTTTGCTCTTACAATACAATCAATACATTTTTTTTTTGGCTTCATAATAACAATAGGTGTTAGGGGGTTTAGCCCCACATCGTTGTCTTCATAAGGGTTTTTTTTCCTGATTTTTTATCCTTCCCTTGATTACACATTCCAAATTTTTTTTTTTTCTTTGGGGGGGGGGTGTTGAAATGTCCCCTGAAAGAATATGTTATTTATAGCAAAGAGAATAAAGACCGTACATTATTAAAAAATTCTCATCGCCTCGCAACTTTCACATTCACATAACACACCACACTTCCAGAAACACACACACATCACAACAACAGACACACACACGCACACACGTCACTATGCTACTGTAAAAAAGTCGTCGGGGAAAGAGCGGAAAGCGACCAGGGCCTAAAAATGCTTGCAAAAACGAAAGTCAATCGTCAGGACTTTGGTCAGCAATTCTGGGGCAGTCTATTACTCACACATGTGACCTTTGCTTTCCCTCTCTCTGTCTCTGTCTCTCTGTCTCTGACTCTCACTCTGTCTACTCCTCTCTCACGTACCATCTCTACCATCTCCATCCTCTCTCAACGAAATCTCTATCTCCTCTCGTCATCATCGCAATCTTCATCTCCTCGCAATATCTCTCACAACTCCTCGTCTCTCTCTCTCTCTCTCTGTCTGTTTCTTTCTGTCAGTTAGTCACATCCCCTGTCTGTCTTTCTTCTTTCCGTCTGTTCTTCTCTATTGTCTATCTAAACCACTGTCCTTGTTTGTCTCTGTTATAGCTATCTGTCTGTCTGTCTGTCTGTCCCTGTCTCTGTATCACTCTCTCTGTATCTCTCTCTCTCGCTCTCCTCCCGCTAGTCTCGTCTCTCTCTCACATTCTCCTCTCTCGATCCTCATTCTCTCTCCTCTCTCTCTCTCTCATCTCTCATCTATCTATCTAATCTATCTATCTCCGCTGGTCCTGTCTATTTTGCTTGTGTGTTTTGAGGGATGGTTGGTAGGTGGACGGAAAGTAGTGTGGAGTGTTGTGTGTGTGTGTGTGTGTGTTGTTGTGTGTGTGTGTGTGTGTGTGTGGTGTGTGGTGTGTGTGTGTGTGTGTGGGTGTGTCCTGTGTGTGACGGTTGGGTTGGGGAGGTAGCGTATGTGTTGCGTGCATGTTAAGCAGTGTATGTGAAAACTTTATACTTGGAATCACTGAGAGAAAAAGGTTTTAAAGATTTCATTTCTTCTTCATCTTTTTTCTTTCATTCCTAATCTCTTCTTCGCGATTCTTTCTTCTTCGAGATATTCTTCTTCCTTCTTCTCCTCCTCCTCCTCCATCCTGCCCTCCCCTCCTCCCTCCTCCTCCTCCTCCTCCTCCTATCCTTGTTCTTCTCCACTTCCTCTATAGTCCTCCCCCTTTTTCCTCCTCTTTCTTCTTCTTCTTCTTCTTCTTCTTCTTCTTCTTCTTCTCTTCTTCTTCTTCTTCATTCTTTTTTCTTCTTCTTCTTTGCAATTCTTCTTCTTCTTCTTCCTTCTCCTTCATTCTCTTCTTTTAGCGATTATGCTTCTTCTTCGCAATTCTTCATGCTTCTTTGCAATTCTTCTTCTTCGCATGATTCTTGTCGCATGCTTTTTCTTTCGTTCTTCTTCTTCTTCTTCTTCTTCTTCTTCTTCTTCTTCTTCTTCTTTCTTCTTCTTCTTCTTCTTCTTCTTCTTTCTTCTTCTACTTTTCTTCTCTCTTCTTCCCATGCTTCTTCCTCCTCCTCCTCTTCCTTATCTTTTTCTTCATCATCTCCTCCTCCTTCTTTTTCTTCTACGCAATTCCTCTTCTTAGCTGAAATATATATCAGTAGTATCAGTCCTACTAGTAAGCAACATCCAAAAATATCTACACAGACTCCATTACTTCAGACGGGGAATATTCCATTGTCCATCCATCATTTCGCCGTTCTTCTTAATGACATGCGGCGAAAAGGAAATTCATTAGAGAACAAGGGTCTAAAGTCATTGGGCTTTTGTTTTTTTAAGTTCAATAACGATGGCCAGTTCAATACATCGATATCTAAAAGAGACAGAAATGTCCCGATGATTTGGTCACTCTGCCTAGGTAGGAAGGACAATAACTGTGATGAATAGGTGACAAAGTGCTTGGGTTTTTTTTTCCTTTGTACAGTCTTGTACAGACGTTCGTATTGATGATATTGACATGGGTTATATATTTTGATAGAGATTGGGTGGGAGGGAGAGGGGGTGGAGGAGGAGCTTTTTTTTTCGGGGTGGGAGGTGGGAAATTAATTTGGTTGGTTGATTGATTGATTGGGTGGGTGGGTGGTTGTTTGGTTGGGTGGGTGGGTTTGGATGGATTTGTTGGTTGGTTGGTTGGTTGGTTGTTGGCTGGTTTGTTGGTTGCTTGCTTGCTTGATGGCTGGTTGACTTGGACAAATATCATTCAAAAAATGATTTTAAACACACACACAAACACACACACACACACACACACACACACACACACACACACACACACACACACACACACACACACACGAATAATAGCGCAGCAAGGGGAATAATATTCAGGCCATGGATTATTTCAGCCCCATCTTTGTGGCAAACCAGCAAACACTTCACGCTGTACACACAGTGACACATCAAGCCCACTCACAAAACTTATGTTACAAAGCTTTCACACAGTTTGTCATCATCAAGTTTAAGCGTAAACAACTGTGAGAAAAACTATACATAACGATTAGAATTAAAAGAATTGATGGTTGGTTGGCTGATTATCTTTTAAACTAGGACGAGAGAGAGTAAAAACAACCTCAATTTAATGCTCTAATCTCTGAATGGTGTTCCTGTTTGTGTGCTTTATGAAGACTGTGTTCTTAGATTCACGGTACCGATTTTTAAAGGGTTGGTTTGTCTCTGGGTTTGTTTGTTTTTGGACGTTGTTGTGTTCTGTTTTGTTTTGGTTTTTTTAATTGTTTTTGTTGTTGTTTTCTTGATTCATCTTAAACGTGGGGGTTTTTTATGCCCTTTTTTTTATTTTATAATCCAGTGTGTTTGCGTGCGTGCGTGCGTGCGTGTCAAGTCAAGTCAAATTGTTATTTCCTGATGGTACATTGAATAAGCAATGCATTTGCTCTGTATGTGTGTGCGCGCGCGCGCGCGCACGTGTGTGTGTGTGTGTGTATGCGTGCGCGCGCGTGCGCGTGTGTTGGGTTTTTATTTTCCGGAGTGGTTTGTATATTTTTTGTTTATTTTATAGGGGCTTTTTGAGAATGCAGCTGAGTAATATATCATATGTATAGAATTCACTTTTTTCAGCGTTTCGGGCATTACAAACTGCCCACCCACCCCACCCATCCCCTTTCATCCACCCCTTCACCACCCATCCCCATACTCACCCTACCCCTACCCCTCCTACCCCTACCTCTCTCTTACCTCCCCCAGCCCGGGTTTCCATTCTCTCCCATCCCAGTGTCTGCTAGATGGGTGTTCTGGGCCCGCTGGCTTTGATGTTAGCTTTGCATGAGAGTCGGGGTGATTAGAACTGACGTGGGGTACTTAACGTGTTCAATTTTGGATTTTTTTGCCTTTTTTTGTTTTTGGTTTGGGTTTTTTTGCTTTTGAGATTCCTACAATCTTCTAGGTTTGTGTTGTTTTTGCTGTAAGACTTTTTTCTCTTTTGTTGTTTGTTGTTGTCTCTCTTCTCGTTTTTTGTTTGTTTGTTTGTTTGTTTAACTTATTTGTTTACTTTGTGTGTGTGAGTGTGTGTGTGCGAGTGTGTGTGTGAGTGTGTGTGTGTGAGTGGGTGTGTGAGTGTGTGTGAATAGGTGTGAGTGAGTGTGTCTGTGTGTGATAGAGACAGAGACACATAGAAAGAGAGTGTGTGTGTGTTATTCTCTTTTTATTTTGTGTGCGTGTGTGTATGTGTGT
>CM054150.1:30831564-30834064 GCA_028751875.1 Rapana venosa
CATCATCCTCCTCCTTACCATCATCATTATTATCATCATCATCATCATCATCATGAGTTTGAAGAACTTTCTTTTCTTATACATCATAATTATATTTTTTACCCAGTGCTACATTTCGCTAGATTGAACAGGCCTACCTACGCGTAACTCAGGTCTAAAACACTCAGTGCAGGCAGCAGTGTGCAAACACGTCTCCTCAGGATGCTGGAAAAGGAGTAAAGTTGTGTCAAGTTGAGCTGAAAACTTGTGAGAATGACAAGACTGCTGAAAAGTCTTTCCTTGGGACACAACACACACACACACACACGCACATGCACACACACACGCACGTACATGCACGCACACACATGCATGCATGCACACACGCACGCACGCACACACACAATCTTTTGTTTATAGCCCCGCCAACCACAGAGGCCATATTATTAGGGCTGTACACACTCACGCACACACCACACACACGCGCACACATACACACTCACACACACGCGTGCGCGCGCGCATGCGTACATATGTATACAAACACACACTGTGCGTGCGTGCATGTGTGTGTTACTTTCTTGTGCTCCTATCAGTGAGTGTTCGGGAAGGAGACAGACAGACAGAGAGGGATGGAGAGGGAGAGAGAGACAGACAGACAGACAGACAAAAAGACAGAGAGGGAGGAAGAGAGAGACAGACAGACAGAGAGACAGAGAGGGAGACAGAGACAGACAGACAGACAGAGAGGGAGGGAGAGAGACAGACAGACAGACAGAGAGAGGGGGAAGAGAGAGAGACAGAGACAGAAAGAGACAGACAGAGACACAGACAGATACAGACAGAGACACAGACAGATACAGACACAGACACAGACAGAGACAGACAGATGCAGACAGAAACAGACAGATGCAGAGAGAGAGAGAGAGAGAGAGAGAGAGAGAGAGAGAGAGAGAGAGAGAGAGAACTCAAGAACTCAAAGATTTTAATGTACTTTAGCCTTTGGCCACAATACATCGACATAGGTAAAGGTAAAGGACAAAATGTACAGAATGATTATGAAATGGCATGAATTTACAATCTTTATAGTCATGGAAGAGAGAGAGGAGAGAGAGAGAGAGAGAGAGAGAGAGAGAGAGAGTGAGAGAGAGAGAGAGAGAGAGAGAGAGAGAGAAGAATGGCATTACCACACACAAAGTCCTGCCTTCAAATTAATCTGGAACCTTCTGGTGAAGTAACGGTGCCTCCTTCCTTAGTAAGCCTAGCGCGGCAAGGGAGGTTTGAATTTCGCTGGTAGTGGTGGCGGGGGTGGTGGTTGTGGAGGTGATGGTGGTGGTAGTTACAGTTGTGATGGGGGTCATAAACTTGTTGCTGTTTGTGGTGGTGGTGGTGGTGGTGGTGATGGTGGTGGTAGTGGCTATGGTGGGGATTGTTTGTTTTTTTATTCTTTTATATCGAGGATAATGGAATAAGCACGTATGTGCTGTTTTTTTTTACATCCAGCCCCCGTGTGTATGCGGTTTTGTAAATTCTCTCATCTGTTTCCACCGGGCACACAATGGCCTACTCTTCCGAAAAGCGCAACAGGATTTAACGTGTGCGCAAGATGTTCTGCATGCGTTCGCACACGGGGCCTCGGTTTATAGTCTCATCCGAAGGTTTGTGGAAGAAGACTGTGGAGGGTGGGGAATGGGGAGGGATTTGGTGATCATGGTGGGTGATATAAAAGTGTAGTTTTAGCCTTCCCTCCCCCTTCCCTCCCCTTCCCTCCCAGTTCTTCCCCCTCCTCGACAGTTAACATCCCCACCCCACCCCACCCTACCCTATACCCCTTTTCCCACCCCCATCCCTTTTCAGGATACAGCCTCGTTGAGAGGTCAGCGTTATTTTCTTCTATCTTCCTAAAATGGGTGGTAGCGATGTGTTCTTGTTATTGCGTTGATGTTATTGTTATTGTTTCATCATGATGCTGCTGCTGTTAACGTTGATATTGCTGCTTCTGCTGCTGATGTAGCTTTTACTACTGCTGATGTTGTTGCTGCTATTGGTCTTGCTACTTGTCTAGATTCTTAAGCGGTGGTGATAGTTTGTCGTCGAACACACACACGCGCACACACACACACACACACACCACAAACTACACACCACACTACACACACACACACACCACAAACTGCACACTACACACACACCACACACTACACACACACACACTTTTTCTCACACGTGCAAGACTCGTTCACCCATTGTCTTTAAATCTATTTTGAGTGCTAAGACATCGCCAAAAATTACAAATCACACACATTTGCTCTGGAGTGATAGATCTTTCACTAACACAACAGTGTACTTAGAGATGGCATGCATCCTACAATCCTCACAGGTCTGTCTTTAGTACTGAAAACGTAGTATGAAGAATGGAGTCTACATTTAAAAAAATGTACTTTTCCATTTTGTGTACTTCATTTATCTTATTTATTTTATTTTATTTGATTCTTTTATATTGAGGATAATGGAATAAGCA
>CM054150.1:30839064-30846564 GCA_028751875.1 Rapana venosa
AATACCTTTTTGTTACCGTTATTTTGGTTTGCGTTTTCATGAGTGTTGGTTGATACATTTTATTCCGTTCCTCGGCTAGAGCTCCGAGGTTCACCAAGAGTGAGATTTTTACGGGTGCGACCATCTTTTCTTCCCACCATTCAGGTAGCTTCATTCCAACCTCAGGGATGTGTGTTGATATAAAATGATGTGCTTGGCAGTTTAAAAGTAATACCCAGTTACTTTTTGCACCAAGTTTGCGCAGTCGAACGTCTCAAGCCAGCTAGTAACAAGAAAACCATTTTCTTGAACGAATTCTGTTGAAACCAAAAACCATTTAAGGACATGACGCAGGTCCCAGTTGAATTTGCCACAGCACAACGTGTCTCACGTGCTGCTGTCAGCCATCAGAGCCAGCAGTGCACAAGTGAAAGGGGGTGCTGGTGCAGCCCGCCAGCTGTCAGTGCTGTGATCCATCAGGTCATTTGTCAGCCTGGCAGGGGGAAGGAACTCTTTTGTCCACTTCACCTTGACGGCTTCGACCTTTACAGTTTCTTCACTGCCTGGACGAGATGGAACCAAAATTAAGACTGAGAAAACATACACAAGCATACATGCATGCATGCACACACATACATGCATGCACGCACACACACACACACACACACACACACAGGCCCCATGTGCGAATGCACGCAGAACATCTTGCACACACGTTAAAATCCTGTTCCGCTTTTCATAAGAGTAGGCCATTGTGTACCGGTGGGAACAGATGACAGAATTGACAAAACCGCATACACACGGGAACTTGATGGGTTTTTTTAAAAAAGCAATAAAAGCTTATTCCATTATCCTCGATATAAAAGAATAAAATTAATAGATAATAACAAAAGTAAAATAAACACACACACATGCACACACACACATGCACATACATGTCCATACCCACCCACCCACACACCCTCACACACACACACACACACATACACACATCTACAGACAAACAGCCATGACAGAAAAGAAAGCCTAGGACTTTTTAACAGACAAATAAACCCAAACCTAACCTAACCCAGGCACTATACTGTCACCATGCACAGTCATCACCTTGAAGGCCTGTCCCATTTTCAATTGTTGCAGGGCATGTCTCACGTGCTGTCAGTGATCAGAGCCAAGGGTTGCTCTGCCCTGCTTTGGGTGCTGTCATCCATCAGGTCATTTGTCAGCCAAGGGTAGAGGAGGGGAGGGGAGGGTGGTCTCCTTTGTCCTTCCCCACCCCCCACCCCCCTACCCCTTCTTTCTTTTGACTACTATAACCATCAGGGCCCCGCTCCTTTGTGTGCTCATTGAATAGAAACACGAGGAGAAGGGAAAATGAGGGAGGAAGCAGAAGAGCAGAAAATGAATGAATGAATGAATTAATGAATGAATGAAGGAAGGAAGGAAGGAAGGAAAAAAGGAAGGGAGGGAGGGAGGGAGGAAGAGAGGGAGGGAGAGAGGGAGGAAGGAAGGAAGGGAGGGAGGGAGGGAGGGAGGAAGGAAGGAAGGAAGGGAGGGAGGGAGGAAGGAAGGGAGGGAGGAAGGGAGGGAAGGAGGAAGGAAGAAAGGGAGGGAGGGAGGGAGGAAGGAAGGAATCTATGAATGAATCAATCAATCAACCAACCAATCCACCAAAGAAGGAAGGAGGGAAGGAAGGAAGGAAGGAAGGCTATGTAATTTAGATGTTAAGGATAACCAGTGCAGGCCTAGCCTTGAAATCTATCAACGGAAACGAGTCAAGGGTGGGTGGGGGAGGGGAGGGGGGGGGGGGTGGCAGAAAAGAGGAAGAGAGCAAAAGAGCCTGAGATAATAACGGGCAAACAGAGAGGCAGAGAGGGAGAAGACAGAGAAGAAGACAAGACAAGACAAGACAGACAGACAGACAAACAGACAGACAGATAAACAAGCAAAGAAATCCTTGAAATGGAAGGAGGACCAACAAGGAACTCAAGGGAGAAAGAAGTGCACCACGAGAGAGAGAAATTTATCTATTTATTTTTTTTATTCTTTTATATCGAGGATAATGGAATAAGCACTTAAAGAGAGAGAGAGAGAGAGAGAGAGAGAGAGAGAGAGAGAGAGAGGGAGAGCGAGGAGAGAAGAGAAGAGAAGAGAAGAGAAAAGTGAGAGAGAGGCTCTATGACTCAACCACTCAGCAAATTTCAATATAAGGCTACTGACCAGAGAACTTAGGGGTGAAAGTGGTACACGGAAATCAAGAAAAACTGGTGGGTAAAAAGCCCAAAGTTAAAAAGCTAAAAATCCCTCTTGAGGCAAGAAGGCAAAATGTATCCTATGAATATGGTTTGAGAGAGAGAGAGCAAAACCCTTTTTGGAGGTAAAGAAAAAAATGAAATTATCCTGTAATGTAATTTTTTTAGAGAGAGAGAGCTAGAGCTAGAGGGAGAGAGAGACAGATACAGAGACAGAGATAGACACAGAGACACAGAGAAAGACAGAAACAGAGACAGACAGAGAGACAAACAAAAACAGAAGTTTGCATAATTACAGCCACATAATTATATGCAAATGACATACCAATTCCACATTCCTACCAAACTTAAGCAGAGAGACACACCCATGGGTAAGAAAAACATTTGGCGATCTATCAGGTTTCGTGGAAATGCATTGTGCACACTAAAAAGGACAGAGAAAAAGGAGCAGCCACAGAATAGCAGTGTATGCCACGCTGCGCTGTGTATGCTGCTGAAGCTGGTGTGTGTCTCTGGTGGTGGTGGTGTTGTTGCTGCTGCTGCTGCCCATTTCCCAGCTTAACACCCTGGGGGGATGCAGAATATGCACTCTGTCTGTCTGTCTGTCTGTCTGTCTGTCTCTCTGTCTGTCTGTCTCTCATCCTGCCTGGAAGTCACTGTGACACAAATAAGTTTGATGATGACTGGATGAAAAGTTTGTACGTATGATGACTGTGTTTTCAAGTACCTCGTGATATATAAGCATCCATACTCCAATTTAAGAGGGGGGGGAGGGATAGTTAGGGTTTAACGTCCTCCAGGGTCACCTAATGTGGGACATGGGTGGTGTGTGTGTGTGGTGGGGGGGGGGGGGGGGGGGTTGTTACTTCGTTAATGGAGAGTATAGGTGGTGATGGCAATAGCTTGTCTTGGTAATCTGACTACCCAGGTTCGATTCCCGTTCAAGGCGATATTTTCCCCTGGAGTTAACATCAGTGCAGACTCCACTCTTCCCAAAAGTCCTTCGGATGAGACTACTAACCGAGGCCCCGTGTGCGAACGCACGCAGAACATCTTGCGCACACGTTAAATCGTGTTCCGCTTTTTGTAAGAGTAGGCCATTGTGTGCCAGTGGGAACAGATGACAAAATTTACAAAACCGCATACACACGGGGACTGTATGTAAAAAAGCGCATACGTGTTTATTCCATTATCTTCGATATAAAAGGGAAAAAAATCTTAACATTTTAAAGCATAACAACATTTTTATGTAGGTCTTGGTATTTAGCTTCTGTGCCGAATGTGTGTGGTGGTGAATGTCTCAATTCACAGTAAAAGAGAACAATTATGCGTGGTGATGTGTTCTTGTTTGTTTCTCTTTATTTTTTTCCTTTCTTGTAAACCCATCTGCCTTTCACATCACCTCCTAGCCACCGGCAATACTCATCTGTGTCTGTTGCGACTGTACATCACTCACAAATGCACACTTGCAGGCATGCACACACACACACACACTCTCTCTCTCTCTCTCTCTCTCTCTCTCTCTCTCTCTCTCTCTCTCTCTCTCTCTCTATCTATCTATCTATCTATCTATCTATCTCTAATCCTCCCTCTCTCCCTCCCTCCTTCACTCCCTCCCCTCTTCCTCCACCTTAACTCCTCCTCAACTCCTAAATCCACACCCACTACTCCTTCCTCCCCCCTCCCCACACACATACTATCTTCCCACCTCTCTACACAATCCAAGCTACCATGGGAGCCCCCACTTCACACTCCCACCCCCCACTCCCACCCACCCCTCACCCCTTACTCTAATGGAGGTGCTGGTCACAAAGGGTGGGCAAAAGAGTTCCTTCCCCCTGCCTGGCTGACAAATGACCTGATGGATCCCAGCACTGACCGCTGCCTGGCTGCACCAGCACTCCCTTTCACTTGTGCACTGCTTGTTTTGGGGCTCTGATTGCTGACAGCAGCACGTGAGACACGTTGTGCTAAAGAAAATGGCGTAAGGGTGGGGAGGGGGAGGGGTGTGGAGGTTTGAGGGGAACAGGGCGGTGCTGATGTGAGAAAATGACTGGTTCAGGTGTGTGATGTGATGAGGAGGAGGCTGAAGTTTGGTTGAGGCAGTGTGTGTGAATGTTTTATTTTATTGATTTGGTTTTATTCTTTTATTTTATATCGAGGATAATGGAATAAGCACTTGTGTGCTATTTTACATCCAGTCCCCGTGTGTATGCGGTTTTGTAAATTCTGTCATCTGTCCCCACCAGCACACAATGGCCTACTCTTACGAAAAGCGGAACAGGATTTTAACGTGTGCGCAAGATGTTCTGCGTGCGTTCGCACATGGGGCCTCGGTTTATAGTCTCATCCGAAGGACTTTTGGGGAGAGTGGAGTCTGCACTGATGTTAACTCCAGGGGAAAATATCTCCTTGAACGGGAATCGAACCTAGGTTGTCAGATTGCAAGCGCAATGTTCTAACCACTAGGCTATCCCGTGAGTAAGTGTGTGTGTGTGTGCGTGTGAGTGCATTTATATTTTGTCTGGTTTTGTCTCATTGCTTGCATGGTTGCAAAAGTCTTTACACACATTATAAAATATAAACTCAAGTTTAGTCAAATGCGTTTGTCTTGTGTGCATAATTATAGTTTTCTCTAGTTTCAGTTGATAATCTATGATATAATAGTGTCAGTGCAAAACCATATATAGAGTCCCATGAATTATGTGTTAAAGGTAGTTGTTATCAATCAGGTGCAGATACTGTGCAATTTGAAACAGATTACTCTCCCTTTCTTCTCTCTCTCCCTTCCTTCCCCTTCCTCCCTTTCTCTCATTCTTCCTATCCCCACCCTATTCCAACCACCACCACCCCACCTCCTTCGATCTACCCCCCACCCCCCCCTCCTTCCTCCTACCCCTACCTCTACCCCCATCCCTACACATCCCAATGCCGTGCTGTAATGGAGCCCTAATGGCAGGTCTGGGTTCAAAGTGTGGACAAAGGAGTTCCGCCCAGCTGACAAATGACCTGATGGATGACAGACGGCATTGAAGGCTGGGGGCAGAGCAACACTTGGCTCTGATTACAAGTGACTGCACGGGAGACACGATGTAGAGCGAAATGAAACCAGCACAGACCCAGGGCGATGCCATGGTGACAGTATATATATTATATATATATATATATATATATATATATATATATATATAATATATATATATATATATATATATATAGTGCATGCGTTATTTATGGGTGTGTTTATTGCCTGTAAAAATGTCATGGACAGACGGAGCTGGTCTGTGAAAATGACTGGTTTATGCGTGATTTTTTTATTTTATGTTGGGGGGTGGAGGTTCGTTCAATGTCTGTTTCTTGTACTATCTGTTCAACATTCCTGTGAAGTATAAAATGATTTTGCAATTTTCCCTGTGAGGATGCTGTGTGCCTGTCAGTATAGCTAGCATCCCCACCTTCTGGAAATTTTGTGGTAGGAATTCCCTCTTTTCTATCCCTCTCTGTTTCTGCCTTGGTTTTTTTCTTCCTGTCACCTCCCTTGTCTCTATGTTCTGCCTTCTTGGTTCATTCTCCTGCCTTTTTTTTCTATAAAAGACTTAAAAGATAACAAGTTTCTTCCATGCCAAAGTTGGATTTGCAGGGCCTGACTTGTCAGGCGCTTAACGGCAGCGCAACGCATTTTCACTCACATGACAGACAATGATAGCTGCTGGCTGAGCGTTAGATGAAGAAGAAGATTTCGCAATCAAAATATTTCTTTATGTATTTTCTAATTGAGGATGGTAACATAATGGTTGTAGCCCATCATTAGCATATCTTTTTCCTCACGTTCAGTGACATTATTTATTTGTATCAGTGACTGGCGTTAGAGAAACTGATACAAAGAAGTTTTGTGATCACTTTTCGGCATACCAGATGGGATCCTGATGTATCTGACATTGGCACAACAAGTGTGCAATCATTATCAGTAAGACATACTGTCAATATTTACGCTATTTCTTGTAAACTATGTCTGCGCTGCTCTTCAAGACAGCCAAAAACGAAAATTTCAAAAGCTGCTTTTTTGATCTGACTGCAGAGGCAGAAGCAATCTCAGAAGGTCACTGTGACATAAACTAGACATACTCAGTCTTTGTTAAAGTCTGCGTACCTATGTTTCTATCAATTTAACTAGTATCAAATTGTTTTTCAATGTTATAGGAACAGATTTCGTTCTTCTTAACAAAATAAAATGTAATGGTTTCAGTATATCCCGTGGTTATGTTGCTCTTCGGATTGTTGTGTCCTAAATATGTAGGTTCAGAGAAGTTGAGACAAGGATTATTTTAATCAGATTCAGAACTGTACAGTTTCAATCTGGGCTTCAATGCCCAACAAGGTGAGGGTCCTTACATTGGCCTGTGTGGTCAGCAGGACTATAACCAACATCACTGGATTTGATTATCACCTGACGATCACATTGCTCCTTGTTGCCAGCACCCTGACTTAGCATGAGTCTTGCTACGCTGAATACAGTCATTACACTTTGAGTGGGCTCTATTGAACCTCTAAATATTCCCAAAAGCAGAATATTGCCACCTTATGGTGGGCTAAAACAATGGTAAAATCTCACCATTGGTGAAATTTGGAGCTCTAGCTGCGAAACAAAACCAATCCTTAACTGAAGTGCGTGGACGTGTGGAACATACAGAGCATTGCAACAAGCTGCAGGCTTATTGTGTGTTCTAGCCTGGTAGGATCACAATCACCTGCTTTCCACCAGAAACGGGTGTGGATAGCTGTTATTTTGCTGTGTAATTCTCTCTCTCTCTCTCTCTCTCCTCTCTCTCTCTCTCTCTCTCTCTCTCTCTTTGTACATAAATACATGTGTGTTGTTGTTGTCCTTGTTTGTTTGTTTTTAATAAACTTTAATCTTTTATTTTGAGGATAATGGAATAATAATTCGTGTATTTTTTACATCCAGTCCATGAAGCATGAAGTCTGTACATTTTGTCATCCGTTCCCACCACAATGGCCAACTTTTCCAAAAGGCAGAACAGGTTAATAATGTGTGCATAAGATGTTCTCTATGCGTTCGCAAATGGGACCTCTGTGCATGACTCTGCGTGTGTGTGTGTGGGGGGGGGGGGTGCATTTATGTTCATGTTTGCATGTGTGTACATGCATGCATGTATGTGTGTGTGTGTGCACGCGCACTTATGTGCATACAAATCTGTGCACATGTCTGCCTACCTGCCTGCCTTTCTGCATACGTTCATCATGCAAGCGTGGA
>CM054150.1:30852531-30860031 GCA_028751875.1 Rapana venosa
GAGAGCCTGTCAGTGGTCGGTCTTTTGCGTGTCTGTGTATGCTTTTGGGGTGTACCCTGTCTGCCTGCCTGCCTCTCTGCCTGCCCTCTGCCTGCCTCCCCTCCCTTTCTGTTTTCCTGTTCTGTCTGCTGTCTCGCTGTCTTTGTCTATCTCTGTCTATACTCTATGCTATACTATGTGTGCAGGCCAGAGTTCTTGCACAGATGATGGTAGTTTCGGAGTCATCAAAAAAGCGGGAGGTAGTGGTAGTGGTGGGCAAGTCGTTGTGAGGTGGGGGGGGGGGGGGGGGGGGGGGGGGGGGGGGGGGGGGGGGGGGGGGGGTTGGGGGGGGGGTGGGGGGGGGGGGTGGATGGGGGGGGGGGGGGGGGGGGGGGGGGGGGGGGGGGGGGGGGGGGGGGGGGGGGGGGGGGGGGTGGGGGGGGTGGGGGGGGAAGAAGGGATGGGTTAAAGTGTTCTAATCCCACTACACTGTGTCCTAAGTGTTCGGCACAGCGTGAAAGCGAGCCAATGGGTTCAGTCAAGCAGACTGGGCAGGATCGCCACCGAGGCGTGGCTACCGGCGGCAAACCACACGTCTGTGAGCAGTAGTAACTACAAGAATATGTCGGGTCTGTCTGTCTGTCCGTCTGTCTGTCTGTCTGTCTGTCTCTCTCTCTCTCTTCTCATCTCTATGTCCTCTCTCTCTCTCTCTCTCTCTCTCTCTCTCTCTCTCTCCTTCTCTCTCTCCTCTCTCCCCCCTCTCTCTCTCCTCATCATCTCCTCTCCTCTCTCCTCGCCTCTCTCCCCCTCCTACTCATCTCGTCTTCCTCTCTACTCTCTCTCTCTCTCTCTCTCTCTCTCCTCTCTCTCTCCTCTTACTCTCCCTCTCTCTCTCTTCTCTCTGGACTCCAACCTCAGTGAGGATGAAGCATTTGGAAAGAAAGAAAAAGATGAACAAACAGCAACAACAAAAAGCAACACTCAAATAGGTAAACAAGTTGTTTACAAAATCTTAAAAGAAAATGAGATGACGGAAACGAGGAACGGATAACTGCGGAGTTGTGTGAAAAGAAAGAAAGGGAAAAGAGTGAACATAGGAGACGAGATGATAGGCGATAGGTGAGATAGAGAGATGATCGAGATGAGAGAGTGAAGAGAGAGAGAGAGAGAGAGAAGAGAGAGGAGGGAGAGGAGATAGAGAGCGAGAAAGAGAGAGAGAAAGAAACAAACATGACACAATACTATCACACAAGACAGAAGAAATGTGGAGGCAGAGAGAGAGAGAGACAAGACAGACAGACACAGAGAGACAGAGACATAGAGAACCACACAAAAAACACAGAAAAACAAAGACTAGACAGAGAGACTGAGACAAACAGGCAAAGAATAAGAAAGAGAGAAACAGAGACAGAGTCGGAAGGAGTAAAAAGATAAAAATCTGCACATACACGCATACGTATGTACGTACGTATACACACAGATACACACACCTGAGACTACAAACCGAGGCCCCGTGTGCGAACGCACGCAGAACATCTTGCGCACACGTTAAAACCTGTTCTGCTTTTCGGAAGAGTAGGCCATTGTGTGCCGGTGGGAACAGATGAGAGAATTTACAAAACCGCATACATACGGGGACTGGATGTAAAAAAAAAAAGCACATAAGTGCTTATTCCATTATCCTCGATATAATTTTTTTTTAAACACACAACACACCACCACCACACCACACCACACCACACCACACACAACACACCATACCACACCACACCACAACACACACACACATTTCATGGCACCCACTACTCTCTCTCTTTCTCATCATCCTCATCATCATCATCATCATCATCGTCATCATCACCGCCACCACCGTCACCACTGCGACAGCAAAAATTATCAGCAACAACATCTCCAGCTGTCATCCGCATCATGATCTTCAATGGTCACAGTCCCCAAAGTCTGCCCAGCTACCGTGCTTTTCATCAAGGCAAAAACCCTACTCGCGTTTATGATTCATTCTTGGAATTACATTTTCCCCTTTATTCTTTCTCTGTTTCTGGTCCAGTGATCTTGAATGACCTCCCTCTCTCCCTTCGCCAAAAGCCTACTTATGACACTTTTAAATCCAGCCTCAAGACAATATTTATTCCAAATCTGATTTCCCCCCTCTTGTTTCATCTCAAATCTATCCCTGCCTAAAACAGCCCAAATCCCCTTACCCTGCCAAAGTGTATAATCTGTGTGTGTGTGGTGTGTGTTGTGTGTGTGTGTGTGTGTGTGTTGGTGTGTGTTAGTGTGTGTGTGTGTGTGTGTGTACATTTGAATTTGATAACTCTGTTAATTGTTATTGTCTGTATGTATTGTGTGTTGAATGCAAGCGCTTTGATTTCTTTTTGCAAGATACAGCGCTACATAAATTCCATTTATTATTATTATTATTTTTTTTTTATTTTTTATTATTGTTGTTGTTCTTGTTGTTGTTCTTGTTCTTGTTGTTTGAGGGGTCTTTTGTGGGTTGTTCAGGGTTGGGGTTTTTCTAGAGGGAATGAGGTTGCTTCTGTCTTGAGTCAAGTCGAAAGAAAAAAGTAAGGTTTTAAAAAGATCTTTATTGAGGGTGAGAGAGAGAAAGAGTGTCTGTGTATGTGTATTTGTGTGTGTGTGTGTGTGCGCACGCGTACGCGCGCGCGCGCGTGTGTGTGTGTGTGTGTGTGTGTGTTTGTGTGTGTGTGTGTGTGCGTGTGTGTGTGTGTGTTTGGTTTTGAGTATATTCACCAACAACACTCATTAAGGTGAAAATGTTTGCAGGAAAGCATAATCTATTTTTCTATATGATTATACAGTAACAACAGACATACCACAATCATTCAACATTCGTCTTTTTTTAAACATAATATGTTTTTTCCTATTTTAACAACCTTCAGAAAACCTACCTTGTCACTGTAAATAAATCTGATTTCCAATTCTAGTGAATCATTGTTAAAATGTGTCCACTGAGTTTGTTAATTAACGTCTATTTCACACATCAAAGCAGACGAAAGGTGAGAAAAGAAAAAAAAATACAACAAAGATATCAAAGGGAAACAAACAAAAAAAACCAGCACTCATTTTTAACGATCATTCTGACAGCAGATTCAGTAAACTAAAAGAAAAATAGCACTGGATTGCAGACACGCCCCTGTGGTACCCCAGTTGCGCATTGATCAAATCTGTGAATTGTTCTTCACACCAAACTCTAAATCTAATGTTTTGTGCATACATCTAACGCAATTAAAAATGTTTACCCTTTTATGCCCCTCCTTAAGCAAAATTGGCCAGGCTGGGTTTCTAAAAACAGAATCAAAGGCTTTTTCAAAATCGATGAAAAGAACCTAAAGCCAAAAAAAAAGGATAAATTTAGAGATTTCTTTTCCGTTGGAGTGTTTTTAGCAAAGCAATGGAGGGAATCGCGAGGAATGCTCTTTAGAGAGAGAGAGAGAGAGAGAGAGAGCGAGAGAAGAGAGAGAGAGAGAGAGAGAGAGAATACAGACAGACAGACAGACAGAACAGACAGACAGACAAACAGATAGAAGATAAAAAAGCGCCTTGGTGTACAACCCCTGTAATCTAGTCTTTCTTCAATGCAGTTTTTTCTCAGCTTAGTATCTTATAGTTAGTTATGAGAGAGAGGGGGAGGTGGGAATATAAGAAAGAAGAAAGAAACAAAGAAAAAAGAAAGAAAGAAAAGAAAAGTGGAGGGGGATGTAGGGGGGTCAGACAATACATGAACAGAAAAAAGAGGCAGACATGTGATAGATACAGAAAACCAGGGCGCGAAAGCTGCGTGCGTGCGATGTGTGTGTGTGTGTGTGTGTGTCTGTCTGTCTGGTCTGTGGGCGGGCGGGATGGGGAGGAGCTAAAAACTAATAAACAAAGCAAATCATTTATGAACAAATGGAGGGTGGGAGGGAGGGAGGAAGAAAAACATACTAAGGATGGTCTGAATTAATGCTTTCTTTCAGAAACGGAAGAATGAACACACAAGCAGGCAACAAGGGGAATTAAATGAAGCCCGAACCTGAGACAGAGCTCTCTCTCTCTCTCTCTCGTCTCTCTCACTCTCTCCTTCTCTCTCTCTCTCTCTCTCATCTCTCAAAAGATTCGAGTTCGAGTTCTCTCTCTCTCCTGTCTCTGTCACTGTACACATCACTCTCTCTCTCTCTCTCTCTCTCTCTCTCTCTCACCATCTCTCTCGTCTCTCTCTCATCATCTCATCTCTCTCTCGTCTCATCTCTCTTTCGTTAAAAGATTCCAGTATCGAGTTCTCTCTCTCTCTCTCACTCGTCTCACATCTCTCTCTTCTCATCTCTTTCTCTTATCTCAACACCTATTAAAACAAGGCAGACAATAAAAGAAAACGTAAAAAAGATCAAAATGCATTTTTAAAATACTTCATACCCGCTCTCTTCTTGACATCTTGTCAAGAATTCACGTATCCTGAAACTGATAGGAAAAGGTGTTTTTTTTTTTTTTGCTTGGTCTTTAATTCCCTGATTTTGTTTGTTTGGTTTTTGTTTTTTTAAATTGGGAATTGAGTCTAATAGTTAATGCTAACTCAGGTGAAGTGTGTAGGTGTGTGTAGGTGTGTATGTGATGTGGGTGTGTGTGTGAGTGTGGGTGTGTGTGTTTGTGTGTGTGAGAGATAGAGAGTGTGTGTTGTAGGTGTGTGTGTTTAGGTGTGTGTGTGGGTGGTGGGTGTGTGTGTGGTGGGGGGTGGTGGGTGGGTGTTTGTGTTGTGTGTGTTAGTGTGTGTGTGTGGGTGGGTGGGTGGGTGAGTGTGTGTGTGTGTGGTGAGTTGTAGGTGTGTATGTGTGTACGTGGTGTGTGTGGTGGGGTGGGTGTGGTGGGGTGTAGGTGGGTGTGTGTGTTGTGTGTGTGTGTGTGTGTGTGTGTGTGTGGTGTTGTGTGTGTGTCTAAAAGCACGCTCCCTCTTGTGAATGAATGAATGGTCCTTAGTTTTTAAAGGGTTACAAAATATATTTACATACTTTTTTCATCCAACCCTTGCCCTGATGAGGTACTATGGTCATGAAATTTGAGAGAGACCGAGAGGCAGAGTCAGACAATAATAAATTCTTTTATTTCGAGGATAATGAATAAGCGCCTCTGTGCTTTTCTTTTTACATTTAGTCCCCAACCTTAGGGATACATCATATGAGAGGTTGAAAGTTACCAAGGCAACTATTACTTTCTCTCTCTCTCTCTCACTCTCTCTCACACTCTCTCTCTCTCATTCCTCTCTCTCGTTCAAAACTCTCTCTCTCAATCTCTCTCTCGCCCTCTCTCTCTCTCTGTGTCTGTCCCACTGTCTGTCTGTCTGTCTGTCTCTCTCCTCTCTCTCTCTCTCTCTCACTCTCCAGTCTGTCTGTCTCTCTGCCTCTCTCTCTCTCTCTCTCACATCATCGTCTCTCTCTCGTCCTTCTCTCTCTCCTCCATCCCCATCTCATCTCCCCCCCCCCCCCCCTTTCCCCCCCTTTCTCACTCTCTCTTAATTCTAACGAAGTGGTGCAACTGTCACAGGCAAGTTACAAGTCGCTACAACGCAAAGGCCTTACTTCGCTAACAACATAGTATTATTTATTATTATTTGGACATGTCCGAGACACACTTCAATTCACGGCTAGTAATAATTATATAGCTCGGGCTGCAGTTTACGCTCTGATAAAGCCGGGCTGAAGGATGTTGTTTGTGTGTGTTGGGGGGGAGGGGGGGGGGGTGTGGGTTGGGGAATGACGATTGCTGCAGCAGTAGTATGAACCTTGGGTTTGTGGCATCGGTAGAGATGATGGATCACTATGATTAGCAGCACTGACAAAGGGTGAATGAGAAAAAGGAGAGTTTGGGGAGGTTGGGGATGGTTGGGGGGAGGGGGGGGGGGGCGAAACAACAGATACTAACAGACAGACAAGGCAGACACAGTCATCCCCTCCCAACATCCCCCCCACCACACACAACACACCCATACCGCTCGCTCTCTCTCTCGTCTTCCTCTCTCTCTCTCCTCTCTTCATCGTCTTCTCAATCGTCCCATCTCTCTCTTCTCTCTCTCTCGCTCTCTCTCATCTCTTCTCTCTCTCTCTCTCTCTTTCTCACTCTCACTCTCTCGCTGTTCTCTCTTTCTTCTCTCTCATTCTCTTCTCCTTCTCAATCTTGTTCTCTCTCTTTCCTCTCCTCTCTCTCTCTTCTCTCTCTGTCTTTCTCTCTCTCACTCTCTCTTTCTCATACTCTCACTCTCTCTCTCATTCGTTTCTCTCTCTCCTCGCGAGTCTCTCTCTCTCTCTCCTCAGTTACTCTCTCTCTCTCTCTCTGTCTCTTTTCCCCCCACCCTTGTTTCTCTTTCCCTTCGTATTCCTTCTCATCTGGTTGTCCTATATTTTGTCTGTGCAAGTCAAGCAGGTTTGTTTTTTATATGTATGCTTCCTGTAACTTCTTTTTTGAAATGTGACTTGACTTGACTTGACTTGACAGAAAAAAATAACACAATCAGACAAAGAATTATATAAAGGGAAATAAAACAGGGAATAGAGAGCGGCAGTGGGGATGGGAGGGAGAGAGAGAATAATAGAGGAGTGAAGAGAAGAAAGAAAGAAAGAAAGAAAGAAAGAAAGAAAGAACGAAGAAAGAAAGAAAGAACGAAAGAACGAAAAAAGAAAAAAGAAAGAAAAGAAAGAAGGGAAAGAAAGAAAGAAAGTAAAGAAAAAAAGAAAGAAAGAAAGAAAGAACGAAAGAAGGAAAGAGACAGCAAGAAATGGAAAAAAGAGACAAGGGAGAGAGAGAGAGACGCTTTGACAATTTATTGAGAGAGAGAGAGAGAGAGAGAGAGAGAGAGAGAGAGAGAGAGAGAGAGAGAGAGAGAGAGAGAAAATTGGGATAGAACAGAGGAGGAAAAGTGAGGGGGGAAGAAAGGGGGGGGGGGGGGGGGAGAGAGAACAAAAAGAGACAGAGCGAGAGTCTCCCCCTCTCCCACCCATCCCCCCACCCCCACCCCCCTCCTCTTCGCCCCTCCCTGTTCGCTGTGCTCTGGTTCACAGTTTTTCCTTCGAAACCTTCAGTGAGAAAAAGGATGATTAAAAAAAGCATAAAATGACAACAACAAAAAGGTGAATGAGAACAAGGATACAGTAGAAAAAGGACAAAATAATGAAGTCTGTGAATCTCTCTCTCTCTCTCTCTCTCTCCTCTCTCTCTTCTCTCCTCTCTCTCTCTCTCTCTCTCTCTCTCTCCCCACCCTCTCTCTCTCTCTCTCTATCCCCACCCTCTCTCTCTCTCTCTCTCTCTCTCTCTCTCTCTCCCCTCTCTCTCTCTCTCAGGACGTGCATTAAACTCTGAAGACAATAATTTCGAGCAGACCAAACAAAAAACAAAAAAAAACCAAGACTAATCTTCTTCCTAAAACTCATAGTATCTGTTCAGGGAACTTATATAATAATAATATTAATAATGTATGGAATTTATATAGCGCTGAATCTTGTAAAGCAACAAATC
>CM054150.1:30865031-30867531 GCA_028751875.1 Rapana venosa
GCAGACAACGACGAAGGACTGAGAGGGTACAGTTGTTTGCTGGAAAAAAACTTTTAAATTTTAAACCCCACCAAATTCGTTCAAAATCACACGAGTTTTTGAGTCAGAGCCTAGTCTTTCACACACACACACAAAAAGGGTGAGGGGGGGGGGGGTATTTCTGGGGATGCCTTAGTACGTGCGATATGAATATAAGAATCACATATTAATTTTTTTTAAACCCAGAAGGAAAAGAGCGATTTTTTTTCTTATTACGGGTGTGTAGCCTGTTTTGCTTACAGCAGATGGGAGGGGAGTACATGTATGAGCTTGTGAAGTGTGTAGGGGCGGCAATACATACATACATATGAGGGTCATTAGGGCTTTTGTCCCGCTCTGTAGCCTACATCCAATTTGTACATGCTCGTTACCCCTAGAGGATCTTGGGTGTCCTCTTTATGCCTTGTTGCCATGGCAATATCATAGCATACTGACTGTCATGGGCGGGCCACATGTCCGAGAGAGGGGGAGAGAGGGGGGGGGGCATAGGGGGGGGGGGGTTGGAGGGGAGAGAGAAGGGGGTGGGAGAGAGAGATGGGAGAGAGAAAGGCGGGAGGTGGGGAGAGGGAGAGAGATAGGAGGAGGCGAGGAGGAGACAGAGGAAGGTGGAGGGAGAGAGAGAGGAGGAGGAGGAGGTGAGTCAGAGGTCGGTGTAGACGGAAATACCTACAGTGAAGAGAGGAAAACAAAAAGAGAGAGAGGGGGGGGGGGGGGGTGGAGAAACAAAGAAGAGAGAGGAGGGGGGGGGGGGGGGCAAGCACAGAAACAATGCAGAGAGACATGATTAAAGGCAGAACAGAAAACAGAGGCAGTATTTAGATTCTTTATACCTGGCAGAATATTTTAGACATATTACATATAGGCAGGAACAAAATCAGAGGAAGTATAATTAGAATCTTTATACCTGGCAGAATATTTTAGACATATTATATAGGCAGGAACAAAAATATCAGAGGCAGTATTTAGAATAATTTTACCTGGCAGAATATTTCAGTAATATTTACTTGTGCGCACATGAGTAAAGTGATTTTTGTTGGGGTGGGTTTGTGGCTGGCTGAGATATTGCTGATTTGTGGATGCATTTTATCTCATGATGGGTGCGTGCTGATGTTGGACAGTGTGTGTGTGTTTTAAATACTATGTTTAAATGTTTATTGCTTTTATGTATGGCGAGTAACCCGCCGGAATTTCTCTGTCTTTGAGATAATAAAGCTTTTGAATTTGAATTTGAATTGCGGGGGAAAAATACAACGGGGCATATTTAAAACTTTTATACCTGCAAAAAATTTTCAGACATTTTCTTATAGGCAGAAACAAAATAAAGGGGCATATAATTTAGAACTGTGAAAAACCGGCATAATATTTAACTATGGCGGGAACAAATAAAACAGGGAAAAAAAATTTAAAATTTACCGGAAAAAAAAAAACACTTTTTAAACCTTTGGGCAATAATTTTTATTCCTCAATTTTTCAATTTGGGGTTTATGCCTGACATGTATAAACTTGTCAACGACAACTGCCGGGAAAAAATAATAAAAAAATAAATTTTTTTTTGCCGCCTGATTCTACCCCCAAGTTCAAAAATTAAAGTCAATCGTTTTTTATTTGCGGGGGTTTTTTTTTTTAAAGAAATTCTTCTTACCCCTTCCTTTTGGGCAGTGATCATGTCAAATAGACCAAAGCACCCCCCTCTCTCTTTCCCCCTATTTTTTCTCTCATCTCTTTTCTCCTTTTTCCCTTTTCCCCCTCTCTAAAAAGCCACGGCTTTTTCCCTATACCCTATAAAATATTCGAGTTCGAGTTCGGTTCTCTCTCTCTTTTCTCTCTCTCTTCTCTCCTTCTCTCCCCCTCCATCCTCTCCCCTCTCTCTCTCCCCTCTCTCTCTATTCTCTCTCTCTCCTCATCTCCTCTCTCTCCCCTCCCCCCGCTCCCCTCTCTCTCTCTCTCCCCCCTCTTCTCCTCTCCCCTCCTCTCCTCTCTCTCTCATCTTCCTCCCTCCCTCTCTCTCTCTCTCTCCTCCCTTTTTCTCCCCCCCTCTCTCTCGCTCTCTCTCCCCCCCTTCCCCTCTCTTCCCCTCCCCTCTCCCCCTCCTCTTCTTTCTCTCTCTTCTCTCTCCTCCCTTTTCCTCTCTCTCTCTCTCTCTCCTCTCCTCTCTCTCCCCTGGGTGACAAAGATGTAATTTATCAAACGCAGGAATGGGATCAATCATTAAAAACAAATTTTCCCAAATTCGACCTCCGGGAAAATACAATAACAACACCCCTACCCACCTTTTCCCCCCATTTCCCCCTTTCCCCCCCCCCCCCCCCCCCAACACCTCTAATCATAAAAAGGGAAGGGGAGAAAAGATGAAAAGTGTGTGTGGGGGGGAGGGGGGGGGGGGGGGGGGGGGGGGGCGGGGAGAGACTCGGAGAGGAGAAGGGAGAAAACAGGTAAGAAGGGGTCAGAAGGTGAAAGAAAA
>CM054150.1:30892531-30897531 GCA_028751875.1 Rapana venosa
TTCACTTTTCCTCAGACTTGATTAGCCTGCCACAAAGATGCTGGCTGGTTGGTTGGTTGGTTGGTTGGTTGGTAATCAATCCCTGCTAAAATAATCCCAGTGAACCATCATCCTTTTTTGTTTTTTTAATTATTCATCCAAAGCACATCTTGTCTTTTTTTGGGGGGTGAAATTCACCACCATAACCACACACAAAAAAAATCTTAGAGAAAAAAACAAACCACAGAAAACGTGAGAGAGAAATTCTGGAGTTACAGGCTCTTTTCTCACACACACTGTACTACTACTATAGCCTACAGAAGTTGGCAAACTTTTTCATCCCTCTCTCCCTCTCTCTCTCTCTCTCTCCCTCTCTCTCTCTCGCCGCATCGAGTCGCAAGCGAAAGCGCTTTCAACGCTGTACGCACCACTGCATGCTAGCCTAGCCTAGCCTAGCCTAGCCTACTTCAAACCGATTCCATCTTCGCGTGAGGAGCAAGGGAGGGAGGGTAGGTGGCAAGTAAGTAGTAGCCTAGGTGGGTTGGTTGCTTGGTAGTTAGACCCAAAACTTTTTTTTGCCCCTTCACTACCTTTTTCCTTTCTTCTCTCCCTCCTCCTCCTCTCAGTCTCTCTCTTGCTCTCTCTCTCTCTCTCTAGCTTTCACCCGTCTTCTTTTTTTACGTTCGTTCGTTCAGCTGCGCTGCGTTGCCCTTCTTCGCAAAGCCAGTTACTAACTAAGCGTGCAGGCGTGGCAAGTTGAGAGAGGAAGAGAGAGAGAGGAGCTGCTTTACTTTCCTCCTCAGCCAGGCTGCATAGCATAAAGCCTAGCCGAACAGTCAGTTAGTTATAGAGAGGGACTGGTGGTGGAAGTGGTAGCGGGTGAGAAGCCTCAGCCTCTGTATACAGTATGTATGTAGGCTATGTATGCTGCGAGCAGCAGCAGCTGTGGTGGTGCAAGCGAGGAAGGGAAGACTAGGTCGTCAGTTGGATGCGATGCCATTGGTCCTGGTTTGGTCGTGGGGTTGTTGTAAGGGAGGCAAACGTTCTGAGAGGAGGGTTTTTGGGGGGGATTCTTTTGATGTTGTCTCCCTTGTATTTGTATTTTGTCTGTGTGTTGTTGTTGTTGACTTCAATTTTACGTCTGTTCACTTCTAGTGATATTATACGGGGGGGGGGGGGGGGGAAAAACTAGGAAGTGGTGGATGTGTTGTTTAACCCCACACCCACCCCCCACCCCCCACCCCCACAAAAACCCCATGTGTTTAAAAAAAATAATTTTTTAAAAACTCTCGAAAAGAAACTTGGCAATGCAACAGGAATTTAAAAAAACAAAACAAACAAAACCAAGTCATGTAACTATAACAAATGTCCTATGGGACTGTGACAAAGACCTTTCACAATTTCAAATTCCAGTTTTAGATTACTGAATATGCTGGTGAGGGAGTTTTCAGAAAAATGAGGTTTACACTCTGGCAGTCAAAAAGTATATGAGTATTAGTGATATTCTCACCACACAGGCATTTACCATTTTTGCTGAATTTGGTTATCAATGTATATAGTTTCATTCTATGAAATAAAGTATTCATTCTTCTTGAGGTAAAAACACTTGTACTAGCTTCTGAATGGTTCACCACTGTTAAATTATCGGTATTGATTGCAGTTCTAGTTAAAAATCTCTCATTTTGCTGATTAGTTTCGGTGACCTTTCTCCATGATTTTTGTTCTAGTAAGCTGTATCCCTCTTGTAAGGATAAAGGCACCTGCAGATCTATTGCATCCCGTCCATGTTTTGCACCTTTTTTAGCAGCTCTATCTGCCCACTCATTTGGAAAGAACCCAGTGTGTGAAGGCACCCAACAAAACTTCACACTTATGTCCTTTAAGGTTAAGAGATGGATGACATGCTTAATCTCGAATATGTCTGTGTGTGGGTTGGGTTATATTCTGTTGTGTTGGGTTGGGCAAGGTTGGGTTGTATTGTGTTGTATTGTATTGTATTGTATTCCACTTTCAGTCACTGCAGTTACGTTTTTCTTTTTTAAAATCCTATCAACGTGTGTATTATTTTGTTTTCTAATAAGAATGGCTTTTTCAACAGAATTTTGCCAGAGAAAACGTTCCTATTGCCGTGGTCTACTTTACACGCGCTAAATGTATGTTGCACACAGGACCATGGTTTTATTGTCTCATCCCAAAGACTAGCAGACACGTCCAGTGGATGGAGTGGTGGGGGGGGGGGGGGGGGGGGGAGGGGGGGTGCGGCGGGGGAGAAACGATTCGGTTTCAAATAAGGAGACAGGAGTCTAAGTCAAGTTAAGGCCATACATTCCGTGAAAATCTACAATCCAATCTGTTGGATGAGACAATAAGACATGGTCCCGTATGCAACACAGATTTAGGTAAAGGTAAAACAGAAAAAAAGGTAAAGGTGTCCCATAGCCCATGTGGTCGTAGGGGAGCGAGGCAGCAGAGACCTTAACTTCTCTAAAGGCAAGCAATATTGAGGGCGGCGCCCATCTCCTCTCCCTCGCTGCTTTACCTTCCCTGACCCCCAAAGAGGGCAGGTACCCATTTACAGCTGGGTGAACTGGGGGACTGTACTGAAGCCAAAACATGTTTAGCGAACGTAAAATAAACCATGGCTATAATAAAGGTTTTTCCTGTTAAAACTCTGTAGAAAATATCCGGACCCATAGCTTTCCGTTCTTCTATGCCGTCCTTCAACGTGAAATGATCAATTGATCATTATTGATATTATATGCTAGACTTGCGGTGCCATCACTATTTCTTCTTCTTCTTCTTCTCCTTCTTCTTCTTCTTCTCCTTCTCCTCCTCCTCCTCCTGCTTCTTCTTCTTCTTCTTCTTCTTCTTTTTCCTTATCCTCCTCCTCCTCCTCCTCCTGCTTCTTCTCCTTCATCTTCTTCTACTTCTTCTCCTCCTCCTCCTTCTCGTTCTCCTTCTCCTCCTCCTCCTTCTCCTTCTCCATCTTCTTCTTCTTCTTTTTCTCCTTCTCCTCCCACTTCTTCTTCTCCTTCCTCATCTTCTTCTTGTCCTTCTTCTTCTTGTCCTTTCTTCTTTCTTTCTTCTTCCTTTCCTTCTCCTTCTTTTTTCTCCTTCTTCTCCTTTCTCTTCTTTTTTTCCTTCTCCTCCTCCTCCTTCTCCTTCTTCTTCTACCACTTCTTCTTCTCCTTGTTCTCCTTCTCCTCCTTCTTCTTCTCCCTCCTTCTTCTTCTTCTACCACTTCTCCTTCCTCTTCTTCTCCTTCTCCTTCTTCTTCTTCTCCTTCTTCTACCACTTCTTCTTCTCCTCCTTCTCCTCCTCCTCCTCCTTCTCCTCCTCCTCCTTCTTCTTCTTCTCTCTCCCTTCAATCCCTGAGGAGTTACTGGGACACCACACTGAAAAGGCGTTCTCCAAATTGCTTCATTTATGTCGGTTATGTGTCCGATTTAACTCCGGGTAAATACTTGGGTCTACGGTATAATTTCATCCAACAAAATTAATTTTACAATGCACACAGAAAATAGTAGGCCTAAATAATATATTCTTCATACCTTTTCTCCCCCCCCCCCCCCCCCCCCCCCCAACCCCACCCGCCCCTTCTCCTTCCTCTCCATGGGTCTTATTGAATTCTGCACACGGTGTTTCCTTAGCAACGTAGAAACAAACAACTGCCCCCCCCCCCCCCCCCCCCCCCCCCCCACCCCACACACACCACACACAAACCCAACACATAAGAAAAAAAAGTATTTCTGCTTTTAAAAAAAAAACAAAAAAATGAAGAGCATGCAAAAATGCCCAACCGGATGCGAGTGAACGACTTCCGGTGTGTCATTTTCCGCCGTGAACTAAAGGCGGCACTTCATCGCACTCAACTTCGAGTTTCTGTGTTCCTTGCCGGGTTTTACTTTCATTAAAGAGCGTGGAAGATTACACATCGCGTCCACACGCCAGCTTGTGTCTTTTCGAAAGAGTAGGCCATTGTGTGCGGTGGGAACAGATGACAGAATTTACAAAACCGCGTACACACGGGGACTGGATTAAAAAAAGCACTTTATGTGCTTATTCCCTTATCCTCGATATAAAAAATGTTTTAAAATATATTTTTAAAAATTGTAAACACTTAAACGAGAATCTCCTGCCAGGTCATCCATGGTGGAAGACTCTCCGACAGCTTCGGGATCTCTTCCGGCGTCAGACAGGGCTGCTTGTTGTCTCCACTCCTCTTCCTTGTGGTGCTGGACTGGGTGACAAGGACGGCCTACGCAAGTTCCGGGAAAGGTATCCAATGGACCCTCATGACAAAGCTGGAAGATCTCGATTTCGCCGATGACCTGGCTCTGCTATCCCACCGCCTGCAGCATATCCAAGACAAAGTCACTGCCCTAGATACCACAGCTAGACGTGTTGGCCTCAAGATCAGTCAAGAGAAGACCAAGCTACTGCGTACCAACAACCAGCAAGAGGCTCCTGTCACCATCTCTGGGAAAGCAGTAGAGGATGTCAGTGAATTTGTGTACCTGGGCAGTAAGATCAGCCAGACAGGAGGCACAGACGAAGACATCAAGGCAAGAATAAAGAAAGCACTCCAAGCATTTGCCATCTTGAAACCCGTATGGAGAACAAATGCGATCTCCACAACCACCAATTTCAGGATCTTCAACTCCAACGTGCAGTCTGTGCTTCTCTACGGTTCAGAAACTTGGCGGGTCATCAACACCAGCTCCTCCAAGATCCAGACCTTCATCAACGGATGTCTCCGGCAGATCCTTCATCTCAGATGGTTCGACAGAGTGCCAAGTACCGACCTGTGGATGAGGGCGAACCAACAGCCTATGGATGTCCAAGTAAGGCGGCGAAAGTGGCGTTGGGTCGGCCACACCTTACGGAAGGAGCCTTGCAACATCACCAGACAAGCACTCGAGTGGAACCCGCAGGGGAAAAGGAAGAGAGGGTGCCCCAAACAGACCTGGAGGAGAAGCCTGCATATTGAGCTGAGAGACTCCAGCCTGACATGGGAAGAG
>CM054150.1:30900031-30902531 GCA_028751875.1 Rapana venosa
GGAATAAGCACTCATGTGCTTTTTTACATCCAGTCCCCGTGTGTATGCGGTTTTGTAAATTTTGTCATCTGTTCCCACCGGCACACAATGGCCTACTCTTTCGAAAAGCGGAACAGGATTTAACGTGTGCGCAAGATGTTCTGCATGCGTTCGCACTCGGGGCCTCGGTTTATAGTCTCATCCGAGGGACTTTGACATTCAGTACGATTTTTGTGTGTGTCAAACTGGGAAGAAAGGGCGAGGCTGGGAATCGAACCCAGAACCTCACGGTTGACATTTTGGCAGGCGAACGTCTTAACCATCCTGCCACCCTCCCTCCACCCTGCCACTTGATACGAGTTAGCGTGTCATGGGGTGAGGAGAAGAAGGGTGTCAAAGAAGGCAAGCAAGATTCTGTTTCAATCGTAAACAACAATTTAAAAAATTTTTAAAAGTATGATAGGCTACGTTTGGGCCCGGAACTGTCCCCCCATCCATTGGACACATGAGTGGTGGTCTGGGCGCTAGTCTTTCGAATGAGACGATAAACCGAGGTCCCGTGTGTTACACAAAATTATTCAGCGCACGTAATAGAACCCACGGTAACGAGAGAGTTGTCCCTGGCAAAATTCTTAGGAAAAAAAAGCCACTCTGATAGGGAAACAAAATTAATACAGTTGCAGAGAAAGAAAAAAAAGGTGGCGCTGCTCTTGTGGCGACGCGCTCTTCCGGGGAGAAAGCCCGAATTTCACGTAGAGAAATCTCGTGACTTTAAGTGGTATAAATGAAATAAATAAATGAAAATTTTAAAAATAAACATCTAAATACCGGGTAACAGTGACGTTTTTTTTTTTCGATTCGTACAACTGCTACAACTGCGGTTGCCGCTACTACTACTACTACTACTACTACTACTACTACTACTACTACTACTTACTACTACTACTGCTACTGCTACTACTACTACTGTATGTATGTTAGTCCGTCGTTTTCGACGATGACCTCCAAAACAGCAGAGGAGGCAGCTGCTGTTTCGGAAATTGGGCAGAAATTTGATTATAGTGGAGATGCCTTGCCCACAGTACATCCCCACTCTCTCGGCCAAGTGGGCATAAGGACAGTCAGCGTTGGAGATGTTCTCCATAGGCCAACTAGCCCCCAGGGCTGCAGCACATAAGGACTGTGCAAGTCAAGCCTCCTAGTCAGAGAGTCATAGTCGATCACTAAAGACTAAGCTGTAAAGTGGAATTCCATGAGTGGAAAAGCCACTGGTCATACAGCCTCTCACTTTGCTGTTGCCCCCAGCGTCAATGGTTTAATCAAGAACTGTGATAAAGCCCAGGCGCTACTACTACTACTACTACTACTACTACTACTACTACTACTACTACTACTACTACTACTATTACTACTACTTCTGCTACTACTACTACTACTACTACTACTACTACTACTACTACTCCTTCTACTACTACTACTCCTTCTACTACTACTACTACTACTACTACTACTACCACTACTACTACTACTACCACTACCACTAGTACTACTACTACTACCACTACAACTACTACTACTACTACTACTTTGGTTGTTTTGCTCGAGCAGATGTACCGAGGCTGTCTGTGTGTTTAATTAAAATTGCAAATAGTATTGCTTGGTGATCATTATTATCAAATTATTACTAGTATCATTATAATATCATTATATAACAATAATTATTATATTACTATGATTAAATTTGTCCGCATAATGCCGGGGGGTTGGCTGTCAAGTATAAATAGTATCCCCATACACTGGACATTTTGGGCAAGAAATTTCCTCTTTTCTATCACTCTCTTTGCTTCTGCCTTGTTCCTTCTCTTTCTGTCACCTCCTTCTTGTCTATTTTTTTTTGCCTTCTTGGTCCATTCTCCTGCCCTTCTTTTTCACCCAGAAAGACTTAAAAGATAACAAATCTCTCTTGATGTGCTGGGCCTGACTTCTCAGGCGCTGCACGGCAGCCTGACGCATTTTCGCTCATATGACAGACAACAACAGTTGCTGTCTGAGCGTTCGACGAAAAAGAACAAGACCCCGTATAGGCCTAGAGCAAAGTAATTCTATGAAGCATAATGTTGTAAAAGCTCTTCCGGTGAGTTTATGCCGACAGTAGTATAATCACCATTTATAAGATTGAAGAATTTTATTTTTAATAAAATAAAATAAACAGTTGAGAAGAGCAAACGTTAACGTACTATGGACAAATTTGCGATAAAAGGGACATAACTTTTAAAGTACATTTCAACAACCCCCTTATAGAAAGTTGCTTCCCCTCGTTTATAGTTTGGATGTCGGAACACACACACACACACACACACACACACACACACATTTCTTTTCATAACACGTTTTATTAAATTTTCAATGAGGACTATCTTTGTTGTTGTTGTTGTCCTCGTCATTACTGCCGTCATTGATGATACGATACATCTTGCGCAGAGGGGGATAGTGTTCCTGTAAAAATTGCATGGATAAGGGA
>CM054150.1:30917531-30922531 GCA_028751875.1 Rapana venosa
AGAAATGAAAATCAAAATCGCTTCCTGTGGTGTGTATCCTCCTCAATATGTCTGTGTGTGTGTGTGTGTGTGTGTGTTTAGTGTGTGTGTGTGTGTGTAGTTTGTGTTGTGGTGTGTGGTGTGTGTGTTGATGTGTGTGTGTGTGTGTGTGTGTGAGTGTCCTTCCAATATCGTGTTGGTTTGTGTGTTAGTGTGTCTGTCTGTCATGTCCTGACTTTGAGAAATAAAGCTTTTGAATTTGAATTTGAATTTGTGTGGGTCTCCTCAATTTGTGTGTGTGTGTGTTTGTAAGCGAGGTGCGTGTGAGTTCTTCAGTTCAGACTTTCGTGTGTCTGTGTCTGTGTGTCTGTGTCTGTGTTTGGTGCATCCCATCTCTGAATAATTGTCATTGCTTGTAAGTCAGATCTGACCACTCATTTATTAAAAGCCACACAGTGTCCACGTCTACCTTGACGTAAGCATGATCGTGATGCATGTGTGTTGGACTGTAGTTATTACTCGGCTCGTGATATGTAGGTAAGGCCAAAACCCAATGCTTTGCGCTCATTAAGCGAGATTTTGAAAATTAATTGTTGACGACAAAAGAAAGAAAAGGCAGCAAATCTTTGGAATTTTTTTTTTTTTTTTTTTTTTTGTGCTGTGGATCTGTCAAGCTTGGTTACAAAAAAATAACACTTGCCCTTTGATGGCTGCAGGTTGTGGTAGGGTTCTTTGGTTGAAGATGGTGGTGGATGGGGGGTATTCGGTAGGGGCGTGGGGGTGGGGGTATGTTTTTAGTTTATTTGCTTTTTATTCGAAGGTGGGGGTTGGGGTGTGGGGTGGGGGAGAGGGAGTCTCTGTATATGTTGGGGGGTGGTGGGTTGGGGGGTAGGGGGGGGGGGGGGGGGGTGGTGGGGGGGGGGGGGTGGAGTGGTGGTGGGGGGGGTGTGTAGGATGTTTGTTTTGTTGTATTGTTTATTGTATTGTTTTTCTCCTGGGTAGGAACAATTTAATTGGCAATTATATGTTTGTTGTGTTTGTTTGTATACGTGTTGTTTGTTAGTTTCTAAGGCCTTTTCTTCTTAAAAATAGTTTGTTGCTTGTGTTTACACATCACGTACCCGCCCCCCCCCCCCCCCCGCCCCCCCCGCCCCCCTCTCCTCCTCTCATCTCACACTTCTCTCCCTCTCTCTCTCGACTCTCTCTCTATCTATCTATCTCTCTCTCACACACTCACTACACTCATAAGCATACATACATACATACAAACATACAAACATACATACATACATACACAAAGGCACCCACCACACGTAACAAAAAGACTGTATTTAGAAAAGTAGCGTGCAATGGCTAATTAATAAGTTTTTGGGGAATCAGTGCTGAATTCAAGTTGTTTGGGGGATATTTTTTTTCACGTTAGAAAAAGACAGCAGCAGAGACTGAGACAAACAAAAACTTGCAAGCAACTAGAGAAAGAACTACACACATAAATTTGGTGGTTAAATATTTAACCGAGAGAGGGTGCCACAACACACACAATAAACAATCTGGAAACCTACCTGACTAAACTACCTTTGCCGCTAGTAAGCTATTTCTGGCTTCACTTTCTCTCAAGCCATGGCTAAAAATAAAATCGGGGATACCCGAAAGCACCTAACTTCAGCAAACAGAAACAGGGACAACCAGACCATCATGTAAACAATAACTTTAAGTGAGCATGAAGGGGGGCGTGAAGGGAATGGGGGAAGGCGGGTGAAGGTGGAGGGGGTAGGGGTGGATGGGGGGGGGGGGGGGGGGGGGGGGGGGGGGGGGGGGGGGGGTGGGGGGGGGGGGGGGGGGGGGGGGGGAGGGGAAAGGAAGAGAAGGAGGAGGAGAGGAGGAAAAGAGGGGGGGGGGGGGTAATTGGTTTTCTACCAAACAACACAGGGTCAAAGGGGCCAGTTAACAGCCCGTACTATTACTGTGGTCCAATTTGTGAGTGTGGTGTGTTGTGTGTGTGTTTGTATGTGTGTGTGTGTAGGTGGTTGTGTGTTAGTATGTGTGTGTGTGTATGTGTGTGTGTGTGTGCGTGTGTGTGGTGTGGTGTGTGTGTATTGTGGTGTATGTGTGTATGTGTGTGTTATGTGTTGTGTGTTGTGTTTAAAATGTGTGTGTGTGTATTGTGTGTGTGTGTGTGTGCGTAGTGTGTGTGGTGTGTGTGTGTGTGGTGTGTGTGTGTATGTGTGTGTGTGTGTGTGTGTTGTGTGTGTGTGTGTGTGTGGAGTGTGTGTGTGGTGTGTGTGTGTGTGTGTGTGTGTGTGTGTGTGTGTGTGTGTGGTGTGTGTGTGGTCGATTTTACGTCTGTTCACTGTTAATGTGGATATTCGACGAAAGAGGTGGGGAAGGGGCTGATGAGTTGAGGGCATATAAGAAAAAAGATGCATTTGGTAATATTATGTACTGATTTTTATTAAACCTGATTCCAAACCTTATAAACATATGCTGCAAAAAACCTACAACAACAAAAACAATGCAAAGGAAACGCAAAGAATAACAACAACACAAACAATTAAAAAACTAACTCTAAAATTGGAAAAAAAGAACAACTACCAACTACGTGTACAAAGCCTGCCACTAAATTAAACACAAATTAAGAATAGCTACAGAAAAGGAAATAAAAATTCCATCCACGGACGAAGAACATGACAAAAATGAGAATACTGGAGAACGCAACAGAAACAATACAAACTATCTCACACAAAAACATTTGATTGGTATACAACTTCGTGCAGAGAAATACTTGAAATGATGTAGGGGAACTTTTTTTGAAACCCCCACACTGATAAAAAACATGAAATTGGACGGGTTGTGTTTTTTTTTTACCCGCATAATTAGCATTGTATTTTCTTACAAATTTGCTCGAAAGAACATTTAATTTCAGTCTATGGATTAAATAAACAATTTTCCTACTACAAGATTTAGTGTGTGTGGAGAGAGAGAGAGAAGAGAGAGAGAGCGAGAGAGAGAGAAGAGAGAGAGAGAAGAGAGAGAGAGAGAGAGAGAGAGAAGGCTGAACAGACAGACAGACAGACATGGTAAGAAAAAGCAAGGAAATGCAAAAAGTAATGCAACTCAACGTCTTTTATATTGGAGTAATAAAGAGCTTGCTTTTGTTAATGTTGAGTGTTGTTGTTTTTGCGACAGTTTTGCAGTTTATTTGCTATCCAGTCCCATCAACCTTGTTAAGAAGACTGTAAAAATGAAGACATCAATGAGTCAATGATAATTAAGCAAAGAATAGTTTTGGCCATCACCAATTTTTAAAACTGTCACATACAATAAAGAAAACTCTACCTTCACAAACAACAAACAACCAAAACAAAAACAAGCAACCTCAATAAATTAAGTATTTAAATTACGAGAGAGAGTGTGTGTGCGTGGGGTGGCGTGCGAGTATTGTTCGAGGGCGCGCCCGCGGTGTGTATGCGCGTGGGTGCGCGCGCGTATGTGTGTGTGTGCGCGTACGTACGTGCGTACGTGCGTGTGAGTGTGTGTGTGACAGAGAGAGATCTTCAGGCATGATTTAATAACCACTGCCACCACCACCACCACCACCACCACCAACAACAACAACAACAGCAATAACAACAATAACAACAACAACAACAACGAAAACAACAACAAAGGAATAAAACATAAAAATAATAGGCACCACTGCTTGGCATTATTAGGTCTTTCAGGAAACCTTCACTGTGTTTTGCAAGCATAACCAGAAATGGGCCCTGTATGTAAAAGTAGTGTACACTACACCACACTGCACTACACAGCACTATACTACACTACACTGCACTATACTACACTACACCACACCACACTACACTACACTACACTACACTACACTACACCACACCACACCACACCACACTACATCTACACTGCCCTACAGTACACTACCCTGCACTATACAACACTTGCCAGTACACTGCACTGCACTACACTACACTACACTACATTGCACTGCACAGCACGCACTTAACACTACACACCCACTACAAACACACTACACTACACTCACTGCACTGCACGGCACTACACTACACTACCACTGCACCTGCACTACACTACACTACACTACATTGCACTGCAACTGACTGCACTTCACTTACACTACACCACACTACACTACCACACACTACACAACACTCACTGCACACTGCACTGCCACTCTGCACTACACTACACTACACTGCACTGCACTACACTACACTAACTGCACTCACTACCCTGCACTTGCAATGCACTGCACTACTCTACACTACACTACACTGCACTGCACTACACTACACTACACTACACTGCACTACACTGCACTGCACTACACTACACTGCATTGCACTGCACTGCACTACACTACACTACACTACACTGCACTGCACTACACTTCACTTACACTACACTACACTACACTGCACTGCACTACACTTCACTTACACTACACTACACTACACTGCACTGCACTACACTACACTACATACACTGCACTGCACTACACTGCACTACACTACACTACACTACACTGCACTGCAATGCACTACACTGCACTACACTACACTACTCTACACTGCAATGCACTACATTACACTACACTGCAATGCACTACACTACACTACACTGCACTACACTACACTACACCTCACTGCACTGCATGCACTACACTACACAACACTTTACCACCTACAATACAATACAATACAACTACAATGCAATACAATACAATACAATACAATGCAAAATGCAATACAATGCAATACAATACAATATTATTCGCTCACTCTCTCTTACTCTCTCTCTCTTCACTCTCTCTCTCTCTCCTCCTCGCTCTCTCTCCTCTTCTCTCCTTCTCTCTCATCTCTCTCTCTCTCTCTCATCTCTCTCCTCTCTCCTCTCTCCCTCTCTCATCCTCCTCCTCTCTCTCTCTCTCCTCTCTCTCTCTCTCTCTCTCTCTCGCAAGAAACCAGAAAACTCAAGAAGAACAACAA
>CM054150.1:30932531-30935031 GCA_028751875.1 Rapana venosa
GAGTGGGAGGGGTGCGGGCAGAGAAAGAAGGACAGCTTAGTGGTTAGAGAACCATTCCTAATCTTGAAGGTAACTTATTAGTCCGAGGTTCTCCTATTCTATGCATACTGACAGAGCTGCCTGTTTTGAGTGGATTTTTTTTTTCCACGTGGAGGGATTATTGTTGGTTATGACCCCTCCCCCCCCCCCACCCCCCCCCCCCCCCTCCCCCCCACTTTCCCCTACTGCCCTTGTCCATTTTTCTGCCTTTTTGGGGGCCAATTCTTGTCCTGAATCTGCCTTCCACAAAGAGTTAAAAGATAACTATTCTCTCCCATGCGAAGTCGGATTCGCTGGCCTGGGCCTGACTTGTCAGGCGCTTAACGGCAGCGCAGCCCATTTTTTTGTTCATCACGATAGTTGCTCTCTGAGCGTTCGATGATGATGACGACGACGACGACGACGATGATGATGATGTTGATGATGATGAGACGATGATGATGACGCGACGACGACACGACGTGATGATATGAAGAGAAGTAGAAGAAGAAGAAGAGACTGGTTGTGGTCTGTGTGCCAGAAGTGGTGAGAGTTAGACTTGGGACCGGCTTGCAAGGTGTGTGATTTTGCGCATGCTAGAATTAATAGATACGCTTAGAGAGTTGTTCTTGAGGTGCAAAGGGCCTGAAGAAATTGCGCGCGGACAAATACAACCGCACACGCACCTCTTCTCTCTCTACCGGGTCTCGTCATCTACCATCTCATCAACTCTAGATCCTCCTCGTCTTCTCAGCATCTTCTCCTCTCTCTCTATATAATAATAAATATAAATATATATATAATATATACAATATATATAAACAGTACTTTCGTGTTGGTGTTGTGGTGTGTGTTTCGTGTGTCTTCAATTTTACGTCTGTTCACTTAAATGATATTAGAGATATATATATATATATATATATATATATATATATATATATATGTATATATATATATATATATATGTGTGTGTGTGTGTGTTGTATTATATCCTCACAGTTACTAAGTATCATGTTTCATTGATTATTACAGAAGTCAGCTTGTGGATTTTTCAGTTTTCTTTGTTATTAATTTGCGTTCACTACTTGTACTGTTATAGAAGCTGGATGTAAAAAAAAAAAAAAAGCAACTGTCATGCTTATTCCTTCACCTTCTGAAAATAAAATTGAATCATCAATTAATCATATTCTCCTTCTCTCTCCATCTCCTCTCTCTCTCTCTCTCCTCTCTCTCTCTCTCTCCTCTCAAACACACGCGCGCGCGCGGCACGCACTTCTCTCTCTCTCTCTCTCCTCCTCTCTCTCTCTCTCTCTCCTCTCTCTCTCTCTCTCTCCTCTCTCTCTCTCTCTCTCTCTCTCTCTCTCTCTCTCATCTCTCTCCCACTCACCTCTCTCTCTCTCTCTCTCCTCTCTCATCTCTCTTCTCCACTCTCCCCCCCCCCTCCCCCCCCCCTCCCCTCTCCTCCCCGCCCTACTCTCTCTCGCCCCCCCCCCTCTCTCTCTCTCTCATTTACTCAAAAAAATGCAACTGATGTCGAGTAGTTGTCCGTTAGTTTCATGGGTGCGCATATTTTCCTAAGCGCACTTTAAGCGATGATCGTGAAGGTATGTGAAGGGACATATTTTTAGCCTCTCCTTACATGTAATAGCCCACACTTGGGTCACCGAAGCGCTTTGAGGGGGTAGGTATTTCCTCAACCCGCCTTTCCGCCTTGGAATGCTTAGGTATCCCCCCCAAACAGATGTGTGCATGCACTTCTAGCTATCTCAACACATTGACGTACACACGATGGCGCACGCGCCCCCCCCAAACAGGGGTGGCGCGCACTTCAGCATCAACATTGACGACAACAGTGCGCGCGGGTGCGATGCGCGCGCTCACCATATCAAGCAGCAGTACGTGCATCACACACATGCGCGTCGCGTGTGCACCACACACATACGCGCGCGCATACACACACACACAATACCGCACGCTTCACACAACACAAAACGCGCGCGCAAAACACACACACACAGACACCCAACACACACACTCCAACAACACAACTACGCACAGAACACACACACACAAAACACAAACACAAACACACCACACAACACACCAACCCACAAACACACACACACACACAACACCACACAACCACACACAACACACACACACAACAACACACACACACACACACAACACAACCCCACACACACACCAAAAAACACACAAACAACCACACACACACACAACACAACACACACACCCCAACCACACAACACACACAACACACAACACACACACACACACACACACACACACACACACACACACACCCCGTACTCTCTAACCATCCGACGATTTTTCTTGTTTCATTCAGAACGGAACTGAGCCCAGCGTTATCAACATCATCATCATCATCATCATCATCATCATCACCATCATCATCAGAAAGCAACAGCAGCAGCAGCAGCAACAGCAGCAGCAGCAACAA
>CM054150.1:30937531-30942032 GCA_028751875.1 Rapana venosa
TTTGCTTTCATTTTTGGATTGTGTGTTTATTGTTAGCCGTAGCGTGTCCTTGACAATCTGCTCTTTTTTTTTTGTTTGTTTGTTCTTGATACACATTATATATAACTATGTTTGTTGAATTCAAATTACTTTTTTTTTCTTTTTTTTTTTTGGAGGGGGGGTGTTGTTCGTTATTGCAATGTACATGGTTTACGAATGAAATCTGTTGAGAAATCTGAACATTGCGTAATAGCGAACGACTTTTCCGTTCGGGTTTTGAAATGACTGATACAGCTTAAATCTGGCCCCGAGCGCTGGGGTGTTTCTCTGTGGTTAAAAATAAACGCTTCCCACTTGGCACATACACATTTGCAAACGTTCAAATGCATGTTGAGCAATATACAAATACACACACGACGCGCGTGCACATGCATGCGCGCACACATACGCATGCATGCATGTACACACACACGCTCGCGCGCGCGCATGCATGCGTGCATGCACACACATACACACATGTGTCTGTGTTTGAAGATTCAAGCTTTCGAGGTTCGGGTTCTTGGATATTACAAATTTAAACAGGAAAACAAAAATCAGACGTCAAAGCACTGCATGCGAGCGTGCGCGCGCAAACACACATATGCACACACGCACGCACGCACGCACAAACACAAACACACAGAGTTACACAGCACAACACACACACACACACACACACACACACACACACACACACACACACACACTTATATACACAGTAGAGAAGAAAGAAGCCGCGGCGAAGTGCCAATACAAGGGTGTATGTATGTATGTAGATATGCAGAATGCACTAAACCATCGCACGCTCCCTCTTGGGCTTTCCCGGGGCAAGTCGGAAACCTGACACAGAGAGAGAGGGGGGGGGAGGAGGGGGGGGGGGGAGGGGGGGGGTGGGGGGGGGGGGGGGGGGGTGGGGGGGGGGGGGGGGGGGGGGGGGAGGGGGGGCGGGGGGGGTATGAAGTGAGAGAGAGGGAGGGGGGGGGGGCTAGTGGTGAGAGAGGGGGGGGGGGGTAGGTGGGGCGAATGAGAGGTGGGTGGGGGGAGTAGTGTGGAGGTGCTTGTGTAAGAGTTACGAAGTAAGCGGGCGCAGGTGGTGGTGTTGTGTGTATTGTGTGCTGTGCTGTGTATAAAAATTCGAAAGTGAAGCGTTTGGAACATGCATCGGTCGTGCTATGCGTGTGTAGGCGGTCTGTGTGCGCGCGCATAGCGTTATTGATCTGAATCTTTTCTATGTATTTTAGCGCATGCACGGTCAGGTTTTCGTGCGCTGGGTGCGTGCGTCACGCGTTTGCCGATAGCGCTTTTGGATGTGCATTGTCCACTATACATGAAGAGACAATCTTGAGAGCTGAGCTTCAGGGGTCACACACGTTTGCCCGACTTAGGCTACCTAGAGAGCTAGCTAGCTGTGCTGCCGGCACACACAGAGGGAAGGAAATGCACTGAATCACCCAACCCCAGGTGCAGCAGCCCTCTCTAGCTCTCTGCGTGGCAACATACACTAGAATACTACTATCTATCTAATAGTATAGACAGTCTGCCAGGACTATTGGGGGCTAAATGTTGACTGGTTATAGTCATCAGGCCTTTTTTTTATATGAGACCTATTGAAAAGAAATCTGGTTGGATTTCTCTGTGTGTGTACTGTGCATGCAAGTTTGTGAGCACGCACGCGTGTGCGTGATTGCGTGTGTGTCTGTGTGTGTGGGTGGGGTGGAGGGCAAAGTTGAGTGTGCGTTTGGTTGTTTTTTTTTTAAGCAGGAGTGTGTAGAAAGGTACACTGTGCATGTATGCATGTATGTATGTCTTTATGTAGGTGAAGGAACGCACACACACATGCGCGTGCTCTCTCTCTCTCTCTCTCACACAAACACATGTACACACGCGCGCGCAAAGACAGACATAGTATTACTTCCCTCTCACCCCGTTCATTGGCCTCCTCGTGAGAGTGCTTGTGACATTACCTGTGAAATGCAAGAACTGGATGAAGAAATGAATCTTAGAGTGCATCAAAACCTTCACATCCATAATAAGTATGTGATCGCAGCACTGCATTAGAAGAAAGCTGCATGCGCGCGCGCGCACACACACACACACACACAACACACAACGCGCGCGCGCGCGCACGCACATACACACACACACTTGTAACACACGCAGACACTCTCTCTTTTAACACACACACTCTCTCTCTCTCTCCTCTCTCTCTCTCTCTCTCTCTCTCTCTCTCTCTCTTTCCTCTCTCTCTCTCTCTCTCTCCTCTCTCTCTCTCTCATCTCTCTCTCATCTCTCTCTCTCTCTCCTCTCTCTCTCTCTCTCTCTCTCTCTCGCTCTCTTAAAACATAAAATAAAATAAAATAAATAAAACCACACATACTTTTTTTTTTCATTTTCATTTTTCTTTCCTTTTTTTATTATTTTTTTGGGGGGGTTCACGTTGGCCCAAATTCATCATCATAGTGACAGTTGACAGTTAAGTGACGCGTTGCATGCTGTGACGGTGAGTGACGTGACGTGACGTGACGTTTCGATATCTTTGTCTGTGATGTCACCAGAGATCCCTTCAGCGTCACCATGTGCGTCATGCCAGTGGCTGGACCCGATGACGTCACAGCAGTCATTCAACGGACGCTCATTGAAGCGTTTTGCCATGAATACCATATTCGCTTGATTAAGGTACGTCTGTCTGTTTGTCTGCCTGCCTGTCTCTCTGCCTGTCTCTCTGTCTGTCTAGTCTGTCCGTCCATCTGTATGTCTAGTCTGGCCTGTCTGTCTGTCTGCCTGTCTGTCTGTCTGTCCGTCCGGCCATCTGTATGTCTAGTCTGGCCTGTCTGTCTGTCCGTCTGTCTGTCTGCCTGCCTTTCTCTCAGTCCGTCCGTCTTTCTGTCCGTCCATCTGTATGTCTAGTCTGGTCTGTCTGTCTGTCCGTCTGTCTGTCTGCCTGCCTGTCTCTCTGTCTGTCTAGTCTGTCCGTCCATCTGTATGTCTAGTCTGGCCTGTCTCTCTGTCTGTTTGTCTGTCTGTCTGCCTGCCTGTCTCTCCGTCCGTCCGTCTTTCTGTCCGTCCATCTGTATGTCTAGTCTCGTCGGTCTGTCTGTCCGTCCGTCTGTCTGCTTGTCTTTCTGTCCATTTCAGTGTTTCTTTTTCTTTGTGTTGAACTTAATTGTGGTTGTTTTGTTGTTTTTTTGGGCGGGCCCTTAGCTAGAGCTCCAATGTTCAATCAATGGTGAAATTTGGGGACCATTTTTTTGGCCCACCACTGAGGTAGCGGTATTCACACTTCGGAGGGGTCTAAATACGACACCTGGGCACTTCGGAGGGGTCTAAATACGACACCTGGGCGCACGCATTCATTTTTTGAATCGTGTCATCCATTCCTTACCGACACGACACGCAATGCCTTACTCTTCCAAAATGCGGGAACGGGTTTTAACATGCGTTCAAGATGTTCTTGCATGCTTTCACAACACGGGACCTCGGTTTATAATTATATTATAGTCTCATCCGAAGGACTTTCGCGAGGAAGGGATGGAGTCGGTATGGATGTTAAAGTTCAGGGATAAATCCCTCGAATGGGCTTCACCTCCTCTCTCTCCCTCAAATTTCCCCTCTCTTGGCTTATCCATTACCCTCATATTCTCTCTCTTCTCTCATCTCTTCTCTCTTCTCTCTTATCTCTACTCTCTCTCTCACCCACCCTCTCTCTCTCTCACTCCCCTCAACTCTCTCTCTCTCTCTCGTGCTTCCAGTACCCTCAAAATATCTCTCCTCTCATCTCTCTATCACTCATCATCCTCACTCTCTCATCTCTCCTCTCTTCTCACCTCCTCTCTATCTCTCTCTCTCTCTCTGCTTTTGCATCATCTTTCTTTTTCTTAAGGTAGATGTCATGAACATCTAGGTCAAGATAAATACCCACTCCCCTACCCCCTAACATACGCACATCTAAACAACGACAACTTCTCCAACGTAACTGGACTCGCCCCCACCCACTTTGTTAGGATCAGGAAGGAAAGTAGGAAAAGACACTCTGGGTATGATTACCCATTTCCGTGGCCGAGCATTAAGGAAACTTGTGAAACCCCCTTGCTAGTAATATTTTAAAATCTGGGTATACTTCCCTCCCAACCTCTCTGCTTGTTAAAACAGAGATGAATTAGGTCGGCTTCCTGTTCCACTTTGGTCTGTGAAAGAGAGAGAGAGAGAGAGTAGAGGGGGGGGGGTGGGGGGGGGGGGGGGGGGGGGGGGGGGGTGGGGGGGGGGGGGGGGAGGGGGGGGAGGGGGGGGGGGGGGGGGGGGGGGGGGGGGGGGGGGAGAGGGAGGAGGGGGGGTGCGAGGGAAAAAGAGGGGAGGGGGGGGGGGGGGGAGGGGGTGGGGGAGAGAGAGGGGAGGGGTGGGGAGGGGGGGGGGGGGGGGGGGGGTGGGGAGGGGGGGGGGGGAGGGGGGGGGAGTGGGGGGGGGGGGGGGGGGAGGGGGGGGGGGG
>CM054150.1:30942532-30955032 GCA_028751875.1 Rapana venosa
GGAAATTAAATTTTTTTCATTACTGACATATAATTTGAAACGAATATATGTAAAATGAGTGTTGATGGATCGCAATACTGTTTTGGAATTATATATTTGGATATTATCTCTGAAATACACACACACACACACACTCTGTCTCTGTCTCTCTCTCACCTTTTATCGTCTGCTTATAGTTATAGTGTATCCTGATGAAGGATTCATATTTTATATTTCCAATACTTTATTGGACTTGCCTCTATACTTAAGTTTTAATGAGTGCCCTATTTCAATATCTTATAGTTATGTGTAACAAGTATGTGTACCATTTGACAATGTGTAGATGTTTATCTTTATGACTTATTAAGTTTGGTTGTTTATTTTTCTTGGCTCTGTTGTTTTTCTTGTTGTTGTTGTTTGTCTGTTTTTCTCTCTTTTTTATCTTCTTCTGTTGGTTTGGTTTTTCTTTCCTTTTGTTTGTTTGTTTGTTTTGGTTAGGGGTTTTTTTTGGGAGGTGGGCGGGGTATTTTTAGGGTTTTCTTTTATTTGCTTGCTTTGAGGGGGGGGGGGGTTGTTGGGGGGGGGGGGGGGAGCTGTTTTGAAAAGGGTTATTTCCCCTTGTTTTTATTGTGAGACTGTATAAGTATTGGGTTATTATTATTAAGATGTATCCCTAACGGGCGGGGACTGGATGTAAAAAAGCACATGTGTGCTTATTCATTATCCTCGAAATAAAAGAATTTGTCATTTCTCTCTCTCTCCTCTCTCTCTCTCTCTCTCCTCTCTCTCTCTCTCTCTCTTCTCTCTCTCTCTCTCTCTCTCTCTCTCGGTGTGTGTGTGTGTGTGTGTGTGTGTGTGTGTGTGACCTGGTGCAGGAGTTTGGGGTGTAAGTAGTCAGCCTTATATTGCAGTGGTGGTAGTTCGGTTTTAGTTTAGGCTCTCTCTCTCTCTCTCTCTCTCTCTCTCTCTCTCTCTCTCTCATCCCCTCCTCCTCTCTCCTCTCTCTCTCTCTCTTTGTGTGTGTGTGTGACCTGGTGCGGGAGTTTTGGGGTGTAAGTGGTCAACCCTATTGTGCAGTGTTTTAGGTTTGGTTTTAGTTTAGGCTTGCTTTCTGTCTCTGTCTCTGTCCCTTTCTCTCTCTCTCTCTCTCTCTCCTCACTCTCCTCTCTCTCTCTCCTCTCTCTCACTCTCTCTCCTCTCTCTCTCTCTCTCTCTTCTCCTCTCCTCCCTCCCCCCTCCCTCCCTCCCCCCTCTCTCTCTCTTTCTCTCTCTCTCTCTCTCTCCTCTCTCTCTCTCTCTCTCTCTCTCTCTCTCTCACCCCTCTCTCTCTCTCTCTCTCTCTCTTCTTTCTGTGTGTGTGTGTGTGACCTGGTGCAGTAGTTTCGGTGTGCGTGGTCAAGATTATAGTGTAATGGTTTTGGGTTTGGTTAATGTTTGCGCGTGTGCGTGAGTGTGTTAAAAAAAACAACAACTTCTGTAGCTATAAACATGTATATAACAACATAACATTTTATGGTTGTTCAAAGGCTGGGGATTACTTGGCAATAAAACTTGTGTGTGTGTGTGTGTGTGTGTGTGGTGTTGAGTGTGTGTGTGTGTTTGTTTTGTGTGTGTGTGTAGAAAAAACTAGCACAGGACTATAAACTGTATAATTATAGTATTCATAACATGAAGCGCTACTCAGACTTTCTATTTCAAGATTTTTATATCACCATTTTCGATTTCAATAGATTTTATTTTTAGATCAAAAACAACATAGCCGCAACGGATGAAGTATAATAAATACAACAAGCGTAAACTTTATGAAAAGTACTCTAGAAAAAAAGAAATCGATGTACAAAAATAGGTTGCAGCTTAATAACATCACATCGTATGGAAAGAAAATAAAAGCAAAAACAGAACATGTCTATGTTATGAAAGTATCAATATTAAGAAACAACAAACAGGTAGAAAGAAAATACAACAAAACAAAAACGATAAAAATATATATTAATAGTAGTAGTAGTAGGAAGAGGAGGAGGAGGAGCAGCAGCAGCAGCAGCAGTAGTAGTAGTAGTAGCAACAGCAACAACAGCAGCAGCAGTAGTAGTTGTCGTAGTCGTAGTAGTTGTAGCAGCAGCAGTAGTAGTAGAAGTAATAACAGTAGTAGTAGTTGTTGTAGGAGAAGTAATAACAGTAGTAGTAATAGTGGTAGTTGTAGCAGCAGTAGTAATAGTAGTAGTAGTTGTAGTAGCAGCAGTAGTAGTAGTTGAAGTAGTAGTTTTCGATGGTGTAGTAGTAGTTGTTGTTGATGGTGTAGTAGTAGCAGCAGCAGTAGATGAAGAAGTAGTAGTAATGTTTTTTTCAATTTTATTGTCATTATCATCATTGCACATGATTGTGATGACAAGAAAATCAATATTAATAAAATATCAATTTTTTTCTTAACGTAGCAGCTCGTATAACAGAAATCCTCCTATTATTACTACTACTTCATGATATACTTAATCCGTGTTTCAATACACACTCCAAACAAAAGCATCTATTTGTGGCTGCTGATAACGTCAGCTGTGCACTGGGAACCATGGCACACAGTCCAGAAATAGAAGCAGAAAAGCCACGCTAAGGAAAAAAGATTATATATGTATACAAGTGCGAAGGACGGAGAAGAGAGGCTGTTATTAGTAGTAGTGCAGTTGTGCAGTCATAACAAAACCTTGGTTTGGGTCTTTCTTTGTCTGTGCTTGCTATGTTGCCTGGCTGACATAATAATAATAATAATAATAATAGTAATAATGATAATAATAATAATAATAATGGAACTTATATAGCGTACAGATTTTGTTACGTAGAAGTAGTAGTAGTGTGTGTGCGCGTGTGTGTGTTTGAGTGTAGTGTATTGTAGTTGGGGGGGGGGGGGGGGGGAGGGTGGGGGAGTGTTGTGTAGTGTGTGTGTGAGAGAGAGAGGAGAGAGAGACAGAGAGATTTGCTGTGTTTTATTTTGGGAGGAAATATTTTTTTCTTTTATATAGTCCGTGGCCCAGTCTTAAAAATAACCATTGCCGTCGTTATACTTAAAATGTGGCTACATTCTCTCTCTCTCTCTCTCCTCTCTTCCTCTCTCTTCTCTCTCTCTCCTCTCTCTCATCTCTCTCTCTCTCTCTCTCTTCTCTATCTATCTATCTCTCTCTCTCTCTTTGTCTCTATCTCTCTGTCTGTCGTCCCCTCCCCCCTCCTCCTCTCTCTCTCTCTTGTCTCTATCTCTCTTTTGTCCTCTCTGTCTGTCTGCCCCCCCCCCCCCCCCTCCCTCTCTCTGTGTCTCTCTTTGTCTCTATCTCTCTGTCTGTCTGTCTCCTCCCCTCTCCTCTCTCTCTCTCCATCTCTCTCTCTTTGTCTCTATCTCTCTGTCTGTCTCCCTCTCCCCTCTCCTCTCTCCCCCTCTCCTCTCCCCCCCCCTCTCTCTCTCTCACTCTCTCTCTCCTCTCTCTCTCTGTAGCGGCATTCATCGATTACATCGCTGTCATCATTTCTGCTGCAATAGGCTTATGATGTTGCGTCAGTTTGTCGCGCTAAACCTTCCCTCTAGCGTCTTTGGTCTCAGTGCAGCAACAGCGTGCGTGCGTGTGTGCGTGCGTATGTGTGTGCGTGCGTGCGCGCGCGCGTGCGTGTGTGTGTGTGTGTGTGAGAAAGAGAGAGAGAGAGCGAGAGAGAGAGAGAGAGAGAGAGAGAGAGAGAGAGAGAGAAGAACAAGTAAAGTCTTTACCTCACTTTATTCCCTAAGCGATTCTTCATTCTTTTTCTGTTACGAAATAAGACAAGAAGAAGAAAAAAAAGAGTTAATAAAATAACAACAAAAATAAAGAAACTTCCCCCCCCCCCCCATTATCCCCCTCCACCCCCCCCCCCCCCCCCCCCCCCCCCCATCCCCACTCACCTCCCGATACATTAACGACCTTTAAATGACCTACCAACATCCTTTATAATTATTATGTTTCAGGTTGACAGCGTCACAAAGCTGCACAAAATCCTCGAAGGAAGACCGCAACCCACAGACGCCTCACTGACGGAGACCCCGCCGAATCCGACGCCGCGAGCCACACCTAAACACGCTGACGTCATCTGCGTGCTCGTGCAACACGGGAAAGAGGATGGGAAGGAGAAGGAGGGGGAGGAGGAGGAGGGGGAGAGGGAGGCAGGAGGAATGGCACAGCTGCAGACGCTCATGATGGCATGTGGCAAGGAGAAATGTGCCAGTGCTGTTGTTTCTTTACCTGACGATTGAAGAAGCTTGCTCTCTGTGTGTGTTGAGAGAGAGAGAGAGAAGTTTTGTTGTCCTGTGCAACTTGTGCCTTGCAACTTGGTACGTATATGTACCTATACAAGAGATTGGGGGGGGGGTTGGTTGGTTGGGAGGGGAGGGAGGGGGGTGTGTTGTTGGTGGGTTTTTTTTGGGGGTTGTGTTTTGGGGTGGTTTGTTTTGGGGGTTTTTTGGGGGGTTGTTTTTTGTTTGTTGTTTTTTTGGGGGGAGGGGGCGGGGGGTTCCATTGTTCGGTGGAGAGGTGGAAAGGGTGGGGGGTTGAGGAGGAGGAGGGAGTGGGGGCGGGGTTGTATTTTCTATTGCAGTCGAACTCATTTTTGGTAAGGAACTGAACTGACTCTGTGTGTGTGTGTGTGTGTGTGTGTGTGTGTGTGTGTGTGTGTGTGTGTGTGTGTGTAGTAAAGACAACAACAACAAAAAGGAGGGGGAGGGGGGGGGGAGAGGGAAGGGAAATCAGAAATAGGTTTATATCTGTGCACTTTTTTTTGGTTACTTTACATGAAAGGGTCTTTGCACTCATCATGGACACACCACAAAAGTGAAATTTAATAGTAAAACCAAAAAATGTTTAACTCTGTCTGTTTCTCTCTCTCTCTCTCTCTCTCTCTCTCTCTCTCTCTCTCTCTCTCTCTCTCTCTCTCTCTCTCTCTCTCTCCTCTCTCTTCTCTCTCTGTCTCTCTCTCTCTGTCTGTCTCTCTCTCTCTCCGTGTTCTTCCTACACAAAGAAAAATAACGCAGGACTCACCAGTAATTTTGATTGTCTTGCAGAGAGAAAATCTACTTTCGTCCCAAGTGACGTGCTCCAGTGCATTAAAACGGCTTAGCCTAACACCTTCATAACGCTCCCAGCGACCTGCCACTTCAGATGCCATCAGCAGTTGTGGGAAAAAAAACAACACCATGGCCATCATCAGCTGACGTCATTACCCTCCATTACGTCACCGGACCAGTGACGCAGACCTTGGCGAATAAGTGACTTAGGATTGCTGGTCCTAACGTGTTCTGTAACGGAACACAGACTGGTTAACGATTGTTTATTCTTTTTTTCTTTTTTTTTATACCACTTTTAAGTCACGAGATTTCTCTGCGTGAAATTCGGGCTGTTCTCCCCGGGGGAGAGCGGCGCGTCGCCACAAGAGCAGCGCCCCCTTTTATTTATTTTTTTTTCTTTTGGTCTGCAACTGTATTTGTTTCCCTATCAGAGTGGCTTTTTTCTAAGAATTTTGCCAGGGACAACTCTTTTGTTGCCGTGGGTTTTTTTTACGTGCGCTGAATAATTATGTGTAACACACGGGACCTCGGTTTATCGTCTCATCCGAAAGACTAGCGCTCAGACCACCTCTCATGGTCTAATGGATGAGGGGAAACGTTTCGGGCCCAAATGGGTGGCATTTTTCTGATAGAAATGAAGCTGTGATAAATCCTTCAGTGTTTGGGACACTATGTGTTCTTGTTCTTGTTGTTACTGTCTTATTAAGTAAGAGAAATGAAATGTTTTCTGGGTTGTGATAATTCGAATTAGCAGCTCGAAACGTAATGACAGCGAAGAGTTCAACCAAGTAGTGTTGATATATTTATAATTATAGATCTATATAGAAGACAGGGTATAATTAATTTCGTTGTAGTGCTGGAATAAGTGTTCATTGCTTGTCATTCAAACTGCTGCTGAATAGTTATTTTCTATTGTGAATGTTTGTGAACTTAATCGGTTCTTTTTTTATTTTTCATGAAAGACAATCATTGCCTTTATTTGGAATGGTTGACAATTTCAAAACAAAAGTTCATCCACGCTACTTTATTGTGAAAGTATGTGTTACTTCACCAAGAGCAATACTAAATGTTGTTATAATCACTAATAAGGTGTGTGAACATGTTACTATATCAGGAGCAATACCATACGTTTGTATAATCACTAGATCTAATTGTGGACGATTTGGTACAGATTTTAAATGTCTGCGGCTGAACAGAACTCGTTACTGTTACCGAAATGAAAAATTGCAATAAAGCCTGCTTGGTAGATGCAATTTTGTTAACAGCAAAACCCCAACACATACTTTTTTATAAAAAAAACTCCACGTCAAAGGAAAGTGCTAGCACTAACAGTGATGCTGACATGAAGGAATGCCATTATTATAAAACAGCGAAGACAGTATATGATTATATCAAAGCTGCTCATGGGGGTTCCTGGTCTTTTAGAACAATACCGTTTCATGCAGAACAGTTTCAGAGCCGGCTGTAACATTATCTCTTTTTAGGGGGACGGGATAGCCTAGTGGTTAGAACATTGCGCTCGCAATCTGACCACCCGGGTTCGATTCCCGTTCAAGGGAGATATTTTCCCCTGGAGTTAACAGCAGTGCAGAATCCACTCTCCCCCAAAAGTCCTTCGTTGGGATGAGTCTATAAACCGAGGCCCCCGTGTGTGAACGCGCGCAGGACATCTTGCGCATACGTTAAATCCTGTTCCGCCTTTCGTAAGAGTAGGCCATTGTGTAGCGGTGGGAACAGATGACAAAATTTTACTAAACTGCATACACACGGAGACTGGATGTAAAAAAAAAGCACATAAGTGCTTATTCCATTATCCTCGGTATAAAATTATAAAAAATTAAAATAAAATAAAATAAAGATATCTTTCAGTCACGGGTTAATCAGCGAAGTCGGAATGCAGCGACCTTCATGGCTGGCCAATGGTGGCATCGGCAAAATCTCACCAATGGTGAACCTCGGAGCTCTAGCCCAGGAACAACTGTGGGAAAAAGAAACAAACAAACGAACGAACGAACAAACACAAAATTCCATGAGTTCTTTCAGAAAACCAGGATGAATATAATGATTACATAGATCTTTATGTACATGATGATTGTATTATCTACTGTACATGCCTTTTCTTTGGTTTGGGTTGGTGGGGAAGGGGGGGGTAGGGGCATGCTGACTTTTTGAGGTTGTTTGATATACTTTCGTTGTTTTGTTCAGGTGCTAGATCTAGGTACATGAAAAGAATGTGTAGAATATATGTATGTTTGTTGATAATAATTTTTAAAAAATATAGCAATAGGCCGCCAGGCCTGCATGTGACAATACTGGTGAACGATATGAACAAAGCGCCGCACTGGGGTTTTGATGTTTTTTTGTTTGTGGTTGGGGTTGTTTTTTTTTTGTGTTGTTGTTGGTGTTGTTGTTTTTTGGGGGGTGTTGGGGGGTTTGTGTTGGTGTTGTTGTCTTGTTTTTGTTGGTGTTTTTTTTGGGGGGTTTGACATGAAGAGCCGTTGTTTTTTGTTGTGTTTTTCTTTTGTTTTTTTCCGTGAAAAGACTCTTTGGGTCAGTGTGTTGTTAAGCACTGTTGGCTTGATGTAGAATAGATTGTGTTTTGACTTGTGTGTATGATTTTAGATTGTGATTTTTTTTGTGTGTATGATTTTAGATTGTGATTTGAACTTGTTTGTATGATTTCGATTGTGGTTTTGAACTTTTGTCATGGTTTAGATTGTGATTTTGAACTGTTTGTAATGATTTAGATTGTGGTTTTGCATTGTTTGTGTGATTTAGATTCTGTTTGCACTTGTTTGATGTGATTTAGATTGTGATTTTGCACTTGTTGTATGATTTAGATTGTGATTTTGAACTTGTGTGTATGATTTAGATTGTGATTTTGAACTTGTTTGTACGATATTGGTATTGCGCTAACGTGTTTGATTACAGTTTTGTTTTGATTTTTGTTGTTGTGTTGTGCTGTTTCTGGTGATTTTTTGTTGTTGTGGTGGGGTTTTTTTTTAGCCTTATTCTATTATACTTTTCTGTTGATGCTCTGGGTATTGTGTTTGTGTGCGCGGCGCATGTGTGTGTGTGGTGTCTTACGTGGTGTGATTGCGTTTGTGTGATCAGATTCAGATTCAGAATATTTTTTGCCATTTAAGTCATGTAGACTTATTTGACACAACAAAACATAACTATTTATTCTTTTTGCTAAAAGGATGTACATAAAACAAGTTGTATTCTACTTCTCTTTTTTCTCTTTTTCAAAACTATACACTATTTTGATTGAATCTGTTGTTTTATTTGTGATTATGTCACTTAATTTATGTACACAGTTTTTGCGTTCTTTGTCTTTCGTTTTGATTTTTAATAACAAATTATTTCTGAGTTCATCATATAAAATGTGTGTGTGTGTGTTTAATCAAGCATTATGTGTGTGCGTATGTGTTTTCTTAATATGATACAGAAAACCAAGTACAAACAAAGTGGCATATTGTCACATATGGAGGGCTAGGGGGTGGGGGAGAGAGATTGCTAAAGATTGTTGACATTCAGTGATATTTTCTGCCAAAGATCATGTATGTGGGTGTGTATTTAGTTTTATCTATTTTTCTGAATGGATGAAGAGACGTGTGTGTAGTGTAATGTGTGTATGTTGGTGTGTTGACACGAATGTCTCTCATTAGAATGCCAAAATGTAAATATACAGAATAATTCTGCGGGTGTGCTGTGTGTGTGACGTGCGCGTGTGGTGTGTGTGTGTGTGTGTGTGTGTTGGACACAATTGTCTCTCATTAGAAGGCCAAAATGTAAATAATTTACAAAAACCTGCATTCACTTGCCCCAGTTGTAATAATTATTTTTGAAGTAAGACTTGTTGATATATTATGCTAAAGTAAATAATAAAAGTGAACAATTCTTGTGCGTTTCTTTGTCAACTGTTTGCTTGCTTATGTAAGAAAGTGTGTGTGTGCGTGCGCGCGCGCCTAGTGGCTCGAGTGTGGCGTGTGTGTGTGTGTGTGTGTGTGTGTGTGTGTTCTTTTAACGTCTTTCCACTAGAAAGTGTTTTAGACAGTGTGTTGTGTGTGTGTGTGTTGTGTGATTTTCACGAGGCTCTAAGACATGAAGCTCTAAAAAAAGTCTTTGGTGTTGGGCTTTTCCCCAACTTAACACCCTTGTGCGGGGTCACCCACAACAATTATTATACCCTCCTGTCTCACCACCCCCTTGGGGAAAACCCTGGGAGCCGTAAAAAACACCTGGATGAGAGAAGGGTGTGTGTATGACTTTTAAACCAAACCTCGCCATTAGGCAGCCAACTCCGACTTGGGGGATATTTTTTTCCCCCTCAATAAAAAATTTTAGGTAATGGGGGAAGGATATTTAGTGGTCAGGCACTCCCCCCCCCCCCCCCCCCCCCCCCACCCCCCCCCCCCCCCCCCCCCCAAACCAATTTTTTAAAACCCCCTCGGGCGGGGTTTACCACTTGGATGGGTGACCCTTTGCCCCTTTTGGGCTTTAGTACAGCCCCCTATTCACCCAGTTAAAAATGGGTATACTCCTGCCTTCTTTGGGGGTCAGGGAATTGAAAGAGCGAGGGAGAGAGGAGAGGGGGCCCCCCCTCGAATGCTGGCCCTAGAAAAGTGAGAGGTTTTGGCTTGGGCCCCACCAATTAGGGTTTTGGGAACCTTTTAATTAAAGACTATAGATTGTTTTGCTAGACCTTTTATGGTGAGGACGAAACAACAGCTAACCTTTAAAGTAAACAAAAATTTTTTAAATTAACCCTGACATTTTCAGCCTTTGCCCGGGGGTAGAAAAAGACGAGTGGGGAGACGGTTGGCTAAGACTTTTTTAGGGTGGGGGAAGGGGTGGGTGGGGAAGCCTGTGGGGAGGCGTTGGCCTGATCTAGGCCCCGGGTGGCCACCCCGGGGGGACCCTTTTTTAATTTGGCCCTGAGAAATAGTTTGACCCCTCCCCCCAAAAACTTAGGTGGACTTTTTTTATTTCTTATAAGAAATTAAAAGTTTGTGTTTTTAATTAGGGGGGGGAGCGGTTTTGTAAAATTTGTCTGTTTACCCCGGCCACAATGGCCTTTATCTTCAGAAAAAGCGGGAAAACGAGTTTTTAAAACGTTTTGTGCAAGATGTCTGGTGCGTTCGGCACGGGACCCCGCGGTTTATTAAGAATCAAAACCCGAAAAAAGGTAATTTTTGGAGGGGTAGGGGCCGGCACTGTGTTAAAAACCGAGGTAAAGTCCCTTTTTGAAAAAGAGAACGAACCCGGGGTCAGCAGTCACGAATAAAATCACTCTAACCACCAGAGAAGATCCCAATGAAGACCATACGGAGAGCAGGCAAGAAGACATGGGAACCATATCACCAACGACGGTGGAAATGGTGGGCAATCCTCCCCACAGCCCACAGTCAGTCACAAGAACAGCATTGCACTGGACCCCAGAAGGAAGGAGAAAGAAAGGAAGACCAAAAGCAACGTGGAGGAGGGCTGTAGAAAGTGAGATGAAGGCCATGCAGCACTCTTGGGGATCAGTGACTAGGTTGGCCAGTGATAGGCATGAGTGGAAGCGCTTTGTTGCTGCCCTACACACCACTGTGTGTAATGGTTCATGATGATGATGATGATGATGAACCACCAGGCTATCCCGTCCCAAAATTAAATGAACGCAAGCACACTGGTGTCGTGTTTAGACACCATCCCCGAAGTCGAAATACAGCAACCTTAATGGTGGGCAAAAATGACCGCATTCGCAAAATCTCACTTTTGGTTAACCTGGGAACAACGGGGAAAGAGAGAGGGAGACAGAGAGAGGGAGAGAGAAAGGGAGAGGGAGAGAGAGACACACACATAGAGAGAGACAGAGAGAAAGACACAGAGAAAGACACACACACACACATACAGACCGATGAAAATAGCAGTCTTCAGAAATTGCACTGAATTGATGACAATAAATGAACGTTGCGGGGAAAACACCAGACAGACAACATCTTTGTGCAGGATGGTGTCTTCTAGATGTAACGTGATCATGATTGATTACACAGACAGACGTAAGGGGAAAGTTGTATAATAATAATTTATATATATATATATATATATATAATATATATATATATATATATATATATATATATATATATATATCGCTTTCTCTGCAGTAGCTGAAAGCGCTAAGATACACAAGATGGGCCTTTTCTTTATGTTTTATGAGGATCACAAGACGCACGAGATCTCAAATGCGCGCGCGCACTCCCTCCTCTCTCCTCTCTGTTTCTGTCTCCTCTCTCTCTCTCTCTCTCTCTCTCGCTCGCTCGCCTCTCTCTATCTCTCTCTCTCTCTCTCTCTCTCTCTCTCTCTCTCTTCTCTCTCGTCTCTCTCTCTCACACACACACACACACATTCTTGCGCACACGCTAAAACCTGTTCCGCTTTTCCTAAGAGTAGGCATTGTGTGCTGGTGGGAACAGATGACAAAATTGACAAAACTGTATATTATACACGGGGACTGGATGCCAAAAAAAAAAGCACGTGAGTGCTTATTCTATTATCCTCGAAAGAAAAGAATAAATAGATAGATAAATAAAAGAATAAACTCTCTCTCTCTCTCTCCTCTCCTCTCTCTCTCCTCTCTCTCTCTCTCTCTTTTCTCTCTCACTCTCTCTCTTTCGTGTAAACTATCAAACCATACCCTTTTACAGTGAAAAGAATACTGGCTTGAAATAGCTTTTAAATAACTACTATTTAGTCCAAGATTTCTGTTGGGTTTTGTTGTTGTTGTTGATTTTTAAAAGTGCTCATTGCAATGGCTTTAACTGCTTCATTGAATCCTCACTTTAAAAAAACAAAAGACAGCAGTTAAACATCCGGTGTTTAGCTACACAACCCCCAAAACAAACTTTTAATGGCGACATCCGGCCGCCATTTGTTTCTTTGTGTGTGTGTGTGTGTGTGTTCATGTGTCCTTGACATCAGAGAAGATGAACAGCAGAATGTTCTCTCTTAGTTCGTTTCTCTGTCTTATCTGTCTGTCTCTGTATGTCGGTGTTTTGATACATACCAATGATCTAGATGATCATACAACCTGGAAATGTACTCTCTCTCTCCCCCCCCCCCCCCACTCTCTCTCTCTCTCTCGCTCTCTCTCTAGCTTTCTCTCGCTTCTTGCTGTCTCCCCTCTGTTTCATTTTATCCAATTTACTTCATTATAATCAGTGTTCATGTTAATGTTCGATTCATTTGAGAATTATGTGTTTCTTGAATGCATATCTCTTTTCTTTAAAAAAAGAATAAAAATCTATGTATCTCTTGACATTAATGTTCAGGTCAGTTAGGGATTATGTATCGTTAGATATACCCTTATCTCTTTTTTAAATCATGGTGTCGTTCTTTCAGTAGGTTTATTTTTCTCCTTTTTTTGTTGGTAATCCCTAATCAAGGCAAGGGCCGGATGGGG
>CM054150.1:30967532-30992532 GCA_028751875.1 Rapana venosa
AACCCCAAACTTTGTTAGAAATGGAAGCATTTCAAAAAAATCTATCACATTGCTTGAAAACACCCCATTTTGAGAATTAAAGCCAAAAATTTATATATTTTCTTTCTAAAAGTGCTTCCAGCAAGGTTTTTTTAGAATTGCTTTATCCCTTGCAGAGAAAGGGCCCAAACGTTTTTTTCACAAAAAACTTTTTTTAAATTTTTTCGCGCATATTTTTGAAAAGATTTGTAAACCCTTTTTAAAAAAAAAAGATACCAGTGTGTGGGGGGAAACCCCCAAAAGAAAGAAACCCAATTTAATACCCCCTTTAAAAAAAAAAGTGTCCAGTTGCATGATTTAAATTTGATTAGGTTTTTTTTCCTTATTTTTTAAAAGTAAAAATTTTTTTAAAAGCAGGAAAAACCGATTTAAAATAAACCCACACAAAAGTAGTTGAATTGTCTTTAGGGAAGTCAAGTTACATAGTTAAGTGAAAAACCCCAAACCTTATCGCTTTTTTTAGCTCAGCTTTTAAATTAGATTTATTTTTTTCCCAGGGTAGACGCTGTTTATTTTTTAATGATGGAAATATAAAACCCCTGACCCCCTCATTAGTTTTTTTAAAAAGCCCATCAGTAAAGATTTTGGGGTTTAATTGATAGGAAAGTGTTTGATTATGTTTTTTTTACTGGGATTTTGTTAAGAATTTTTCCCTTTTTCAGCTTTTCTTACGAAGAATTTTTTGTTGTTCAAAATGGTTTTTAAAAATTTTCCCTTAAGGTGGGTTTTAGGGAGTTTTGGGACGTTACTAAATTTTCCCAAAATTTTTTTGGGTTTTTTTTAAGTTCGGGTTTTTAATTTTTTAAAAAGGGGGGGGGAAAGGTTTTTTGTATTAATTGTGGGAAGCGAGTGTAGTTTTTGGTCTTTTGGGAAAAAGGGGTTGTCAGACTTTCCCGGGGACTTCTTTTTTCAACTTTGGCTTCATTTTTTTTGTATTTTTAAAGGGAAATATTTTCCCCAACACCCAAGTTTTTTTCGATTATTTTTTTAAAGGAAGAAAAAACTCCCTTATATTTCCCTATAGTTGGGAAATGGCTGGTACCCCTAAAGCAAGTCAAACCCAAGGTTTTTTAAAATCCAAGGATTTGGGAAATTTTATTGAAGCAAATTTAATTTTGGAAGTGAACTAAAAAAACTTTTCTTGTCCATAAGACAGTTTTTGATGCACAAGGGAAAGGGAACAGAATTTTTTTAATACAGATAAAAATTTTTGGCCCCAGGGTTTGGGGTTTTCTGGGAATTTTTAAAGTTTTTTAAGAATTTTTTTGTTTAGTTGCCATTTATTTAAATTTTGTGACCCCCAACTTTTTAATTTAAAAAGAAAGGGAAATTACCCAAAAAAAATTTCCTGCTTTGTTTGTATTCTAGAGCTTCTCCTTTTTTATTGAAAATTGGGTTTAGAATTTTTGGGGTCAAACCCCGGGTTTATTAAAAAGGACAAGGTTGGTTTTTTCGGGGAAAGTAAAAAGGGGGGGGTTTCTCAAAAAGAAAATCCATAATTTTTTTTCAATTTTCCCTTTTTGTTTAAACTTTTTGAAAAAAATTTTTTAAACTGTCTTTTTTTCGGGGGGTTTTGTTTGTCGGGGGCCATCCGGGGGAACTTTTCCAAATCCACATAATATATGTAGCATTTTTTTTACAATAAAAACATTGCTTGTTTAAAAAATGGGGGAAAAGGTCATATATTTAAATTTTGGAATAGATAAGGTTTTATTATTTGAACCGGGGGCCCGGGGGGGGGAATCCCCAGGGTTGGGACCTTGGGGTTGGGAAAAAATTTAATTTTCCCATTTTTTGCTGGAGGGATTTTTTTGGGACGGGGAAAGTTTTAATATAGAATAAATATTGCCGGGGAAAAAAGGGCCCCAATAAAATTTCGTTTTTTAAAGCAATCTCTCTTCCCACACTTGATCATTTGTTTTTGTTCGCCCAAAAAATGTGGCAAAAGTACATTCTTCCTTCGAAGAAAAAAGGGGTATTTAAACTTGGGGGTTTTAATTTAACTAAATGATCAACTGTAAAATCTACCCTTAGGAAAACCCTCCCTGTTTTTTTGGGGGGATAATTTTATTTTTATCAAAAAAAATTTTTTGTAAAGTCTTTTTTAAGATTATTTTTTTTCCATCCCCTTCCCCCTGAAATGTGAATTTAAAATTTGCTATTGGTCTTTTGTTTATTCTTTCCCCCTTTTGGGTTTTTCCCTTGTTTTTAAACCGGTATCAAAACGGAATTTTTTCCACAATCGGGGGATGCCCAAATGAATCCAGCAGTGTTGAAAGGATCTAATAAAGAAGTAACCAATTATTAGGGAGTCCCTTTTGTATTTTAAATTAGATTTTAAAAATCTCTACCACTGATGTTTTTTTTTTTTTTTAGGAAGGGGAAGAGGAAGTTAAATTTTCTTACTTCTTGCAACAAATGGGGGCTTTTCACATTTTGTGTTTATCGAAATTCGGATTCTTAAATTCTTTCCTTTCTGTACCTCAGTTTTCTAAACGTTTTGGGTTCATTTTGAAAAAGAGTTATGTGCGTGGGGTGCGTGCTACGTGTGTGCGTGCGTGCGGGCGTGTGTTGCGTGGGCGTTGCGGGGCCGGGGTTTGGTGTGGGGTGTGTGTGTGGTGTGTGTTTTGGTGTGGTACCTGTCGCCCCCATAATTTTTCTAAATTAAATAAGCTAGTTCAACTAAAATTTTCCCCTTTTTTTTTGCGGGGTAAATTTGCCTTGCAAAGGTCTCCCCTTGGAAATTATTTTCAGCTTTTTTTTGGTCGGGAAAAATTTTAATAAAAATTAGGTTGTATTTGCCTGACTTCCCCCTGAATAATTTTTTTAAAGTAAAAATTTAAAATAATAATAATATTAATAATAAAAATAAAAATTAAAAATTTAAAAATAATAAAATTAAATTTTAGGGAAATTTTTTAAGCGCTGAATCTTGTAAAAGAAACCCAAATCAAAGGGGCTCAGATTTTATTTCATCCCATTTTTAAGTAGGGCAGATTTCTCTCCTTTGAAATTCTGGCTGCTTCCCCGGGGAGAGGGGGGAAAAACGCTTTGCCACTTAGCGCTGCGCTGGGGCCCCCCTTTCACCCTTTTTTTTTTTTTCCTTTTTTCTCAGTTTGAAATTTGTTTCCCTACAGAGTGGTTTTTTTTAAAGAATTTTGGGCCAGGGACAACTCTCTTTGTTCCCCGGGGGTTTTTTTTTTAGTGCGCTAAAAAATTTTGGTTGTTAACCAGGGGACCTGGGGCTTTTCTTTCTAATCCGAAAAAAATACGCCCAACCACCCCCCAGGGTTTCCTAATGGTTTTGGGGGAAAAAATTTCCGGTCAAAGGGGGGCGAACCGCCCCCCAATTAAAACCTTTTCCAGGGGGACCCGGCCCCTTTTTGGGCTTTTTTTTTAGAAAAGCGCCACCCAACCAACCACCACCCAAAGGGGGGGGTGTGGGGGTCCGGGGGGGGGGGAAAAGGGGAAGGGTTTGGGTTTTGGGGGGGGAGGGGAAGGGGGAACCCAAAAAACCCCCGGGGGGGGGGAAGGGGGACGGGGGGGGGAAAGGGGGTACCATTTTGGTTAGAACATTGCGCTCGAAATTAAACAACCCGGGGTTTTTTCGATTCCCTTTTTAAAGGGGGAAAATTTTTCCCCCTAGATTTTTAACCCATCAGTGCGGGATTCCACTCCCCCCCAAAAGTCTTTCGGATGAGACTAAAAAACCGGGCCCTTTTTTGTGCTCGGAATGGGGACTAAAAAAAAGGCCCTTTGTTTGAAAGCCCCCCAAAACGGAAACATCTTGCACACACTTTTAAAATCCTGTTCCGCTTTTTGTTTAAGATTTAGGCCATTTTTTTGTGCCGGGTTTGGGGGGAACGGTTTTGGACAATTTACAAAACCCCCATACACATCGGGGACTGGATGAAAAAAGAGTAATAAGTGTTTTTATTCCAATATCCTCGACAAAAAAGAATAAAAAAAAAAATAAAATAAACACCACAGGGAGGGGGTTTTCACGGCCCCAACAAATTTTATGTAGGTTTTTTACACCCTAGGGTTCCCATAATTATGGGAATTTCAATTCCTTAAAAACAAATTGGTAAAAAAACCTTCTTTTTTTAGGGTTGGGGGGGGGGGGGGGGGGGGGGGGGGGGGGGGGGGATTTAGGGGGAAAAATTTTCTAGGGGAAAAAAAGGGGGGGATTTTTACTTTTAAGGGGGGAAAATTTTTTGGGGGGGGGGGGGGTTTTGGGTAAAGGGGGGGGGGGGGGGGGGGGGGGGAGGGGGGGGGGGGAAAATCAAAATTCTTAATTTAATTACCCAGGGGGGGGGAATTTATTGGGGGGGAAAAGTTTTAAAAAGAAAAATCTTTTTATTTTTTTTTTTGGGAAAAAAAATTTTTTTTTTTTGTTCAATTCCAAATTTTTTAAAAAAAAAAATTTTAAATTTGGCCTGGTGCTTCCCGAAATGCCAAATTAAGTAAGCAGGGAAACCCTTCCCTTTTCCCACCCCCTTTTTTAAATCCCAGCTCCCAGGTAAGGAGAAAAAATTTTATTTACCACACCCCTTCTAAAATCTGCTCCCCCCCTCTTATTATATGTTATTATATTTTATGTAGGCATACTTTCCATCCCCACTTACTCACCCCCCTTTTCCTCTTCCTACACCCCCCGCCATTTCAGTTGGGAGTATGTCTCAGCAAGCTATTTTTATGCCCTTGGCCCCCAAAAAAGGGCCCAAAGGGGATTAGAAAAAGGAGGAAAAAAAAAGGACAGCCGTCCTGAGAGAGAAGAGAGAGGATGGAAGAGGAGAGAGAGTGAGAGAGGGGGGGAGAGAGGAGATGATGAGGGGGAGAGAGAGAAGGGAGGGGAGGAGAGAGAGAGGAGAGAAGAGTGGAAGGGAAAGAGGGAGAGAGAGGGGAAGAGAGGGCGGAGAGAGAGAGGAGAGGAAAGGGGATTCCGAGGGGAGAGAGGAGAGAGAATGAATGAGAGAGAAAAGAGGGGAGTGAATTTAATCAATCAATGAATTTTTTTTTTTTTTAAGGGTTACAGTTTTAAACATTTTTTCTTTTCTTATTTTTTATTTTCCGGGGCCCTTCTGCCCTTTTGGGGGGAGAGAAGGAAGAGGGAGGTTTAAGAGAAGGAAAGAAGGATTGAAAGGAAAAAGGGGAGAAAGGGGTGGGTGAGAGAGAGCCGGGGGGGAAGGGGGAGGAGAGGAGGGGAGAGAGAGAACTCGAAAATGTTTTTGGGGTAAAAGGATAAGCTCATGGCTTTTTTTTCCCCCATTTCTTTCAACAAAAACAAAAAACCCCCCAAGCAAACCAAAAAAAAAAACAAACAAAAATGCAAACAACCCTTATAACATTTTTTAACACCCAAATTTGAAAAATTTAAAAATGATTATTTTTAACAAACATATTTAAATTTTATTTAGAAAATAAGGGTACAATGACGATGACGGGCATAAAAGGAAAAATGGAGAAAAGGGAAAAAAAAGAAAAAACAAAAGCAAAAAAAACAAACACAGACAATAAGTTTGTTGGTTTTTTTTTTAAACCCCCAAACAACCCCCCAAAAACCCAAAAAGAGGAGAAGGGGGAAAGGCAGAGGGGTGGGGGAAAAGGGGAGAAGGGGAGAGAGAGGGTGGGGTGAGAAGAGGGGGGGGGATGACGAGGCGGGGGGGGGGCAGATTGAGAGAGGGGCGAGAGAGGGGAGAACCCCACCGGGGGGTTGCAAAAGCCAAATTTCAGTGGGCGGAATCAAAAGTTTCCCTTTTTGGGAAACCCTTTTAAGGTCCGGGGAAGGGAACGACTGGTTTAAAAATTTGTCCCAGAGGGGGAACACCCTGTTTGACGTAGCGGAACTGGGAACAACCCCTAAACCCCCACCCCCCTTACCCCCCGCCCCTTTCCTTTCCCCCTCCTCCCCCTCTTTCCCCCTCTCTTTCTGGTTTTTGTCCCCTTTAACCAACACCCCCCAGTGCCTGGTTTGGGATTTGGGCTATAATTTGTCAACAATATAGGGGACTCATTTCTGAAACCCTTTCCAAATTTTTGAGGGGTTTTTTTTTGTTTTTAAACTTTATGGTTTTTTTGTGGCTTGTTGTTGTTGTTGTGGTTTTGGGGTGGGGGGGGGGGGGGGGAGGGGGGGAAGGGAGAGAGGAGAGAGGGGGGGGGGGGGGGGGGGAGGGGTCGTGTGGGGTGTGTGTTGGGGTGTGGGGTTTTGTGTGCTTGCCACAAAAATACAATGATACACCTGCCCTTAGGAAAACCCTTCCCAAAAAATTTCCCCTCGGGTTTTGGGGGAGGGATAACAAAAAATAATTTTTACGCCCCAAAACATTTTACATTTGGGACCCCGACCGCGCGCGGAACCCAACCCCACACACCACACTCACACACACACACCACTTTTCTTTCCCCCTTTTTTTTTCTCCCTATTCCTTTACCCCCAAAAGTTTTTAAGAGTCCTTTAAACCCTTTGGATAACATTCAATCTAAAAAAAAGGCACTGCCCCGTTTTAAAAGGCATAATTTTCCTCTTCTCTTTTCTTCTGGGTGTTTTGGGGGGGGGGGGGGGGGGGGGGGGGGGGTTTAGGGGGGGGAGGGGGGGGGGGGGGGGGGGGGGGTTCCTGTAAATTTAAAGGACTGTAAAAACTGGGATGTCACTTCTGTCCATTTTAAATTTTTTTGGGTTTAAAGGGTTTCGGCGAGCCCAAAAAAAGTTGTTTTATATTATTTGGGGGGGACGAAGATCGTGAGGGGTGGGAGTAGGCCAGGGGAAGGGGCAAGGTGGGGAAAGGTACGATTTAGGGGGGCCCCGTAGTAGCCCTTTAATTTGTTTAATTCTCCTGTGTGTGTGTGGGGTGTGGTGCGTTTTTTTATCAACCCGTTTTTGTGAATTTTTCGTGTGTGTGTGTGTTTTCGATTTATTCGTGTTTGTTTTAAATTTTGTGTGTGTGTTTTTCTTATCGATTTATTCGTTCGTTGGGGGGGTGTTGGTTGTGTGTGCCTTTTGATCGGTTTAGGGCCCTGTGTGTGTGTGTGTATGTTTTGATCGGGGTATTGGTGTTTTTTTGTGTTTTTGTGTGTGGGTGTGTGGGTGTGGTGGTTTTTCTTTTCAGCCCGGGAAATTTGTGAATTCTGTAAGGTTTTGGAAAAGGCCCCGGGGGGGCCCGGGGGGGGGGGAATCGTTCATCAAGGCTTTCTGGATAAAAGGCAGGAGAGGGGGGGGGGGGGGGGGGGGGGGGGGGAAAGAAGGATAGAATAGACCAGAAGGTGACAAGAAGAAAAGGAACAAAGCAGAAACATAGAGAGGAATAGAAAAGAGGGAATTCCTAGCAGAGAATGTCAAGAAGGTGGGGATGCTGTTTATGCTGACAGGCCCCTGGCCTCTCCAAGGAGGAAGTCTCTGTGATGAAGGCAGCAGTACACAGGAGGTCCCCAGGGGGGAACGGAATTGCCTAGTGGTTAGAACATTGCGCTCGCAATCTGACCACCCGGGTTCGATTCCCGTTCAAGGGGATATATTCCCCTGGAGTTTAGCATCAGTGCAGACTCCACTCTCCCCAAAAGTCCTTCGGATGAGACTATAAACCGAGGCCCCGTGTGCCAACGCACGCAGAACATCTTGCGCACACATTAAATCCTGTTTCGCTTTTCGTAAGAGTAGGCCATTGTGTGGCGGTAGGAACAGATGACAAAATTTACAAAACCGCATGCACACGGGGACTGGATGTAAAACAAGCACATAAGTTCTTATTCCACTATCCTCGATATAAAAGAATAAAATAAAACTAATAATAAAAAAAAAAGAGTGGCCAAATGACTTTTGTGATAAGAACTATACTGCTAACTTTTGACACAAACATATCACCATACTTTGGCAACAGCCTATGTGGTCAGCCCTCATTATCTCACAGTGACCACACTGACCGCCTGGCCATATTTGGTCATTGCTATAATTATCTGTTGCTACTGTGGGCTGCAGCATGCAGTGCATGTGTGTGTGTGTGTGTGTGTGTGTGTGTGTGTGTGTGTGTGTGTGTGTGTGTGTGTGTGTGTGTGTGTGTATGTGTGTTCTTCTTTAATTTAACGTCTTTTCACATTACGTGATATTAGACAAGTTGTGTGTGTGTGTGTGTGTGTGTGTGTGTGTGTGTGTGTGTGTGTGTGTGTGTGTGTGTGTGTGTGTGTGTGTGTGTTTGTATGTTTGTGTGAGTGTGTGTGCACGTGTGTGTATGTGAGTGGGTGTGTATATGTGTTAGTGTGTATATGAGAGAGAGAGAACATCATGGGTGTAGATGTGTGTACTATTTGTGGTATAGTGTGTGAGTGTGCGGGCGCACGTGTTTGTGTGTGTGTGTGTATGTGTGTGTGTGCGTGCGTGTGTGTATGTGTGTGTGTGTGTACGTGTGCGTGTGTGCGCTAATGAACGTATGCGCACTTTTGCATGCTAGCCTGTCTGTGCACATGCATATGTGTGTTCTCCTGCACTTGGGGACTCTATGTGTGTGTGTGCATGCGCAGTGTGCGTGCATGTGTGTGTGCATGTGTGTGTGGGTGGGTGCGCGAGCGTGTGTGTGTGCGTGCATGCGTGTGTGTATGTGTGTGTATAAGAGAGGGGAGAGAGGAATGCTTCATATGTGTGTATGCACGTACTGGCGTGCATTCCTGTATACTCTGTGTGTGTGTGTGTGTGGGGGTGTGTGTGTGTGTGTGTGTGTGTGTGTGTGTGTGTGTGTGTGTGTGTGTGTGTGTGTGTGTGTGTGTGTGCATGTTTTCTTGCCTGCTTGTAGGTGTGTGTGCACGTCTGTGTCCTTTATGCATGCACATGAGAGATTTGTGCGTGCGTGCGTGCGTACGTGCGTGCGTGTGTGTGTGCGTGCATGCGTGCGTGCGTGTGTGCGCGCGTGTGTGTGTGTGTGTGTGTGTGTGTGTGTGTGTGTGTGTGTGTTTGTGTGTGTTGTGTGTGTGTGTGTGTGTGTGTGTGTGTGCGTGCGTGCGTGTGTGTGTGTGTCGCGCGTAACCTTTTCTTTTTAGCTAGTACAACTGAATTGAAATAGCTAGTACAACTGAAATAGCCTTTTGTTTGCGGGGTGAATGCCTTGCTTAGTCTACCCTTGGTAATTATTTTCAGCTTGTTTTTGTCTGGAAATAATATATAATTATGTTGTATACTGCCTGTACCTCCTTCCTGAATAAATTATTAAAGTGTGTGTGTGTGTGTCTCTGAATGTGTGTTTGTGTGTGCACGCACGCGCACACAAACACACACACACACACACACACACACACACACACACGAGGGGGGAAGGGGGAGGGGGGGACGGGATAGCCTAGTGGTTAGAACATTGCGCTCGCAATCTGACAACCCGCGGGTTCGATTCCCGTTCAAGGGGATATTTTCCCCTAGAGTTAACATCAGTGCAGACTCCACTCTCCCCAAAAGTCTTTCGGATGAGACTATAAACCGAGGCCCTGTGTGCTCGGATGAGACTATAAACCGAGGCCCTGTGTGCGAACGCACGCAGAACATCTTGCACACACGTTAAAATCCTGTTCCGCTTTTTGTAAGAGTAGGCCATTGTGTGCCGGTAGGAACGGATGACAATTTACAAAACCGCATACACACTCGGGGACTGGATGTAAAAGAGTACATAAGTGCTTATTCCAATATCCTCGACAAAAAAGAATAAAATAAAAATAAAATAAATAAACACACACAGGCAGGGGTACACGCACAACAAATGTATGTAGGTTTTCACACACTAGCTTCCCATAATTATGGAATTACAATCTCTTAAACAACACTTGGTAAATAACTCTTCTTTTTTTAGGGTTGGGGGGGGGGGGGGTGGGGATGGGAGGAGGGTGTCACCCCCTTTTCATCCTGAAATATTTTAGTAAACAACTTCTTATTTTTTTTAGTAAACAACTTCAAAACAAACTTTGTAAATAAAACAACTCAACTCTATCTACACGGCAACAAGAAAAATGATTCTGGTGCTCCGAAATGCCACTTAAGTAGCAGAACATTCATTCTACCACACCTTCTAAATCTAGCTCCCAGGTAGCAGAACATTCATTCTACCACACCTTCTAAATCTAGCTCCACTCTTATATATATAGTTATTATATATATGTATGCATACTCCACTACCCTACTTACTCACCCCTTTACCTCTCTCTCACCCCTGCACATACAATGCAGTATGTCTCAGCAAGCTATGTATGTATGCCTGCCCCCAAAATGGGCAAGGCGGATTAGAGAGAGAAAACAGGACAGCCGCCTGAGAGAGAGAGAGAGAGAGGAGATGAGAGAGAGAGAGAAGAGAGAGATGAGAGAGAGGCGAGAGAGAGAGAGAGGGAGGGAGAGAGAGAGAGAGAGGAGGATGAGAGAGAGAGAGAGAGAATGAGATGAGAGAGAGTGAATGAATCAATCAATGATCTTTTTTTTTTTTCAAGGGTTACGAAAGCATTTACATACTTATTTATGCATGCGGCCCTTGCCCTGGTGAGAGAGAGAGAGAGAGAAGAGAGGAGGGAGAGAGAGAGAGGGAGAGAACTCGAACTGTTTATTGAGAGTAAATGGATAAGCTCATGGCTTTTTTACACCATGCTCTCAACAAAAACAAAAATCCCCCCAAGCAAACAAACAAATAAACAAACAAACTCGCAAACAATCATTATCAACATTTTTAAACACACCAAATTGAAAATTCAAAAATGATTATTATAATCAAACACTATAATTATATGAGAACTAGATACAATGACGATGACTGTCATACAAGAGAAACAATGGAGAAGGGAAGAAAAGAAAAGCAAGCAAACAAACAAACACAGACAATCAAGTTTGTTGTTGTTTTTTAAACCCACAACAACCCCAAAACCACAACAGAGAGAGACAGACAGGCAGACGGGTGGGGATGAGAGAGAGAGAGAGAGAGATGAGAGGAGGGAGAGAGAGAGAGAGAGGAGGAGGGGCCTACTGGAGGTTGCAAAAGCCACTTTCAGTGACGAAATCAAAGTTTCTTTTTTAAGGCTTTCAAGGTCCTGCAAGACACGACTGGTAAAACTAGTCCACAGAGGGGTAACACCCTGTTTGACGTCAGCGGAACTGGGAACAACCCCTACCCCTACCTCCCTTACCCCTGCCCCTCTCCTTCCTCCTCCTCCTCCTCTTTCCTCCTCCTCTATCTGGTTTTCGTCTCTGATCCAACTACACACAGTGCCTGTTAGGGATAGGGCTATAATTTGTCAATCAACATAGGTACTCATTACTGACCTTCCAGTGTTTCGAGGTTTTGATTTGTTTTTAAACTTGATGGTGATTGTGGCTTGTTGTTGTTGTTGTGGTTAGTGTGAGGGGGGGAGGGGGGAGAGAGAGGGAGAGAGAGAGAGGGGGGGGGGGGGGTCGTGTGGTGTGGTGTGTGTGTGTGTGTGTGTGTGTGTGCTTGCGCACAAACATACAACTGATACACATGCATTATGCACACATACAAACATACCCTCGTTTGCGTGTATGCATAAACAAACATAATTATACGCCCACAGACATTCACACTTGCACGCGCACGCGCGCGTGCACACACACCACACACACACACACACACACACACACACCACTTACTATCCTCCTTTTCTTTTTCTCCCTATTCCTTTATCTCCATAGTTTTGAAGAGTCCTTACCTTAGGATAACATTCAATCCTAAAACAGGGGACTGCACGTAATGTGCATAATCTCTCTCTCTCTCTGGGTGTGTGTGGGGGGGGGGTGGGGGGGGGGGGTGGGGGGGTGAGGGGGGGGGGGGGGGGGGGAGGTACCTGTATTGAAAGGACTGTAAACTGGGCATGTCACTTCTGTCCATGAATTTCATTGGTTGCAGGATTTCAGGCGAGCCCCCAAAATAGATTGATATATATATATTGGGCGACGAAGATCGTGAGAGTGGTAGTAAGGCCCAGACACTGGGCAAGGTGAATGGTACGATTTAGGGTGGACACGTAGTAGCCTTAATTCGTGAATTCTCATGTGTGTGTGCGTGTGTGGTGTGTGTGTGTGTGTTTGTTTATCTTTCAGCCCGAATTCGTGAATTCTCGTTGTGTGTGTGTGTGTGTTTGATTTCTCGATGTATCGTTGGCGTGTGTGTGGTTGTTGTGTGTGTGTGATCGATTTTGTGTGTGTGTTGTGTGTTTTATCATATCGATTTATTCGTGTTTGTTTGTGTATGTTGTGTTTATCTTAGTCGATGTTATTCGTTCGTGTGTGTGTGTGTGTTGTTGTGTGTTGTTTGTGGTGTGTGTGATCTTAGTTCTGTGTTATTCATTCTTTTATTATCAGTTTGTGTTTGTGTGTGTGTGGGTGTTGGTGTGTTTGATTGTTATGTTGTCTCGTGTTGGGTAGGTGTGGGTGATTGATTCGAGGGTTTCTTTTTTTTTTTTTGTTTGGTTTCTTTTTCTCCTCTCATATTTTTGTTTGGTTTCTTTTATTAGAAGATGGATTTTAAAAATAACTACATAATTTTCATTCTCAACTCTAATTTTGAGGAAAAATCCCCTCCTGTTTACGCTTAGATTTCTAGCCAGATGTGCAGAATTTTCACTCTTAATACAAAAGCAGACAGGGTGGGGCTGTTGTTGTTTTTTTTACCCCCTTCAAGTATTTTGCAATCCCTGTCCTGGAGAGTAAGTACATGCTGTTATGCGAAGAATTTGTCATGGCTAGACAAACAATCTCAACACAGTAATTTCGAAGCAGAACACAAGCTGTAGCCTGATGCCTTTCCCCTTTGCTGCTGTATTGTGATGATGTTTGCTTATAATTATGTTGTATGAATATTATTATTGAGTAAACCATGTTTAAGTATAACACACATCACAAATGTAGACCTGGCTGGCTACTTTTCTGGCATTCATAACTGACAAAGCTCTTGGCCTGGCCCAGAAAGCGAAAAAACCCAAACAAAACAAAACAAACGAGGGTGGGTTGGGGGGGGGGGGGGGGGGGGGGGGGGGAGGGGGGCGTGTGCGTCTGGCGAGGATTGTGCAAGAAAGCCACTGTAGATAGAGTAAGTAAGCATGCACACATCGTCAAGAGGGCTCAACTCCCACCTGAAAGGTTTTCTTGCATGGTAAAACGATTAACCTCTAACGTCTTAAAGATAGAGACACAGACAGACAAACAAACAGACAGATACTGATATATATACACACATACACTCCCGGCGCACGTACACACACACATACAGACACACTTACGCACATACAGACACACCACACACCACACACATACATACAGACACACTCACTCACGCACACACGCACGCACGCACTCACGCCCACGCAGAGAGAGAGAGCAGAGTAGAGGAGAGAGAGAGAGAGAGATTGGAAGGAGTAGAGACGGAGGTGAAGAGGGAAGGATGACAGGAAAAGAGAAAGAGAAACAAAAAATGTATGATAAAGACCCCTCCACTAACCACCACCACCACCACCCAACCCCCACCCCCCACCCTCCCCCCCCCCTCCCAGAAAAAGACAAAACCAAAGGAAAGAAAGCCATCAAAACAACACAACATCCTCCTTATCTCAGTAGAGAAATACAAAAATATGTGTGGACAAAAACTGCCTAACTTAAATAAATCATATCCGTTCACATTTCCTTGTAGAAAGTCAGGCGTGTATCAAAACTTTGCTATGCCAGATCGTGTTCTTTTAAGTAACTCGTGGAGACGTTGTATGTGTGAACATGCGCTTTATTTCAATACTCCTCTGTTTGCTGTTTCTATCAAGATGGCTGGATAAAGGAACTAAATAAAACAATATTTAAGTGTCTCATTTATAGCTAGCAAATATAAACACACACACACACATACACACACACGCGCGCGCGCGCTCGTTCACACGCACACTCACATGCACACACACACACAGAGTCAGAGTGATGCGTGCATACACGCAAACATGTACAAAATTAATAACCTCTCTCTCTCTCCTAAATTTTTGTTTTGTTCTGTTTGTGTGTGTGTGTGGTGGTGTGTGTGTGTTGTGTGTGTTGTGTGTGTGTGTGTGTGTGTGTGTGTTTTGTGTGTGTGTGTAGGGAGGGGGTGGGGGGCGGTCTGCATGTGTGCATGCATGCGAGTGTGCGTGTGTGTGGTTGCTTGTGTGTGTGTTTTGTCTGCGCGCGTGCATGCATGTGTGGTTCGTGTGTGCATGCATGCATGTGTGCCTGTGTGGGTGTGTCTGCATGGGTGCGTACGTGCGTGTGTGTGTGTGTGTGTGTGTGCTTGTTTTGTGTGTGTGTGTGTGTGGTGTGTGTGTGTGTTGTGTGTGTGTTGTGGTGTGTGTGTGTGTGTGTGTGTGTTCAGGGGGGTGGGGGGGGGGGGGGAAGTAATATTTAATGATGTCATGGGGTTTTTCACCATTTGATGACACTTGTTCGTGCCTGGTTTCAATATCTCACTGTTCTATGCCTTCCTTCGCGCTCCACTATGGAATCTCTCCAACTTTCCTTATGCCTGTCATGCCTCCACTCGAGAGAGAGAAGACAACAGGAGACAGAAGAGAGACCAGAGACCGACAGACAGACAGAAGACAGACTGCAAAGAGAGACACACACAGACACTACAGATACAGAGAAACAAGACAAGAGAGAGACAACCAAGACATCAGAGACAGACAGACAGGAGGACAGACACAGAGAGGACAGCAGACAAGACGATTCAGAGAAGGACAGAGCAACAGCAACAAGACCGCTACAACAGACCACAGACAGCAACCACAGGCCCCAGCCGCACTACACGATACAGACCAAAATATATAATTATATATATATATATATATATATATATATATATACACACAACAAATAAAATATAAACACCGCCGCACAAAGACGCAGACAGAAGAAGAGAAAGAAACCACCATACCCCCCCCCCCCCCCCCCCCCTCCCAACCCCCACCCCCCCCCCCCACCCCCACACCACCCCCACCTCCCCCCCCCCCCCCCCCCCCCCCCCCACCCCCCCCCCCCCACACACCACACCCCACACACTTACACACATCTAATAATTATTACTAAGATCGAACAGACGTAAAATCGAAGACAACACACACACACACACACACACACACTCACACACACACACCACACACACACACAACACACATATATACACACATATACACAGAGGCAAACAGACAAGCAGACAGACAAAGACGAACACAGCTACAGAGACCTGACAGGGACAAAGATTTACAAGTGATATTTTTTCGCTGGTACAGACACAATCCCTCAGAAATCTATTTCGAGTCTGCCTCTTGAGGTTGACAATCAGTTTAAAAGCTATTTTGAGGCCAGTGCGAGCTATCTATAGAATGTCTCTTGTCTGCTCACATTATCCTCACAAGCAAATCTGCGCCACAACAACACCAACAACAACAACAACAAAGTGTTTGTCACAAACAAATAAATAAACAAATCGAATAAAGACATCATCTACAACAACAACAACAACAAGAAACAAAGGAAAGAATATGTCTGTGTTCGCCTTCGCATACAAAACAGATTTGTGTAATGCGATTGTAAGCATTCTGTCTAGTGCATTATATGGCCGCAAACACCGTAAAAAATAAAGAATAAAAAAATATATATATTGAATGCATTGGTTGCATTGGATATATATGTATATCATGCATGCATGCACGCACTCACACCCACACAGGAAGCGCACGCGTGCACACACACACGCACGCACACGCACGCACGCACGCGCGCACGTACGCACGCACACACACATACATTTTCGTTTCAGTGTTTAGAATTCTTCATAGATCTTTAATGAAAATGGGAATTATACTAATTCAATGCATTCAATATATAACTCTTACTCAATGTACCATCTGGAAATACACATTTGAGATGAAGTAAATATCTCTCTCACTCTCTCTCTCTCTCGCTCGCTCTCTCTCTTGCTTGCTCTCTCTCTCTTGTGGCTGTGCAACTGTCACGCAGAAGCATAACAAACAAACATATTTAAAAACAAATCTTAAATCCACACACGCTCACACGCACGCACGCATTGGCGTCAAGACAATCTCTTTTACGCCAACAGAATAACATCACTTGTTTTAGTAAGCATAATAAGTGAACATGAATATGGCAGCTGTCATGGATTAACTTTTAAAAAATTAATGATAATATAATAATAATAATAATAATAATAATAAATCAATGACATGTTTCATAAGCTCAGTCTCCAGCAACAAAACTAATCAATCGTTTAACCGGATCAATTACTGAAAAACAAACCAAAAAAGCCTAAACCAAAAAAATTTAAAGATCGCTATGGCCCCCATCCTAGTCGTGATCTTAATCACTGCCGATTTATTTCCTGAAATATTTTTAGAGACACAAATTGGAGAAAACAGTATCACACATGCGTTGAACTTTTCGATCAACAGGAAGGTATTTGGTGGCTTTTGTTATTCAGTCAAAACAACGCCTAATGAATGAAGGGAGTAAACAACGTTGTGCGGCATGACCCAATATGGTGTGTGACCAAATATGGTCATGCATCGTATCTTTTACTCTTTCATTCATCAGTTTGTTCGCAAGAGTGTTTTTTCATTCACAAACAAGTGTGTTTATGCACTACAAGCGTTAAGTCGTTAATAGATACGTTACGTGGGTGGTTGTGTTGTTGTTTTTTCAAGAAATGTGTTTGTGGATGTGTTTTTGCCTTGTTTACAAATCCTTTTGTATAATCAGTGAATTATGACGCCCATGCATAATGATATACGTACATTTGTGTCTGTGTGCAAAATCAATAAACATGCACATATACGTCGAGTGTGCATCCCCCCCCCCCACCACCACACACACACACACACACGCATACACACAACACACACACACACTACACACACACACACACACACACACACACGACATGGAATAAACGAAATGAAAACCATCACCAAATGAATCATAGTCGGAGAAGTGTCACTACAAAAAAACTGTACTTTATTCTATGCGCCTTAACATCTGCTCGTAAAACATGACGGAGTTTATCTCTTGCCAAGACTTTGACTGCATGCATGCTGGGTATGTTAGTGTCATTGGTATCAACTGGCCTTCAGAGCATGTTGGATGGGATAGAAGTGCATGACATGTTTGTCCGCTCGCATACGGACCCCTCGGTGTATAGTCTCAACCAAAACACTTAGAGCCCCTTACACTGTGTAAAGGAGAAGGCAAACACAGAGCAATGACTTCAGCTAGACCTACGCCATTATTTTCATCTTTCTTCTTCTTCTTCGTACGTCGAACGTTCAGCCTGCAACTATTGTTGTCTGTCAGACTCCACCCTCCCAAAAGTCCTTCGGATGAGACTATAAATCGAGGCCCCGTGTGCGAACGCACGCAGAACATCTTGCGCACACGTTAAATCCTGTTCCGCTTTTCGTAAGAGTAGGCCATTGTGTGCCGGTGGGAACAGATGACAGAATTTACAAAACCGCATACACACGGGGACTGGATGTTAAAAAAAAGCACATGAGTGCTTATTCCATTATCCTCGATTTAAAAAAAAGTCATCTGAGCGCTTTGATTTGTTGCTTTACAAGATTCAGCGTTATATAAATTCCATACATTATTATTATTATTATAAGTGCCATACATTATTATTATTATTATTATTAGTGCATGACATGTTTGTCCGTTCGCATACGGACCCCTCGGTGTATAGTCTCAACCAAAAGACCTAGAGCCCCTTACACTGTGTAGAAAGGAGAAGGCAAACACAGAGCAATGACTTCAGCTAGACCTACGCCATTATTTTCATCTTTCTTCTTCTTCTTCCTCCAACCTTCAGACGGCAACTACTGTTGTCTGTCATAATAATTATGAGCCAAAACGCGTCACGCTGCCATTAAGCGCCTGACAAGTCAGGCCCAGCGCAGCGCATCCGATTTTAGCATAAGAGAGAATTGTCATCTTTTAAGTCTTTTTGGAACAAACAAACAAAAAAGGCAAGAGATTTGACCAAAGAAGGCAGAAAATAGGTAAGAAGGAGGTGACACGAAGAAAAAAGAACGAGGCAGAAACAAAGAGAGTGATGGTAAAGAGGACATTTCTAGCACAGAAAGGTAGGGATGCTAGTTATAGACCCACCCCCGCCCCGACCCCCAGGATAATCCCTATCAAATGGCCTTTTCTTCTGCCTATAGTGGATGGCAACTGAGTGCATGACATGTTTGCACGTTGGTATACAAACCCTCCTATATTTTTTTAGTAGCATCCAAGACACACTCTGTAGAGGAGAAGGCGGACACAGTGCAACTACCTACTTCCTCTACAAAATTTTCAGCTAACTATTGGGGGTTAGTGATCGACTAGGACTCTCTGACTAGGAGGCTTGACTCGCGCAGTCCTTATGTGCTGCAGCCCTGGGGGCTGGTTGGCCTTTGCAGAACATCTCCAACACTGACTGTCCTTATGCCCACTTGGCCGAGAGAGTGGGGATGTACTGTGGGCAAGGCATCTATCTCCACTATAATCAAATTTCTGCCCAATTTCCGAAACAGCAGCTGCCTCTTCTGCTGTTTTGGAGGCCATGGTCAAACAGGACCGACAAACATATTATATTATATAAATGGGGGCGGGATAGCCTAGTGGTTAGAGCGTTGCGCTCGTTATCTGACGACCCGGGATCGAGCCACTTACCAAGACACCTGTACAAGGGGATTTTTTTTTCTCTGCGAGTTAACATCAGTACTGACTCCACTGCCCAGAAAGTGTCCTCCAGATGAGACTATAAATTGAAACCCTGTGCGAACGAACGTACGCGGAACATCTTTCACTCATGTTTAACAAAAAAAACAACCTGTTCCTCATTTCAGAGGAGTAGGCCATCGCGTTTTGGTAGAAACAGATGACAACATTTTTTTTTAAAGATATGTGAAAGATTAAAAAAATATTCGAAAAATGCTTTGTGTCCATTATTATTTTACTGATATATTTTTCTTTGTGCAGCTCATAATTGTCTTGCAAACAACGTCAAAATATCTGCCAATTATGAAAGATTAAAAGAAAAAGAAAGAAAGAAAGAAAGTTCATTATTTTTGGGGAGTAAACAAGGTCAAAATTTCTGCCAATTGTAAAAGAAAGAAAATAAGGAAGACCCGAAGGAAGAAAGAAACAAACAAAACAATTAAACAAAAATGTTCATTATTTTTTGGAGGGGTAAACAAAGTCAAAATCTCTACCAATTATAACAGATTTAAAGAAAGAAAGAACGAAAGACAGACAGACAGAAAAAACCACCCTACCATCTTTATATAAGTCATGACCTGTGGTCATTTCCTCAGCTTTCCTATTCATACCCACGTGGCGTAGCGTCAATAGTGGGTGGTGCTTGATTAGTAAGTAAGCAGCCTGCCTGTGCTAATAGTGATGATGGTAGTGATGGTGGTAGGGATAGCGATGATATATGATGATGATGATGGTAGTAGTAGTGGTGGTGGTAATGACGTCGGTGGTGGCCAAACACGTGTTGTCGTGGTGGTGGTGGTGGTCGTGGTGGTGGTGGTGTGGTGGCTGATGGTGGTGGTGGTGTGGTCAGTGATCGTAATAAGAAGGAAGATCAGACTGGACAGCCGGAGATATAAATATAATAATGAAGGTGGATTGAAATGTAGTGACCATATTTGGTTGTGGGTTGTGGGTTTGTTTTTTGTTGGTTGCTGTTGCTGGTGCTATTGTTGAGGTTTAGTATTAAAGTCGTTCATTTTTAGGGGGAGGGTTTGTTATGCTATTGTTGTTTTTGTTGATTGTTTTGTTTTTGAGGGGGTGTGTGTGGTGTGTGGGGTGTGGTGTGTGTGTGTGGGGGGGGGGGGGGGGGGGGGGGAGGAGGAAGTTCTTGTTTGTTATTAAGAAGATCAGTCCATATCCCCCACCCCTACCCCCTGTGTGTGTGTGTGTGTGTGTGTGTGGTGTGTGTGTGCGTGCGCGTGCTTTTGTCCATGTGTGGGTTGTGCGTGTGCATGTGGCACGGCTGTTCATGTGTGTGTGCATGTGTGTGCATGTGTGTGCACGTGTGTGCCTGGCACGCGCGTGCAGTGTATGTGTGTGTGCACGCGCGCGCGCGCGTGCGTGCGTGCGTGCGTGTATGTGTATGTGTGTGTGTGTGTGTGTGTACGTGTGTGTGTGCGCGCGCGCGTACATATGCATGTCTGTATGTGCCACCCTGCGCTTCGTCTGTCCGTGCTAGTGGTGAGTAGCAAAATCATGCAGCCAATCTTCAGTATAAGGAAATGTGCGTAGTTATTTTTTGGTTTTGTTTTGTTTGTGCTTTTTTGCACAGGTTAATAATATTTTTTAAAAATCAACAAACAACAATAACTTCACCTTGAGGGGTTATTTTTAAAACATTGTTGTTCCTGGCAAAAATTCTGTTGGATTATAAACAACCTCTTTAGTTTGGAAAATAATACACCCACGGACAGAAACTGTTTTTTTTTCTGTTTGTAATGTTACACTGTACACAACACATGCAGACACACTTTATATTCTTGGGAAAACCAGCTCGAATTTCACGCCGAGAAACCTGCCGTGAGAGGAAGGGATGTACAATACAATACAATGTAATACGATGCAATACAATACAATGCAGTACAATGCAATGCATTGCAATACAGTAAATATAATACAGCACTAATATACAATGCAAGACAAGACAATAATATCGTCTTTTTTTTTGCAGACATCAATATGCAGAAAAGAAAGACAAAAAAGAAAGGGAAAACCCACCTTGACTTTCTTAGTCATGATAATTATTTGCCTATTGTTATGTCTTTTTGTTGTTGTTTTTGTGTTTGTTTGATTGATTGTTAAAGCATTCTTTGGGTGTTTTTTTTTCTTTTCTTCTTTAAAAACAAATACTAAACACAAACTTGCTTCTTTCGTTATTCGATTGCCTGGCAGCTGATTTTTGTTCGTTTGTTCTTTGTTTGTTTGTTTTGTGTGTGTGTGTGTGTGTGTGTGTGTGTGTGTGTGTGTGTGTGTGTTGGCTGGTTTTTCTTTTTAGCTTCTTTGTCTATAAATAAGCTAGCTGCACAAGTTTATGTGGCGCCACATAGATCCATCACTAGCCTCGCATACAGCAGACAGGCAGACAGACAGACTTAGTTGCCATGTGAACCGTTCTGACGTTCTGATTGGTCGATATCGTCTGCTGGGGGCAAAGGTGACGCGGGTCACCGAGTTCACAGCTCATGCGCTGCAGACGACTACTGCAAAAGTCGTCTGGTAGTTTGGATTCCAGCAGTCATGGTAACTGTAGTTGATGTAGTTTTAGAATCTTACACCCTTTGTAACTATGACGAAACACAGTTTCTTCGTCTTCGTTTTATTGAGACGGGGGATTTTCCCGTCTCTGCGTATCAGTTATGTAAGTGGCTCTTTTTGTTTAGAGTTTGCGCGGGTAGTAATACTGCATTCCGAAGTTATTTTTTCTTCTGGTAGTGAAGTGATCTGAACTTTGTGAAATGATCATTTGGTTTATTATTATCTTTTCTTCACACTTTTGATGCCAGTTTAATGATTCTGATCGAGTCATTATCATTTCCTATTCTGTATAATATACAAAATGTAGACAGTTGTGTTTTTTTCAGGAAAAAGAAAGTGAGGTAATGTTTCGAGAGAAAAAAAAATTGCTCTCATTTTGAAAGTTGTAACAGACTTCCATATAGACATGATTATATCTGGCAATAGTCATAATATGAAATAAAAAGGCAAAAATATCGTTGTTTCCAGCGAAGGCAATGACTGTACTTTGAGGATTTTTTAAAAAAGTGTTTAACCCTAACCTAATTGGACCATTTACTTGTTTGCCTTTGTCTTATTTTCGACATAAAATGAATACAAGAATCTCTTTGTCAGATAGTGGCTGTCCAGATTTTCTTTCTTTCTTTCTTTTTTCTTTAATACCTTTCCATTGTTAGGTTTACTTGGTGGTGGTATACAAGCTATAAACTTGTTTCAATTTTCCTCCCGCCTTTATGTTAGTGTCAGAGTGTTACTGCCTTGAAAATATCTTGCATAGCTATTCATCTCAAATATTGGTCTCATAAAACGGTGTGCACTCGCAGAATCATGCAATCAATGTCACTGAATTTGTCAGTGTTTAGAGATAATAAATTATATGTATTGTATTTATGTATTTGTATTTTATTTATCTATTTATGTCCTTCGGATGAGACTATAAACCGAGGCCCCGTGTGCGAACGCATGCAGAACATCTTGGGCACACGTTAAATCCTGTTCGGCTGTTCGAAAGAGTAGGCCATTGTCTGCCGGTGGGAACAGATGACAAAATTTAAAAAACCGCATACACACGCATAAAAAAAATGTAAGCGCTTTGATTTGTTGCTTTACAAGATTCAGCGCTATATAAACTCCATACATTATTATTATTATTATTATTATTATTATTATTATTATTTTTGCATTGCATTGCAATTTTTTGTATTTATTTATATTCACAGAGAGAGGGGGGGGAGAGAGAGAGAGGGATGTATAGGTGCTGTGGTGTGACTGCGGGTGTGTCTAAATCATCAAGTAGTGAATAGACATTAAACTAACCCCCCCCAAAAAAAAAATTGTACTGTAGGCCTATTCTATTCTGTTCTATTGAAGCACAACTCTAAGATGTATAGCAACTGAAAGTCTTTCAGTTATCACCAAACAAAGAAAGACTAATCCAAATTTCGCCTGTGAAGTGAAGTGAATGTGTTGAAGAATGCATAAGTCACTTATGATGAATCAAACAGTCAAAATCAGTTTATCACTTCTCTTGCAGATAGCCAACAAGTGTGTCACCACCACCACCACCGTTGACATTTTTTTTTTTTTGCTTGAAAGATTTGAAATAGCCGGGGAGAGGTGGGGGGGAGGGGGTATAACAAGGCAGGTGCTCCAGCTAAAGGTGGGACTGCTGGAGGGAGAGAGAGGGGAAGGAGGGGGGGGGGGGTTGCATGAAGGGTGAGAGGTTGGGGGGGGGTCGGGTGGGGGGGGGGGGGGGGGGGGGTCACATACGGCACGCGACTTCTTTCCGAACTCGACAGGTGGTGGTCGGTGGGTTGGTCGGTCGGGGAGTCGGAGGCGCGTGGATAAGAAAGAAAGAAAGAAAGGTTTTTAACAGGTCGTTGTGGTGTTGAGGGTACTATGCTGTCCCTTTTGCAGAGGAGAGAGAAAGAGATAGGACCTAACCTCTCTCTCTCTCTCTCACCTCTTACAGGGGGGAAGGGGGTGGGGGTGGGGGAGCACAGGGACCTTTCATTGGATAAAAAAATGAAGCACTTGGTCGCGTGCCACGCGCCCTGAAAGGGGGTAAGGGGGTGGGGATGGGGGAGGGTGGGGGGGGGACAACAGAGTTGAAAGGCAGAAAGGGGATTGGGTGGGGAGGGGGGAATGGGGGGGGGGGGGGGGGGGGAGTAGAGAAGAAGAGAGAATAACAGAACGGGAAGAAGGGTCACAGGTTTAAATTTTCAGGTGGACGCCTCGACAGCTGTTGCCCTAGAACCCCCCACCCCCCACCCACCCCCACCACACACACACTCCTCCCCCCCCCCCTCCCCCCCCCCCCCCCCCCCCCCCCCTCCCCCCCCCCCCCCCCCCCCCCCCCCCCCACACACACACACACACACACACGCCCTCAGCAGGACAGCCCATTTTTTTGCTTGTCTTGCTTAGAAGAGGTGGCACGCAGCAAACTCAGCAGAACTTTTTTTTGTGGAGGTCCATATTAAGTTTGGCAGGCTAGGCTTTCTTCATTGTTCTGCACAGGTAGCAGGTGGACAACCAACCATACATTGTAGGCTCTACACTGACCGACAGGTGTGACTACTACCGTTTGTTTGGTGTGGTGTGGCACGTGCCTGCTTTACACCAGTCGTGTGGACCCACCTCCCTTGAGCGGAAAAGTTATGGATGTTGGGAAAAAAAACAACAAAGAGAAGCTTTAGCGTGTAGCTTAGGGGTTAGAGGGACAGGGTAGGTCAAGAGTGCTGGCTTTCCCCCAAGCCAATGTTAAAGCAGCATGGATCGAGCGTGGTGGTTACCACTTGGATAGGGTGACCGTTTGCCCGCGCTTTGGCTTCAGTACAGTTCCCCAGTTCACCCAGCTGTAAATGGGTAGCCTGCCTGCCCTCTTTAGGGTCAGGGAAGGTAAAAGCAGCGCGGAGGGAGAGGAGATGGACGCTGCCTTCAATATTATTGCTTGCTGGCCCTTAGAGAAGCTGAGGTTTCTCTGATGCCTGGCTCCCCTACGACCACATAGGTTATGGGACACCTTTCTTTTACCTTCAGGCCTACCTACCTGCTTACTACCATCATATGGATCCACTTGTTTGGAAAGTCATCCATGTCAGGGAAAACAAAGAGAAGTGTTAGCCTGTAGCTTAGGGTTAGGGAAGGGAGGTGGGGGTGGGAGGGGGGGGGGGGGGAGAATACAGGGAAGAATGCTAAGAAAGAAGAGAGGGTGGGTAGGGGTGGAGGGTGGGGGGAAGGAGAATAGGGGGCTGGGTGTTTGGTGGATGGGAGGGAGTGGGGTGGGGTGGAGAGGGTTGCTGAGAGGTTAGTTGGTAGCAAAAGGGGGGGGGGGGGGGGGGGGGGGGGGGAGGGTGAATAGGGTAGGGGTGGTGTGATAGTGGAAGAGGTGGGGGTGGGGCTGAGAGGGGGGGGGGGGGGGTGTTGGTGGCAGTTGCTGGTATGGAGATCAGGGGAAGATAGGGGTGGAGATGGGGGAGGGGTGTAACTTGAGAATGTCACCAGCTGGGTCCAGTTATCGTTTTCTTTTTTTTCTTTTTTTCTTTTTTGTTTGGAAGTTGAAGTTGCTGATAGTGAATGAATGATCAAACGTGCGTGGTAAAGGGCTAGCGGGACTTCGATAAAAGAATACTCAAAGGTTTATAA
>CM054150.1:31005032-31010032 GCA_028751875.1 Rapana venosa
GCCAGGGACAACTCTCTTGTTGCCGTGGGTTCTTTTTCGTGCGCTCCATAATTTTCTGTAACACACGGGACCTCGGTTTATCGTCTCATCCGAAAGACTAGCGCCCAGACCACCACTCATGGTCTAATGGATGGGGGAAAAGTTTCGGGCCCAGACGGGATACGAACCACGCACACTTCCGATCCGGACTTTTCGCTTTCTAGACAGGCGCGTTACCTCTAGACCACCGATCCATTCCGATCCATATATATATGTATGTATGTATGTATGTAGGTATGTATGTATTGTGTGTGTGACACGTGTGTGTCTGAGTGTGTGTGTGTGTTGAATAAATATTGTTGAATTGTTGAATTAAACCAAGCAAAACCAGTTGTCTCCACACACAGAACAAGCAGATAATAATTATATATCTGATGTTCCGTGCTCATTTTTGTTTAATTAACTGTGTACACACCATAAGCTTATTATTGCTATGATTCCAAAATACTGTTTTGTTTTCAACGTTTATACTCTTTTTTTCTTTTATAAACAAAACCTATTTAAACCATAAATTCTCGAAACTATTTAAACCATATTCGTGCGAAACAAGCTACAAGCTTGTTGTAACTGTAATTTCGAAAATACTGTTAGAATCCAACGTTTCTTCTCATTTTCTGAAACAAAAACTATTTCAACCATGTCCTTCGGATGAGACTATAAACCGAGGCCCCGTGTGCGAACGCATGCAGAATATTTTGCGCACACGTTAAATCCTGTTCCGCTTATCGAAAGAGTAGGCCATTGTGTGCCGGTGGGAACAGATGACAAAATTTACAAAACCGCATACACACGGGGACTAGATGTAAAAAAAAAAAAAAAGCACATGAGTGCTTATTCCATTATCCTCGATATTAATTTTTTTTAAGTCATCTGAGCGCTTTGATTTGTTGCTTTACAAGATTCAGCGCTATATAAATTCTATACATTATTATTATTATTATCATTATTATTATTATTATCATTATTATTATTATCTCTGATGCGCGGCTTTCTCTCCAAGTCAGCCAGCCAGCCAAGCCACTGTGGACACCATCTTAGCAGCGTCACTATCACTATGGCCCCTCGTGGTCGGCGCGCGGCTAGAAACATGAATATTCATTCAGCGATGATGAGCTGACCCTCTTGACCAAAAAGCGACCTGCAGCAAGCAAGCAGACTGACCAGGGTCAGGGGGGTCAGGGGGTCACCCCCCCCCCCCCCCCCCACCCCCCAAAAGTGGCCGTTCTAAAAATAGAGATTATGCCAATGATTCTGGTGGATTCTGTCCGCCCCTGGCTGTCTGTCTCTCGTCTTGCTCTACATACAGCAGGCAGGAGGAGTACAGAGGCCACTACGCCCCCCCCCCCCTATCCCATCCACCCCACCACCTCCTCCCCTCCACCCCCCCCCCCCCCCCCCTCCCCTATGCCCACCCCTGGTGTTCTTTGTTCGTTCTGCAGCCAGCCTACTACTAGGTCTAACCTAGCAACTAACTGGGCTGTGTAGGCCTAGTTAGTTAGTATGAGAGGGAGACTTGTAGACCTAGCTAGTTTGCTTTCCATGTGAACAAGTGTTGTCTGTCAGTCTGTCTGTCTGTTTTGTTTTGTTTTGTTTCTCTGTCTGTCTGGATGGCTGCTTAGTTGGTTGTCTGGCTGTGCTGTGCTTGTCTTGTCTCTCACTTGTCTTTGTCTGTCTCTTGCTAGCATAGGCTGACTTTTGTTTCTTTTATTTTTATTTTTATTTTTTTTGGGGGGGGGCTCAAGTTCCTAATTAGGGCAAGTACTGGTTGAGAAAATGTGTATGTCAAATGTTTGCTTATCTGTAACCCTTGAAAAAATAAAAAAAATACTTCATTCATTCATTCTCTCTCTCTCTCTCTTCTCTCTCTCTCTCTCTCTCTCTCTCTCTCACTCTCTCTCTCTCTCTCTCTCGCTCTCTCTCTCTCTCTCTCTCTCTCTCTCTCTCTCTCTCTCTCTCTCTCTCTCTCTCTCTCTCTCTCTGCAGTGTATTTGGCCCCATCACGTCAGCATCTCTCCTTCTAAATAAAAATGGATTATTGCATGACTCCTTAAAATAAGGGTGAGGAGTCAGGTCCCCCCCCCCCCCCCCCCCCCCTCTCTCTCTCTCTCTCTGTCTTTCTCTCTGTGCTGTTTTTGAAAGTGTTGCGAGCAGAGGTGTGTTTGCAAGTGAGTGTGTGTGTGTTTGCGTGCACGCGCTCTCTGTGCGTGTGCGTGCACGTGCGCTTTGTGTGTGTGTGTGTGTGTATGAAAGAACACAACATGTGCATGGTTGTGTATGTGCGTGTTAGTGTACACAAATACAAATAGTTTTATCTGTGTGCCTCTGCTCGCCTACAGGAATTGTATATATATATATATATATATATATATATATGTATATATATATATATATTATATATAAAACCAACAACAAAAACATATTGATCTCCACTATCGCAGTGGTGGTATAACATGTAAGATTCGAACTGTCTCCATCAGGGTATAGGAAATAGAAGAACTGGGGGGGGGGGGGGGGGGGGGGGGGGGATGGGGAGACGATTATAGAATGATGAAAGGGGGTGGGGGTGGAGAGAGAGAGGGTGGCGGAGATGGGGGGGGGGGGGGGGGGGCAGAGAGCGAGGGCGGAAAGGGTCAAAGGGGAAAGGTTCACGCACGGACGGTCTTGGGTCTTTGTGTAGAATGGCTGAAGAGGTATAGCAGCCTACCCTTCCTTCCCTTTTGTTTCTTTTCTGCTCTGAATACTACATAGCTCTGTGTGTGTGTGTGTGTGTGTGTGTGTGAGGATACAATAATGGGTAAAGCACGGCCACTTTGTTGCCGCTGTGATTACCCAAAGTGAAGGTTGGAGGTCGTGAGCTGAGGGCTGTTTAGTGGTGGGCAGTATTAACAGGGGTGGGTGCACACACACATGTATGTATATGTATGTAGGTAGGTATGTATGTATATGTATATATATATATATATATATATATATATATATATATACATATATGTATATATATAATAGTGCGTGGGATGGGGGAGGGGAGAGAGAGGGAGAACGAGACGCACACACACACACACACTCACAGACTCATGAACACACACACAACCAAACAACACAAAAGAACACACACACACACACACACACACACACACACAAAACCAACACACACACACACACACACAGGCACACACACACAAACCAACACACAGACACAGACACACAGGCACACACACACACACAAACCAACACACCAACACACACACACACACACACACACACACACACACACATCCAACACAGTGCAAAGCCCACCATACTACTATATACTACAAGCGTAGTAGGCGCCCTGGCGAATTTAATACGAGAATCTCAGGCGAAATCCATTCACAGTAACTAACCCATGACCTTTTTAAAATTAATTAACCATAGACGGGTTATGCTGTCAGCGCCACTGACCCATTCTTTCTTTGGGTTACCCATTCTTTCAGTGCTATTCTTCCTCACGCCCACTTGGGTCGGCCATTAAGTCTCCCCCCAAAATGGCTTTGATGGTCGGCTATAAGCCAGCGATCTCAGAATTCACCATCTCTCTTTTGTGTGTGAAGTGACAGCCTCCTACGTACGTTAATTTAAGTGCTGACAGTAGAGATGAGGGAGTGAGGGCAGCTAGACTAGCTATCCTTTGCTTGTGTAGGATGAAGACAAGAGAAGGATGGGTTTTGCTTGTAAACTACCAGGTTCAGCTTGCCGACAGCTTGAAAAAATTTCTGTGCAGTGTTTCCAACGGTTCAACTCTGGTTGGTTGATGGTACAGTTCCTAAATCGGATAACTCCGCTGGGACTTTATTGACAATCGAACCAACCAACCAACCAACCAACCAACCCAACGACTCCTCAAGAATTTGAGACAGAGAAGTCAAGTATTATTAACCCATGTTTTGTTGCCAGGTGCTGTTTTGTTGGTTGAACAGAAAGGGAAACTGAAATCAAGCATTCTGTGCTGGAACCTGTCTGTCGCCTTGGTGCAGTGTTTCGGGCCTTGGGTTACGACTGGAAGGTCGCAAGTTCGAATCTCATGAGACATTATTATAGGGATGTTTCAGACAGGGGCTGGTTCCTATCCAAAGTATGATCATTTGCTGTGAGTGCATTGGGAAGACTGGGATCACACAGTTGAGCTTCATCCACTTTACAGATGTCATTTTGAGCGTTGCTCAATTAGGTGACCAGCACTGCAGGTGTCTGTATCTCTGGGCCCAGCTGACGCTGGGATATATTATGATGGAAAGCGTAGAGTACAGCCCTGTCAAGAAGTCTCAAAGCAGGTACACTACCATACCAGCATCATTACATCATCCTCATCGTCATGGATTATCATACATTACAAGAAAATTGTCTTTGACTATTGCAATATCCTTTGGTTGCTCTGGTGTGCATAATGGCTTCAGTTTTCGGTATCACATACACTTCTGTGCCTGTGGTGAGTTTGCGTCAAAACCTTCGGGGCTGGAGGTTCAGGGGGACGGTCGATTGAAAGGACGTTGTGGTGGTCACCACCCGGAGTGGATGTCTCACTCAGTCTGGCTTCACGACAGAGCTGTTACTGTCGTTAGTAGGGAGCTTAGCGCCTCGTGTCCTGCGTATGTTAGCTCAGAACAGGCACCACTGAACACCACCAAAGTGACCCAGCAGCAGTGCAGGGCTCCACTGGCTGGTAGCCCTACGGCGGCCTAACAGTAATGGGTTCCCTGTGGATGGACTTCCGACCCTAAGGATGTCATATAACGAATCTGGGTATTATATGGCTGGGGCGGGAGAGATTGAAATGAGCGGAGTGGGAACAGCTGGACTTGGAACCTCAAAAAGGATGAGGCAGCACAAAGAAAACCAAACAAAAGTATCTGTCTTTGGGTTATGTCATAAAAAGCAGAGGATGATAATTATCGCAATTAATTAACAATGAATGAATTATGTGG
>CM054150.1:31017532-31022532 GCA_028751875.1 Rapana venosa
TGTATTGTATCGTACTGTGTTGTGCTGTATTGTGTTGTGTTGTGTTGTATTGTATAATACTGTGTTGTGTTGTGGTGTAGTGTATAGTACTGTGTTGTGTTGTGGTGTAGTGTAGTGCAATTATTGTATCGAATTGTATTGTATCGCACTGTGTTGTGTGGCATTGTATTTTTAATTATTGTGTTGTAAATGATTGTATCGTACTGTGTTGTGTTGTGTTGTATTGTAGTGTAGTGTAGTGCAATTGTTGTATTGAATTGTATTGCACTGTATTGTAATTATTGTGTTGTAATGTAATGTATCGTACTGTGTTGTGTTGTAGTGTAGTGTAGTGTAGTACAATTATTGTATTGAATTGTATGGTATCGTACTGTGTTGTATTGTAATTATTGTATTGTATTGTATCGTACTGTGTTGCATTGTATTGCGTTGTATTGTGTTGTTTTGTAATTTTGCATTGTATTGTGTTAAATTGATATAAATTGGTTTATTTTGTATTGTCTTGCATTGCATTGCATTGCATTACATGCTATGATAATTAAGGTAATGCATTGGGTTGCATTGCATTGTATAGCTTTTCCTTGCATTGCATGGTATGATGATTATGGCATTGCATTTCGTTGCAGTGTATTGCATTGCATTGTATCGCAGACTATGATATGGCATTGCATTTCGTTGCATTGTCTTATATTGCATTATATCACAGTGTGTTATGCCATGGTAGTGCATTGCATCGTGTTGTATTGTACTGCATTGCATTGTCTTGCATTGTCTTGCATTGTATTGCAATGGATTGAATTGTTAACCACTTTCAGTCACGGCAAACTTTTTGTACTTTTTTTTTGCATGAAATTCGGGATGCTCTACCCGGGGAGAGAAAGCATCGCCACAAGGTCAGCGCCACCTATTTTATCCATTTTCTGTTTGCAAGCATATTCATTTTGTTTCATATCAGAATGGCTTCATTCTTCAGAATTTTGCCAGGGACAACTCTCTTGTCGCCTCGGGTTCTTTACGTGCGCTGAAAGCATGTTTGCACAGGCGATCTCGGTGTATCGTCTCACCCGAAATTCCTCTACTCAAAATGTAGTGGATGGAAGGAAAGTTTGGACTCAAGCGGGAATCGAACCCACGCTTCTCGCTTTTTAAGGCAGGTGTGTCACTTCTAGACCACCGATTCAAGTTTATCATGACTTATCATTTATTTTTCTTTTGTTTCCTCGGCTAGAGCTCCGAGGTTCGCCAAATGGTGGGATTTTTGCGTATGCGGTCGTTTTTTTCACCTTTAGGTACATTACATTTAGGTAGCCGCATTCCGACTTCGGAGATAGGCTATCACGACTATCAGTCTCCTGAAAAAAAAAATTTTAATTGCACAGTACTTGTCCTTTGTGTGGGTGTAGGTTGGGTGAGATGACTTACTTGACTTATGCCTCTTGGTTCCTTGGGGAACATAGGGCTGCAACAACACCCCTCCAACGAACTCGGTTTTGGGAGATCTTCTTCAGCTCGGCCCATGTCATTCCGGCTGCCTTCGTTTCTTCGTCAACACTTCTGCGCCAGGTCTGTTTTAGTCAGGTTGGGTGAGATAGTGTATGATATTTGTTTGTTTGGGTTGTTGGGTTTTTTGTTGTTGTTGTTGCCACAGTTTATTTGAAAACGTGCTGTTTAGGAAATAAAGCCGTTATTTTTTTTTCGCTGAAGTTTTATTCCGTTGTTCTTCTTCCTCGAATTCTCAGACAGAAACTCCAGAGGAGGCCCTGAGAAAATAAGGTTGTGCGCTGAAGGCCCTCCCTCCAGGAGTCCAAAGAGCTTGACCCTCATGGGCAGGCCAGTGGACCAGATAATTATAGGCCCGCGGGTTTTGGTGTGTTGGACAGGTCTGGAGGTAGTCTTCCACTGTCATGGGAGAAGTTTTATTTTATTTATTTATCTTTTATATCGAGGATAATGGAATAAGAACTTATGTGCTTTTTTTTTTACATCCAGTCCCCGTGTGTATGCGGTTTTATAAATTTTGACACCCGTTCCCACCGGCACACAATGGCCTACTCTTACGAAAAGCGGAACAGGATTTAACGTGTGCCACAGGGACATGCCTCAGGATCACCATTGTGGAACTGGGTAAACTTGTGATGCCTGATTTTATTGGAAAACGTGGAGTTGGCATTCTTGTCATGTGCACTGCTGAACTTAAGAAGAGCTGTTTCTTTTTTTTTTTTCCCTGCTGATTTGATGCATGATTCGTGATGTGCTGGGCGTGTGTGTACGAGACATTTGTATTCTGATACACGAAATTTGATGTGATATTTATTGTCTTGTGCGATTGGGAGTCTTCTTCTTCTTCTCTCGTTCGCTTTACACCGTCAGATGTGTTTTGGGGAAAAGTAATGGCATGCATGTCCTTTCCAGCTCCTCTCGTGGACTGTACACCTTGGTTTGCAGGGTTATCTCTGTCGGCCACACGATCTTCTTTGGTTGTGAGTGACTCGTGTGTGTGTGTGTGTGAACGAGAGAGAGAGAGAGAGAGAGTAGTGTATATACGTGTGAATGCAATGTGTGTGTATGTGTGTGTGTGTGTGTGTGTGTGGATGCAATGTGTGTGTGTGCATGCAATGTGTGTGTGTGTATGTGTGTGTGGATGCAATGTGCGTGTGAATGCAACGTGTGTGTGTGTGTGCGTGTATGTGAGTGTGAATGCAATGTGTGTCCGTGTGCGTGTGTGAATGCAATTTGTGTGTGTGAATGCACTTTGTGTGTGTGAATGCAATTATTGTGTGTGAATGCAATGTGTCCGTGTGTGTGTGTGTGTGAATGCAATTTGTGCGTATGAATGCAATTTGTGTGTGTGAATGCAATTATTTTGTGTGTGAATGCAATGTGTGTCCATGTGGTGGGGGGGGGGGGGGGGGTGTGAATGCAATTTGTGTGCGTAATACAATTGATGTGTGAATGCAATGTGTCCGAACGTATGTGAATGCATAGTGTATGTGTATGTGTGTGAAATCGAGACAGATGAGAGAAAGCCCTCCATCCGAATGAACTCAGTGCAGTTTCATCTATCTGCACTCTGTTGCAGTTATAGCAGCCCACACTGTACCTAACCTGGTGTCTGGTAATAGCAACCACTCACAACCAATCCGTGACGCTCTCTCCCACACACCAGGAAAGCAATGCAGGGAAGGAAAAGGGCCAATGAAGTGAAGACGAGAAGAGAAGAGTGAAAGAGAATATGATAAAGGAGAACAGACAGAGACTGAGAGAAAAAGAGAGAAAGACGAGATCAAGAAGGAAAAAAGGAGGGGGGGGGGGGGGGGGGGGGGGGGGAAGAGGGAGGCAGAGAGAGAGGGGGGACAGAAAAGGGATAAAGACAAGATTATAAAACAAAACCATACTTGTACAAACTGAATACAAGTCATAAACTTTTATTACTCGCAATAGTTCCATGAAATAACGTGTACAATATAGCCATTCATATTTTTATGGTGCAGTTGTACTTTTCCATTTCACAACGTTTGCATTCACCATACACATTTTCACACAAGGTAGCTATAATAAAATTCAACAATTTCTAGAAACAAACATGTTTCAATAAGAAAATCTTCGACAGATATTGAAGTCACTGAAAAAGGATGGACAATATTCAACCAATACATACGAAGGACAGACTCAACAAAAAGTGTTTTCTTAATGTTAATAGCAAGATGGACAGACATTAGACTATATAACAGAATATTATACTGCAATACTGACTAGAATATTTCTCTTTCAGAGACAATGTATTCAACGTTATAAAGTTCTTGTTTCTGCTTACAAAAAGGGAGAACCATTCTTCTAAACATAGCAACATTGCTTTACTTATATATTTGCCAAAAAATAATGTGATAGTTTTGCTGACAAAAAAGACTTCTTCAACACTGAAATTCTTGTACCTAGAAGTACTCAACCCCAACAGCCTAATAATTACTGTCACAGGTACATACATTTAACCCTCAGCAATTGACAATCTCACAGCTATCAACATCCACATTCTTGTAATTAACAGTCAACTCCTCACAACCTTATAGCAACAAACCTCTACATTCTCCCAGTAGCCAACAATGACATTACGCTTCAGAACAATCACTGTCACTTCTCCTGTCGGGGTAACTACGGCATTCTTCATTCATCAGCTCCATTTCAGAATGCCACACCCTCAAATCATCATGAACCGAACGAACTTGCGCCTGATCACGAACGACCACCTCACAAGCAAGTCCTTGAAGCTGCATTTCCCCAGGGCTGGCATAGCGACACCCAGGTGGGTAACATCACCATCATCAGTCCGTCAGACCAGCGTTGACAGGAACTTGCCGCAGCAGCTTGGGGACCAGACCAGCTCAGGCTGCTGACTCTCCTCCACTGGGCGAGGTCGTTCACAGCTGCACCACCACGAGAACGTGCACCGGAGGCTGTCTGCAAGGCCAGACAGACGGTCAAGGTCAGGTCAGGTCAGGCCAGGTCAGGTCAGGGCTGAGGCTGACTGCGTGTCTCAGGATTGGGGTGATCCTGACTTGGAAAGGAATTTCACGGGACGGGTGACGTCCTTCTTCTTCTTTCAGACAGGCAGCTGCACCACAGGCTTGGGGTAGACGTCGCTGAAGATGATCGTGTCGTGGAAGTTGCAGACGCACTCTTCGTCCGAGCTCAGGTCATCTTCAGGGGCTTCGATCAGAAGGCAGCTGACGGCTGGGGTGGAGGTGGTGGTGGTGGTGTCCACCTCATTTTCTGGCTGCTCTGAGGTGGTGTTGGTGGTGGTGGTGGTGGTGGAGGTGGATGCAGCGCAGTTGAGAATGTTCTGCAGCTTCTCCGAGTTCTGCACCTGCAGACAAGCAAAGGAAGCAGCACGTTAATTTGGGTTGGAAACGCCAGGCAAAAAAGAAATGAGGTGTTTTAATTTTAAAGCTACATAAACTGATTCGGTTCTTTAAAAGAAATGGAGCTGGCTTCACGAAAGTTGC
>CM054150.1:31027532-31045032 GCA_028751875.1 Rapana venosa
AGTTCTTCTAACACAATCGACTTCATGTTCTTCTAACCACGCTGACTCCCCCCCCCCCCCCCCCCCACAAACCATCCCCTAAAAAACCCTGATGTTCCAGACAATCCCGCAGCACCCAGATGCCCCACCATTCAACAAAACAACACTACCCCATCCTGGGGGTGTGGGGGAGCATTGCATTCGCTGCAAGCCCTGCAAGCGTGTGTGCACTCAATGAATGCCACCCGGCGGGAAACTACTGTCTGTCTGTCTGCCTGTCTCTACTCCCCCGCACCCAACGACCGACCCCGGCAGCCCATCCCACATCCACTACAGTGATATAATCTTACTCCTCCTCACCTCGGCTCACCTTCACTCCCATAAACTTGTCTCTATGTCCCTTCTCCCTGCCTCTATCTTCCTTACTGACACAGATTATAGAAAAAAGCGATTTTTTTTTTTTGGGGGGGGGGGGGGTAAAGAATGATCTGATGATTGGTATTGATCAAGTCAGCTATCGATTCGTTTTCCATGCTGATTCAGCTATGCACGAGAAGGGTTGGGATCCCCGATTAGCGAGCAGGCTTGGCTATCGCTGCTGTTAAACGGTCTTGGGGTGGTTGTACGGATGGTTTCCTGCTACTATGGTGATGGTTAAATCACCCCCCTTCACTGGCCAAGCCTCTGAAAATCTGCACGTGGGTCGCTGAAATGGTTATGCTGTATTTCGATCCCCCACTCCCATCCCCCATGGTTTATGGTCATACAATACTGGTGCTGCTATTTTCTTGATATAATTCCAATACTGCACACATTCTCTTTTGTTGGCTGATAACACAATGCTTACTTTCGACTCCATTTGCATTCATTGATTTTTTTTTTTTTTTTTTTTTGCAATCTCAATCAAGACTTGAACGGCATTATCATAATGAATTACAAACCTAGCAACTCATCATACAAGTTTAAGCAATTTTTAAAGATGCTTAATCAAACATTGGCAAAAACATAGCAAAAACAACGAAAAAAATGCAGACTACTTACTTTTTGCAGTTGTTATCACAAGCGTTGCACATCTCAGTGAAAGTCATGGTGTCCAGTAAAGACGGTATGTAGTTAGTTACTCAGCAACACAAAGCACACGAGCAGATGAGAAGAAACAACTCCAGTTGCCAAGAGAGACAAGCTCACGATCTTTCGCCAGCAGTATCCAGCATAGAACTGTATGGCGACGTAGAAAAGCAGACGATAATATAAGCCTCGCCCACGGCGCAGCTGCAGCCTTGCCACCGGCTTTCTGATTGGTCAGAGGTGCAAAGCAGCCGCTCACTGATTGGTCCACAGCTTGCCCTGGTTTTTAGTGTGTAGGTCGCGCGTACAGACAGGCCAGGGACAAACGGTCGATGATTTCTTTGTTCCGCCGACAGAGTATAGCTCCAGGGCCTCCTCACCAGAGTGACCTGTCGGCGGCGGCACACCTTAGGTCTGCTGGACAAGATGATTTTCGAGCTGGATGCACATGACTGAATTTCCAGCTTTGTCGTGAGAACAGAGCTCCATGCAGACTCTGTAGTTACAGAGCATGCAGTGTGTACAAAGAAGCACCGATGAACCTCACCCCGCCCGCTCTTTGATGTTTCGCAGACGTCTAGACAAAACGAAAACTTGGGGGAAAACTCCGCCGCATGAAAGAAAACTGGGAATCTCCGTCTAGCCTACCTGCATCAGTGCAATATTGACTGGAATATGCCAGTGTCGCTCTTTGTCTCTCTCATATTGGACAACATTTTCTGCGTCTGTGGGTAGAAACTAGCTTGTGACTTCTTTTAGGGGGGGGCAGAAAGCATGTTGCAAAATGCACGATATGGGCCTGGAATAGCGGGTAAATTTACTCATGACATTTTAAAATGTTAGTGTTATAAATCTTTTTATTGCAGGGGCACTCTTCTCGGTTGTTTATAGTTATAGCTCGCAATACGCTATTGGAGAAGTGAAAAGTGCGCATACTGGCTTAGTTTCGGGTTATCTTTCTGTATTTCCAAAATAATGATAATTATGTCGCAGGTAATAATAATAATAATAATGTATGGAATTTATATAGCGCTGAATCTTGTAAAGCAACAAATCAAAGCGCTCAGATTTTATTTCATACCACTTTAAGTCAGGGCAGATTTCTCTCCGTGAAATTCGGGCTGCTCTCCCCGGGGAGAGCGGGAGAACGCGTCGCCACTTAGCGCTGCGCCACCCTTTCACCCTTTTTTTTTTTTTTTTTTCCTGCAGCTGTATTTGTTTCCCTATCAGAGTGGCTTTTTTCTAAGAATTTTGCCAGGGACAACTCTCTTGCCGTGGGTTTTTTTTACGTGCGCTAAATAATTACGTGTAACACACGGGACCTCGGTTTATCGTCTCATCCGAAAGACTAGCGCCCAGACCACCACTCATGGTCTAATGGATGGGGGAAAAATTTCCGGTCCAAACGGGGTACGAACCGCCGCACACTTCAGACCCGGACTTTTCGCTTTCTAGACAGGCGCGTTACCTCTAGACCACCGATCCACAGGTAGGCCTGTTCCATGTGTGTGAGTGTGTGTGTGTGAGAAAGAGAGAGAGAGAGAGAGAGAGAGAGAGAGAGAGAGAGAGAGAGAGCGCGCAAAATCAATGGACAACGAAGTCATTTGAGAATCGTTGGTCAGCGTGTTAATCAGAAAAGGCTGAAGAATTACAAAGCAGGTTGATTTCACATTCACAAGATATCGATCTTTAGAAAAACAAATACAGAAAAATAGAAAATAGGCCTCACACACACACAGACACACACACACACACACACACACACACACACACACAGGCGTACACGTACACACTTACGCAGGCTAGAGAGTGTTCATAGTTTTGTTTCTGTCACTACTGCTTTCTTGGTGCTTTTTTCTCCCTGTGTCTGTGTGTGTGTGTGTGCGCGCGCGCGTGCACACGTGGGAGGTGAGGTTGCTTCACTTCACGCTCAGTTACATACCGTTGTACTATTGTTATGTTTAGGATAGGGGGAGGGGGTGATAAATACCCCATAGTTCGATCACACCCACACCCACAACCACCACCACCACCTGCACATCCGGTCGACTTGTGTGGTATGTGTGTGCGAGTGCGTGCGTGCGTGCGTGGATGCAAGCACACACACACACACACACACACACACACAAGCCTACGACAACTCGGGCTCCGTGAACAAGCAATGATATAATCAAAAAGGCACCACCCTGAATTCAACCACGCAGACTTAAAATTCAAAGATAGTGGGGGGGTTCGGGGCGCGTGCCGTTGCAACAGGTGCAAACAAAGATCGCCAGGCCACGTGACCCAGCGCGTGGCTTCTTCCCTCCCTCCCTCCCTCCTACAACCACCCCACCCCACCCCCACCCCGGTAAGAAGGTCAAAGGCAAGCGAGGTTATTAGAATAACAATGAGGGAGGGATGGGGTCAGAGGGTCATAGGTTGCTGCCGTACCAGCTGGCTTTGGAGGGAAGAGGAGGTCGGAGTTGGCCTTTCATTTCTAACTTGTGTGTGCGGGGTGGGTCATTGTCTAGATGGACTGCAACTGTTGCAAGCGAAGTTTGTAGGAGGAGAGAGAGGAGGGGGGGGGGGGGGGGGGGGGGGGGTGGGGGGAGGGTGGATGGGGGGGAGGGTGGGATGGAGGGGAGGGGGGGGGCAGCCCACCTCCGTCCCTATGTGTGTGGTGGTAGATGGAAAAGGTAGAGAGGGGGTAGAGTGGGGAGGGGGGTAATAACTGGCTCAGAAACTTTCTCCCAACATCAGTTTCTTTGTCTCAATCGCTTTTTCTTTATGGCTTAACAGTCAGTCAGTGTGTGTGTGTGTGTGGTGTGTGTGTGTGTGTCGTGTGTGTGCGTGTGTGTATACTCATACATGTACATGCACAGTTTTTATTATTATTATTATTATTATTATTATTATTATTGGTTATGGTAATCATGTAGTTAGATAGTATTGATCAAAGTTGTTTTTCTTGTTCCTAGATAGATGGCTTAATGAAGAACAAAAAAGCAAATGCATTGCTTATTCAATGTACCATCTGGAAAACAATTTGACTTGATAAATGAGCACACCTCTCTCTCTCTCTCTCTCTCTCTCTCTCTCCACTCTCTCTCTCTCTCTCACACACACACACACACACCACACACGCACACACTACCCACTACCACCTGTATCACCACTGACCCTGCTCCCTCCCACCCTCCCTTCTCTCTCTCTCTCTCTGTGGAGCACAACAAAAGGCTGTTATAGACAGACAGACTGACAGCTGGTAGAGAGAGGCATTGACACGTGTAGCCAGCCAGCCAGCCAGCCAGCCAGCCAGGCTAGCAGAAGAAGGCCTAGCAGTTAGCTAGCAGCAGCCTACAGCGAGTTTCTCAGCTAGGCCTACTGGCAAGGCTAGAGGCAGCTAGCACTACACAACACAAGGGCGGAACAAGTGGCTGGCTGTAAGGCTATTATTATAGCCAATGGCTAACCCCTTGCCTGCTGTGCGCAGCAAAGCTATAGGCTACTACTAGTTGTACGTGTAGGCAGGCCTCTGGGCTGCTTTTAGCGTTTATTTCATTTTTATTCTTTTATATAGCGAGGATAACGGTATAAGCACTTTACGTGCTTTTTTTTTTTTAATTTTACACCCAGTCCCTGTGTGTATGTGCTTTTGTAAATTATGTCATCTGTTCCCAAGGTGTTATAACAGTGGACTGGCTGGCTGGTTGGTTGGGTAGCTGGTTGGCTGGCTGGTTGGTTGGCTGGTTGGTTGGTTGGCTGGTTGGTAGGTTGGCTGGCTGGTTGGTTGGTTGGCTGGCTGGTTGGTTGGTTGGTTAGTTGGTTGAATGGTTGGTTGGCTGGCTGGTTGGTAGGTTGGCTGGCTGGTTGGTGGGCTGGTTGGTTAGTTGGTTGAATGGTTGACTGGCTGGGTGGTTGGTAGGTTGGCTGGCTGGCTGGTTGGTTAGTTGGTTGAATGGTTGGTTGGCAAGCTGGCTGGTTGGTTGGTTGGCTGGCTGGTTGTTGGTTGGCTGGGTGACTGGCTGGTAGGTTGGCTGGCTGGTTGAATGGTTGGCTGGTTGGTTGGCTGGCTGGTTGGTTAGCTGGCTGGTTGGTTAGTTGGTTGGCTGGTTGGTTGGCTAGCTGGTTGGTTAGCTGGCTGGTTGGTTAGCTGGTTGGTTAGTTGGTTGAATGGTTGGCTGGCTGGTTGGTTGGCTGGTTGGTTAGTTGGATGAATGGTTGACTGGCTGGTTGGTTGGTTGGTTGGTTGGCTGGTTAGTTGGTAGGTTAGCTGGCTGGTTGGTTGGCTGGCTAGTTGGTTAACTGGCTGGGTGACTGGCTGGCTGCTGTGCAAAAACAGATAAATACAATACAAGTCTTTGTTTACAAACCTGACCACGTTTGTCTTATTTTCATGGTCATTTGGTGGGGTAAGGGGGGGGGGTATTTTTCTGGGGGGTTTTTGTTTTTGTTTTTGGTGCGTGTTCGCTCTTTGTCTTCTTTGTTGTCTTTGTCACAGGTCTCCAACGTCGCATTGTTGTTGTTGCTGAGGGGGGTAGTGGGGATGTAGTGGGGGTCAGTTTTGTTGTGAAGGGTTGGGTTCTTATTTGGATTGTTTTTGGTTGTTGTTTTTTTGCTCTTTGGGGTTTTTTGTGTTTGCTTTTTTTTGCGGCTGGTGGTCCTTTTTTTTTCCCTTCCCCTTTGTATTTTTTTGGGGTAAACAGTAAAGAGGAGCAGTGTTGTTGTTTTTTACACTGCTGATTTGCACAATTTGTTGTTTGCCTTTGTCCGTCTCTGATGCACTGTGACTGGCACGTATTGCACACTCATGTAAGCGTGTGTGTGCGCGCGCGCGCACGTACGCACACACACATATGCAAGCATGTGCTCGCGCGCGCGTGCACACACACATACACACACACATATGCAAGCATGTGTTCGCGTGCGCGCGCGCACACACACGACATGCAAGCATGTGCGTACAAGCACACACACACACACACTTCTCTACACTCTCTCCTCCCTCCCTCTCTCCCCCGCTCCACCCCCACCTCCACCCCCCAAGGACTATGTCACCACCACCACCACAAGTGTTGCTACCGACAACCCCCTTCCCTCCCCCCCCCCAACCTTACCCCCCCCCCCCCCCCACAAGTACCATCACCACTACTACTAACATCACAAACCACTCCCTCCACACACACCCCCCTCCCCCCCCCCCCCCCACCAAGGCCCCCTCCCCCCCCCCCCCCCCAACCACATCCACACCCCACCCACCCACCCACCCACCCAATCCCACTCCCATCGCACTACCTTCCTTTTGTCGCTATGCGAAGAACAGCGACTATGTGTGAAAGTGAAGCAGGAGACATAATAATTGTAATACTTACAGCTAGTAACAAGTTTCAGCGTGAAAAATAATACTGCCTGACTGACTGACTGACTGACTGAGCAAGTTATCTATGTAGCAGGTGTAGACTGGTTTTGACTACTACTGCTGCTGCTGCTGCCACTGCTACTTCTGCTGCTGCTGCTGCTACTGCTGCAGCTACTACAACTGCTGCTGCTATACTGCTACTGCTGCTATACTGCTATTACTGCTGCTACTGCTGCTGCTATACTGCTACTGCTGCTACTATACTGCTGCTGCTACTGCTGCTGCTGCTATACTGCTACTACTACTATACTGCTGCTGCTATTACTACTATACTGCTGCTGCTGCTATACTGCTATTGCTACTGCTGCTGTACTGCTACTGTTGCTATATTACTGCTGCTGCTACTACTACTGCTGCTGCTACTACCCTGCTACTGCTGCTATACTGCTGCTGCTATACTGCTACTGCTGCTATACTGCTACTGCTGCTACTATACTGCTGCTGCTACTATACTACTGCTGCTGCTATACTGCTACTGCTGCTATACTGCTACTGCTGCTGTTGCTGCTGCTGCTGTTGCCGGTGTAAGGTCTTTGTTTTCAGCCGGCCCGGTCAGCTTTGTTCAGTGTCTGTCTTTGTCTTCTTTCTGTACTTGCCCGTCAGGTCCGGTCCCTGAAAGTCTTGTGCGTGTGTGTGTGGTGTGGGGGGGGGGGGGGGGGGGGGGGGGGGGGAGGGGGGGTTGAAAGAGAGGGGTTGTGTGTGTGTGTGAGTGTGTGTATGTGAAAGGAAGAAGTGCGTGTGTGTGTGTGTCTGTTGTGTCTGTGCGTGTGGAAGGGAGGAAGTGTGGGTCTGTGGTCTGTGTCTGTGTGTGTGAAAGAGTGAGAAGTGTGTGTTGTGTGTCTGTGTGTGTGAAAGAGAGAAGTCTGTGTCTGTGTCTGTGTGTGTGAAAGAGAGAAGTCGTGTGTGGTTCTGTGTGTTCTGTGTGTGTCTGTGTGTGAAAGAGAGAAGTGCGTGTGTGTCTCTGTGTGTTGTGTGTGAAAGAGAGTAGTGCGTGTGTGTTCTGTGTGTGTGTGTGTGAAAGAGAGAAGTGCGTGTGTGTCTGTGTGTGTGAAGAGAGAAGTGCGTGTGTTCTGTGGTCAGTGTGTTGAAGAGAGAAGTGCGTGTGTGTCTCTGTGTGTGAGAGAAGTGTGTGTGTGGTGTGTGTGTGTGTGTGTGTGTGTGTGTGTGTTCTGTGCATGTGATTCCGGGCAGCGCGTACACACACCACACACACCGCACATACACACATACATACACGCATGCACGCATGCACACTTCTCTTTTCCTCCCCCCCCCTCCCCCCCCCCCCCCCCCCCCCCCCCACCCCCCACACACACACACATTGTTCCTCACCCACCACCACCACCACCACCACCAAACATCATCAACCCACTGTAAAGAAGGGATGGGAAAAACCACCACCTTTAGAAAACAAAGACAGACAGACAGACAATCACAGGCAGACAAAGGTGACAGTAAACACGACACAACTCACCGATCATTGCACTTGGCATTATTTTTAAGCAGCCACCACTGCAAAACAAAACGGTGCACAAACACATCACGACTTGTTCCGATGTTTGGATCAGAGCCAAGCTTTGTCAGATCTTAACAATGTAAAAGGCTAAACAAAAACAAAAAACAAAAAAAGATGTACCCCAGATGATCTAGCAGTGCATGATCAATGTAAAAGTGAGAAACGCGTGACTTTACAGCAGTGTAAAGAGAGAAAGCGCATGCCTTAACAGTAAAGTGAAAGAGGAAAACGCGCATGACTTTACAGCAGCAGTGTAAACGTGAAAAAGGTTTGACTTGACAGCAGTGTAAATCAATGTGGAAAAACGCATGACTTTACACAGCAGCGTAAATGTGGAAAAACGCATGACTTTACACAGCAGTGTAAAAGTGAAAAATGGATGACTTTACAGCAGTGTAAAATTAATGTGGAAAAACGCATGACTTTACAGCGGTGTAAATGTGGAAAATAGATGACTTTACAGCAGTGTAAAATTAATGTGGAAAAACGCATGACTTTACAGCAGTGTAAATGTAGAAAATGGATGACTTTACAGCAGTGTAAAATTAATGTGGAAAAACGCATGACGTTATAGCAGTGTAAAAGTGAAAAACGGATGACTTTACAGCAGTGTAAAAGTGAAAAACGGATGACTTTACAGCAGTGTAAACGCGAAAAATGGATGACTTTACAGCAGTATAAAGTAAAATCAAAACTTTGATGACTTTACAGCAATGTAAAAAGGAAGAAGAAGTGATAACTTTACAGCAGTGTAAAAAGGAAGAACTGATAACTTTACAGCACTGTAAAAAAGACCAAATGTGATTTACAGCACTGTAAAAAGAGAACAACCGATGACTTTACAGCAGTGTAAAAAGAAAAAAACCGATACACTATTATAAAAAATGTAAAAAACAAAACAAACGGATGACTTTACAGTAGCGTAAAAGTAGTTGAAAAAACGGATGACTTTACAGTAGTGTAAAAATGGATTTCTTTACAAGAATGTAAAAAGACAAAAAAAATCGGACGACTTTACACTAATGTAAAAGGAAAAGTGTGTGCGTGCGTGTGTGTGTGCGTGCGTGCGTGCATGCATGCATGTGTGGGTGCGTGTGTGTGTGTGCGTTTGAGTGTGTGTATACGTGTTTGCGTGAGTGAGAACGTGCATGCATCTACATATGGATAATCAAGTTTATGCACGCGCGTGTATGTGGGTGGGTGTGCGCGTGTGCCCATAACATTATATAGTGTAGGTCAAACTGTCACTGACAAAATAAATGGGTAGTTTATCTTCTTACAGTTGTTCCCGGATGTATGCACCATTGTGCACTCACATACATACAGTCATGTACATCCGTATGTGCCTTTGTAGCAGTTTCATGAAAACATCCCGGTACGCCTTTTCTCCCCCCAGTGATGGCATATTTATCACCGGTTGAACCATTGTCTAATGACCTTCTTACTAGTTGCTACACCTTTTAGTAGTAGTAGTAGTAGTGTGTAGTAGTAGTAGTAGTAGTAGTAGTAGTAGTAGTGTGGAATTACTGTACTATTACTACATCTGTTACTACTACTACCGCTATTGCTGCTGATTCTACTACTATTACTGCTACTATTACTATTACTGTTGCTGTTGCTACTGCTGCTACTACTACTACTGCTGCTGCTGCTGCTGCTGCTCTTACTACTACTACTGCTGCTGCTGCTGCTGCTCTTACTACTACTACTACTACTACTACTGCTACTGCTCTTACTACTACTACTACTGCTGCTGCTGCTGCTACTGCTGCTCTTACTACTACTACTACTACTGCTGCTGCTGCTACTGCTGCTCTTACTACTACTACTACTACTGCTGCTGCTGCTACTGCTGCTCTTACTACTACTACTGCTACTGCTGCTGCTGCTACTGCTGCTCTTACTACTACGATTACTGTTGGTCCTGCTACCGCAGCTACTACTGTTCCAACTACTACTACTACTACTACTACTGCTACTACTACTACTACTACTACTGCTACTACTACTACTACTACTACTACTACTACTACTGCTGCTGCTGCTGCTGCTTCTACTGCTGCTGCTACTACTACTGCTACTACTACTACTACTGCTGCTGCTGCTGCTTCTACTGCTGCTGCTACTACTACTGCTACTACTACTACTACTGCTGCTGCTGCTGCTACTTCTACTGGTGCTGCTACTACTACTGCTGCTGCTGCTGCTGCTGCTGTTGCTACTCCTGCCACCATTATTGTCAGCTGTTACTGCTAATCAAATAAAACAAAGATTTAACATGGACACCTATTGTCTTACTTTTTTTTAATTTAAAAACACCCCCTAACAATCCACACTCTTTAAAGAACAATAAAGTTCATTGTTAAATAAAGTAAGAGAACCGTAGAAGGCTAGAGTCTATCTAAACTGCCGTGTGAATACCAATCAGCCATGATTGCTGGTTTTAAATATTCATTTATTACGTTCTTGTCAGTACAGGGGTCATATGTAACGGCCATGAAAAGCGCTGATGTGGTACTTTTGGTACGCCAAGGGGCTTTTAGACTTTTCCTTACAGTGCTTATGTGCCGCTTCTCATGCATGTCATTGATTTAATGAACGGAGAGAAAACCTGTTTCACCTGGTAGTTCTTTACACACAGCTACAGACAGGACGTGATGAATAACAATGGGCAGATTCATAGTAATTCAGTTCAATGTAGTTCAGTTCTTTTATTTTGAGAATAATGAATGAGCACTAATGTGGGGTGTTTTGTTTTTTAACATCCTGTCCCCTGTGAGCATACAGTGTGCAATGTTGTCATCTGTTTCCACCCACCGGCAGCACACAGTAGTTCATGACCTTTTCTGCTGCAGATGAGACTATAAACCGAGGCCCGTGTGGGAACCCATGCAGAACATCTTGCGCACACGTTAAATCCTGTTCCGCTTTTCGAAAGAGTAGGCCATTGTGTGCCGGTGGGAACAGAAGACAAAATTTACAAAACCGCATACACACGGGGACTAGATGTAAAAAAAGCACATGAGTGCTTATTCCATTATCCTCGATATATAAAAAAAAAAAGTCATCTGAGCGCTTTGATTTATTGCTTTACAAGATTCAGCGCTATATAAATTCCATACATTATTATTATTATTATTATTAAGATGCTCTGCCAGCGTTCGTGCACACGGGACCTCGGTTGGGAGAGTGGACTCCACTCTCTAGCAGAAATGGAAATGCTCTCCAGCATCTTTCAAGCAGACTCTGCTGCACTTCAGGGGAAAGCATCCACCGTAAGTAAGCAGGGGGGGGGGGGGGGGGGGGGGGGGGACGTCTTGGTGGTGGTTCAAACCTGGGCCATCAGATCGGGAGTGGAACGCTCTGACCATCAAGCTCTCCCCAGAGAGAGAGAGAGAGAGAGAGAGGAGGAGAGAGAGAGAGAGAAGACAGACAGACAGACAGACAACAGACAGACAGACAGACAGAGGACATTTCTAGCACATAATTATTTTCCATGAGAAGGAGAGGAGAGGATAAGAGAGATTAAAGAGAAAGACAGAAACAAAACGAGAGGAAATAGAAAAGTGGAACATTTCTAGCACAAGAATTTCCAGAAGGTGTGTGTGTGTGGCGGATTGGGGGGTGGGGGGTGGGGGGGGGGGGGGGTGTGGATGCTATTTTTATACTGAACAGGGCCCTCAGCATTTCCATTGAGAGTGGGGGTGGGGGTGAGGGTGAGGGTAGGGGAGGGTGGACACTGAACTCTCTCCAAATTCGATCAATAAAAGTTAATTTTAGGGTTTAATGTCCTTCTCTGGTATCACCCTATGTGGGACATTTATTTTGTGGCTTATTTTCTGAAACTTTAGGAAGAGTAGGCTATTGTGTGTCGATGGAAAGGGATGACAAAATCGACAAAACTGCATACACACGGGGACTGGATGTAAAAATAAAAGCACACGGGTGCTTATTACATTATCCTCGAAATAAAAGAATAAATAACTAAATAAGAAACAACACAAACAAAATCCTTAATAAAAGCGGCTAAGATTATGTATATATTATGCGACTGGCTGAAAGATGGTGTGGGTTTCCTTAACTAAAATTGATAGCATAATATCCTAAACCCTATATATAAAATTTTAAAAAATTGCTGCTAAAATAGGTTAAACTAGTTCCTGCCTGTCTGCAGTGCATAAAAGACCTCACGCTCAGGTAAAAAAAAGAAAAGAAAAAACCAACTCCGGGGAGATCTAGGTCATCCCTGCAAAAGTAGAAAGGCAATAAAGTTGAACTGGCCACAGTCCAAGGGTCAGAATACACTCTACTCCATCAGTGGAGTGGACTTGATAAGACCATTAGCCTAGAACTGGCAACACCTCCCTCCTCCCCCCTCTCCCCCCCCCCCCTCCCCAACTCGTCCCCTTCCCCCCCCCCCCCTCCCCCCTCCCCTATTGACCCTTGCCTCCTTTCATTTTATGGAGTCCACCTATTTTCTATTGAGATGTTGGTGAACTGATGGGTCTGCTGCCCTTTAGTTGTGGTGGTGGGTGCTGGGTGCTCTTTCATTAAGTTGGTTTTTTTAAGATAACAGCTCTCCAGTTTTGTTTTGTTGCTGATTGATTGGTTATTAGTGTGTGTGTGTGTGTGTGTGTAAGGGGGGGGGGGGGTGAGTGAGAGAGAGGGAGTGAGTGTGTGTGTGTGAGTGAGAGAGAGAGTAAGTGTATGTTTTGTTTGTTGTTTTTTTTACTTGGTTTAAACAAAATGTATTAGTTCAGAAACAACTTAGTGCTAATACATGAAATGAGTACAACATAGATATTGTTTTGATCAAATAAAACTGTTTTCACCAAGCTAACATAGAGAGATATTGCTTTGATCAACTAAAAACTGTTTTAACCAAGCTAACATAAAGATATATTGCTTTGATCAACTAAAAACTATTTTAACCCAGCTAACATAGAGAGATATTGAATTGATTAAATAAAAACTGTTTTAACCAAGCCACTATATTCCGAACTTCAGCAGATGTAATCTCTTTCTTGGACCATAGAGAATACAGGTCAGGCCTCTCTCGTAATAGAAGGAAACAATCATCATCATCATCATTAACTGATGAAGCAGAACGGTCAGGTCAACCAACCGACCACTGAAAAAGTCGAACAGGTCAATAGCTGACCATTAGTGGTAAGAAAGTAGGCCGGACAGCACACATAGGCCACAGTATACGCCTACTAGGCTATATTGTACTATACTAGTACACGGTCGATTTTTTTCCAGTGTTGACTGACCCCTATGGCGCTGCCAGCCCAGAGAATGGCATAACGGACTGTGTAAGGGTTTTACCAGGTCAGGTGTATTTACTGGGTCAGTTGTGTCAGGGTTTTATGAATTATTCAATCAATGCTGCCTTTTGTTGGGGGGCCAGCGTAGCTTTGGGGGGGGGGGGGGGGGGGGTTAACAGAAGTTGGTCAGGAAGTGTCTTTGTTCATTAATTAATGGGTAGTGGCTCTTGATTTTGGTCAGAACTTGCAGATGAATTCGTTAGGAGATGAGTACTGACTGTTTTTTGTTTGTTTATTTGTTTGTTTGGGGATTTGGGGGGTTTTGTTTTAGTTTGTTTGTTTGTTTTTCTGGGGGTTGGTGATTTTTTTTTTATGGGAAGGTTTCATAAATGATAAATAAATAGTAAATAGTTTGCTAATTTTCAGCTGATATGTTATTTTCTGATCTGAATTTTTCTCTATCTCTGTATCTGTCTGCTTTCTGTCTCTGGCTCTCTCTGTGTTACTAGCTCTTCGTCTTTGTCTGCCTTTCTGTCTGTCTGTCTGTCTCTCACACACTCTCTCTCTTCCCCCCCCCCCCTCTCTCTCTCTCTCTCTCTCTCTCTCTCCCCCCTCTCTCTCTCTCTCTCTTGTTCTTTGCATGCTCATATGCTTTACTTTGCTTTGGGTATGCTAAGAGAGAGAGAGAGAGCGAGAGACAGACAGACAGACAGAGACAGACAGACAGACAGAGAGGGGGGGGGGGGGGTGGATAAACTGAAAGTTGATCACAACAACAATAAGCAGAAAAGAGTGGTTTACCAAGAATAGTAGCCTAAACAGAAATATTCAAACCCCATGTTATTAGGTTTTATATATAATCTTGTCAGACTTTGACCCCTTTCAGCCCAGCCACATTTATGCAGGTCTGTGAACCTACAATCTGTGTGTGTGTGTGTGTGTGTGTGTTATTTATTTTATTTATTTATTTATTCTTTTATATCGAGGATAATGGAATAAGCACTCATGTGCTTTTTTACATCCAGTCCCCGTGTGTATGCAGTTTTGTCAATTTTGTCATCTGTTTCCACCGGCACACAATGGCCTACTCTTCCGAAAAGCGGAACAGGATTTAATGTGTGCGCAAGATGTTCTTCATGCGTTCGAACACGGGCCTCGCTTTATAGTCTCATCCGAAGGACTCTGTGTGTGTGTGTGTGTGTGTGTGTTGTGTGTGTGTGTGTGTGTGTGTGTGTGTGTGTGTGTGTAAATATGTGCTTACATGCCGTGTATGTGTGTGTGTAATGTATGTTTACATGTTGTGTGTGTGTGTGTATGTGTGTGTGTGTGTGTAAATACGTGCTTACATGCCGTGTATGTGTGTGTGTGTAAATGTATGTTTACATGTCCTGCATTTGTGTGTGTGTGTGTGTGTGAAATACGTGCTTACATGCCGTGCATGTGTGTGTGTGTGTAAATGCATGCTTACATGTCGTGCATGTGTGTGTGGTGTTTTCTTTATTCTTCTCCTTAATATTCTTTTCTTTCAAGGATAACACATTAAGAATTCATGTGTGTTTTAACACCTCCCCCTGGTGTGCATGTGGTCCTGTTCATTTGGTCATCCCTTCCAACCCTTGCACATAATAGCCTACTCTTTCAGAAAGCGGAACAAGTTTTAACCTGTGTGTGCAAGATGTTCTGTGCATGTTCCATACTGGGGACCTGGTGTGGTAGATTAATTGTGTGTGTGAATAATTATGCGTGTGTGCACGTGTGCGCATGTGGTGCACGCGTGTGTGTGTGTGTGTTGTGTGTAAGTGCATGTTTGTGCATGTGCGTGCATGCGTGCGTGTGTGTGTGTGTGTGTGTCTTTGTGCACGAGTGCGTGCGTGTGTTGATGATGCATGCGTGCATGTATGTGCATGTGTGTGTGCATGTTGCATGCATGCATGCCTTTGTGTGAATGCGTGTGTGTGCATGTGTGTGTGTATCTGTGTGTGAGGCAGTGTGTGTTATAACCTATCATTTCACTCCCCATCGGCAGGGCACGACTTCTGACCTTTCAATGTAAACCCCACAAATGGGGCTACTGCTGCCTGACATGACACAGCACATGAAAAAAACTACAGCAGTGTCACACACTGACTGCCCTGGTGACCTGCCTATTTAGGTCAGTTATGACACAGTCTACTAAGCCTTCTCTCTCTCTCTCTCTCTCTCTCTCTCTCTCTCTCTCTCTCTCTGTGTGTGTGTGTGTGTGTGTTAAGGTGGGGAGGGGGGGGGGGGGGGGGGGGGATCATGTGTGTGTGTATGTGTGTGTGTTGGGGGAATGTGTGTGATGGGGGGAATGTTTTGTGTGAGTGTGTGTGTGTGTGGGGGGGGGGGGGGGGGGGGGGTGAGGGGTGTTGAGGGGGAATGTTTGTGTGTGTGTGTGTGTGCGTGTGTGTAGGGGGGATGTGTGTGTGTGTGTTGAGGGGGATGTGTGTATGTATATGTATGGGTGCATGTGTGTGTGTGTGCGTGTTTTTGTGTGTCCATGGGTGTGTGCATGCCTGTAATTGTGTGCATGTAGCGCCTATGTATGTCCATGCATGTGTGCATGCCAGCAATTGTAGGCATATGCGTGTGCATGCATGTGCGCATGCCAGCAATTGTAGGCACATGCGTGCATGCGTGTATGTGTGTGTGAGTGTGTATGTCCATGCATGTGTTCATGCCAGTGAGTGGGTACATCTGCCTGTACGTTTGTGCGTACTAGCATTTGTGTGTGTGTGATGTGTGTGTGTGTGCATGCACGTGCATATGCATGTGCACAGGCACATGCAGGCACCTAGATGTACAGGGACAATGAGAAAGAGGGAAGGACACAGACCCTACATTTTACATTCTGCAGCAGTAAAAAGGGTACTACCATCTCCACCCCCCTCCCCCCCCCCCCCCCCCCCCCCCCCCCCCCCCTTCAACCTCTCTGACCTTCATCCCACCTTTGCCATTGCCTATATTTAGTCCAACTCCCCCCATCCACCTCCACCCCCAACCCCATCCCCCACCCTCACCCATCCACCTCCCCTCAGCTCACTTAACACTGTCATATATATTATATATATATATATATATATATATATATATATATATATATATATATATATATATATATTATATTATTTTGATTGTGTGTGTGTGTGTGTGTGTGTGTGTGTGTGTGTGTGTGTGTGTTGTGTGTGTTTATTTATTTTATTCTTTTATTTCGAGGATAATGGAATAAGCACTCATGTCCTTTTTTTCCCCTTCCAGTCCCCGTGTGTATGCAGTTTTGTCAATTTTGTCATCCGTTCCCACCGGCACACAATGGTCTACTCTTCCGAAAAGCGGAACGGGTTTTGTAATGTGTGTGCAAGATGTTCTGCGTGCGTTCGCAACACGGGACCTCGGTTTATAGTCTCATCCGAAGGATGTATCTGTGTGGTTGTGTGTGCGCGTGCGTATGTGCGTGCGTGCGTGCTTGCTTGCTTGTGTGTGTGTGTGCTTGCTTGTGTGTGTGTGTGTGTGTTTGAATGGGCCAGACTGCAAAAGGGAAGGCCACAATTTCAAAGTATAATGCAGTGATATTATAAATCATAATTATAGCCAGGATAGAAAGACGAAGACATAACGTGTAGATCGGTAGACAAGTTAGGTGTATTATTATTATTATCATTATTATGATTATGATAAGGTCATTTTGAGGTCAGACCACTGACTTGAAAGAAACGAAGGTGAAGAATCAGGAATAGGGTCAGAAAGACGAAGAGAGGCGAGGGGAGGCGGGGTGGGGGTGGTAGGTGGGGGGTGAAGGGCAGATAAGGGTGATTATCTGATATCGATCGATCTTTGTCTATGATGCTATCGCCAAGTCCGTCTGTGTGAGTGTCAGTATGTGGGTATAGGGGAGGGGGGGGGGGGAGGTGGAAGATGGGGGCCAGGGGGAGGGGTAGGGGGGGGGGGGGAGTTAGAGAAGTGTGTGTGTGTGAGAGAGAGAGAGAGAGAGAGAGAAAGAGGTAGGTGTGGTGTGTGTGTGTGTGTGTGTGTGTGTGTGTGTGTGTGTGTGTGTGTGTGTGTGTGTGTGTGTGTGTAAGGGGGACTGAAGGTGCAGCTAGTGTGTGTGTGTGTGCGCGTGCGTGTGTGTATGTGTGTGTGTGTGTGCGTGCGCGTGTGTGTGGGGGTGGGTGTGAGTGTGTGCGTGTGTGTGTATGTCTGTGTGTGTCTGTGTGTAAAAGAGGCAGTGTGCAGGCGAAGGCATGTGTTTGA
>CM054150.1:31050032-31055032 GCA_028751875.1 Rapana venosa
TGGCCCATTTCTGTCCCTGTGATGTGAGCGTGTCTCCCATGCTTGAACAGAGAGAGAGGGGAAGAGAGAGAGGGGGGAGAGAGGAGAGGAGAGGAGAGAGAGAGAGGGGGAGATGGGGAGAGAGAGAGACAGACAGACAGACACGACAGACAGACAGCAGAGACAGAGATAGAGACGAGACAGAGAGACAGAGAGAGTTTTTTTGTTGATTTTATTTTATTTCGAGGATAATGGAATAAGCACTCATGTGCTTTTTACAACCAGTCCCCGTGCGTTTGCAGTTTTGTTGTCAATTTTGTCATCTGTTCCCACCGGCACACGATGGTCTGTCTACTCTTCCAAAAAGTGGAACAGGTTTTAACGCGTGTGCGTAAGATGTTCTGCGCGAGTTCGCACGCGGCACCTCAATTTAAAGTCTCATCCGAAGGAGAGAGACAGACACAAAGACAGACACAAAGACAGACACACAGATACAGAGAGATAGAAATACACTGAGAGAGACAGACAGACAGGCAGGCTGATAGGTAGAGAGACAGAATCAGATTCGGATAGTTTATTCATTGTTTTTATCTATTAAGGCTATGGCCTCTCAGACAGACGATAGTGAACAAAATGTACACCATGAAAACCAGTGAAAAACCCAAATAAACAAATCGGTTGTGTGTGAGGTGTGTGTGTGTGTGAGAGAGAGAGAGAAGAGAGAGAGAGAGGAGAGGGAGAGAGAAGAGAGGAGATATGGGAAGACAGAGACTGGAAAGTGACAGAGGCAGGGGAGTGATAGACAGAGATAGAGAGACACACATAGATGAAAAAAGGACAGACAGAGGGACAGACACAGCAGAGACAGAAACAGACACACAGAGTGGCAATGACAGACACAGACACGCGTACATACACACACACAGAGTGTGTGTGTGTGTGAGAGAGAGAGACAGACAGACAGAGTGACAGAGAGACACACAGAGAGACAGACAGACAGAGACAGAGACACAGAGAGTCAAGACACAGAGATACAGAGAAACAAACATACACAGAGAGACTTTTTTAAAAAAACCCAAAAAACAACCCACCCTAATTCTCAGCATTCTCTCTACATTATAAGGACCTTCTCAGAAACCCGCCCAAGCCAAAACCACACAACCAAACATGTAACCTACATAACTAAACTGTTCCAGTCTGCCTTCGCCTATCATCACTATCATCATCATTATCATCATCACCATCATCCTCATCATCATCATCATCGTTCTATATTATTCTATTGTAAGCTGAGCTAAGGTGGCTGCAGCACTACTCACTCGATCAACCCAATGCCCTCCTCCCATACACAGCCTAGTGGGCAACACTTGGACAGAAACAGCGACGCACTTGACAGTGGACATACAAAACATGCACGCCTGCGAAAAATCACCTAAACGTGGCCTGCCTGCATAAATCAACCGACCCACACTTTCCCACACGAAACCAAACCGATACTTTTTTCTATAGACGTTAAGTGGTGGTCCACTTTTCTTTTTCTTTGTTTTGTTGTTCTTCTTTCATTGTGTTTTGTTTGTTGTTGGTGGTGTTTTGGGGTTGGTTGGTTTTTTGTTGTTGTTGGTCTTTGTTTTTGTTTGGGGGGTTATTTATGTAGTTTTCTTTTCTTTTTCTTTTTTCTTTTTTTCTTTTTTTTCTTTTTTTCCTTTTCTTTTTTTTTCTTTTGTGTGTGTGTTGTGTGTGTGTGTGTGTGTGGGGGGGGGGGGGGGGGGGGGGGCTTTTTTCTTCTTCTTCTGGCTTAGACAGACCTAACATGTTCACACAAGGTCGTTTTTGTTTTGTGGTGTGTGTGAGGGGGAGGGGGGTGGTGATATGTGCTTGATGGGGGGGGGGGGGGGGGGGGGGGGAGGTATGTTGTGTGTGTGATGGGTGGTGGGGGGGGGGGAGTTATATGGTGTGTGTGGGGGGGGGGGGGTAGTGTGTGTTTTTGAAGAGGGGGGGGGGGGGGGGAAGGTAGGTGTGTGTATGTGGGTAGGAGGTGGAGGGATTGTGTGCGTTTTTGTTGTGTTATATATATATATATATTTTTATTATTATATTATTTATAGTATATTATTCCATTGTGTGTGTTGATGTTATACATTTTTTTATTATTTTTTAATGATTTTTACTTCATTATCGTTCCTTCATCAAAGAAACTTGTTTTTCAGTTCCTAATAATAATTTATTTGTTCACCTGTTAAAATGTGTTTATAATCCTCAACACCAAAAATTTGATAAGGAGAAAGAAATGGAATCTTAATGTGTGTGTGTTTTGTGTTGTGTGTGTTGGTGTGGGGTGTGTGTGTGTGTGTTGTGTGTGTGGTGGTGTGTGTTGTGTGTGTGCTCGCGCACACTCACGCGCTCGTCTGCGTGCCAGTTGTTGTGTACATGCATGCGTGCCTGCATGCTTACATAGTGACATGCTCATGCGTTTCTTCCTTTTCTTTATATCACAAAATCTGAAATCACAGTGTAACGCACGTAATAGCTTTCTTGATGATTCATCACCCTTCCACAGTTGACTGCTGCTGCTGCTACTACTGCTGCTGCTGCTACAACGACTAATTATACCAGCATCATATAATTATTAACTGGACCAAGTCGGTCCCACGCCACTCCGTGGGGTTCGAACCACTTGACCCACAGACACAAATTACGTCAAGAGGGGTGAGATAGACAGAGTGACTAGAAGATAGGATCGGGTTTTCTCTTGGCCTCTGTTGGTCTGTGTTTGTCGGCTTGTCACAGAGAAACTGTAGTGTAGGTCTGTTTTGGTGACTGTGTTGGTCATTATTGGAGCTAGACAGAGAGAGAGAGTGAGAGAGGAGGAGGGGGGAGGAGGGAAGAGAGAGAGGGGGGGTGTATGACCACAAAGAGAGAGAGGGAGAGGAGAGAGAGAGAGAGAGAGAGGAGGGCCACAGAGAGGGGCAGACAGACAAAAGAAAAAAAGAAAGACAGACAAAACAAATGGACAGAGAACAGAGAGAGACAGAGAGAGGGGAGGATGGCCACAGAGAGAGAGACAGAGACAGAGACCCGACAGACAGAAAAACAGAGACACAGACACAGACAGACAGACAGAGGAGAGCCTGAGAGAGAAAAGCCTGAGAGAGAGAGCTGAGAGAGAGAGAGAGAGAGAGAGGAGAGAGAGGAGATGGAGATGAGAGAGAGAGAGAGGAGAGAGAAAATGAGAGAGAGGGAAAAACAGACAGACAAGACGACAGACAGACAGACAGGGCTGACAGACAGACAGGGCAGGGCAAAGACAGTCAGACAGACAGACAGACAGACAAAGAAGTCAGACAGAAGACAGACAGACAGACAAAGACAGTCAGACAGACAGACAGACAGGACCGAGGAAGGCCTGAGAAAGAGAGAGGAAGTTAAGGACTTTGGGCGCGGCGTAGGCTAGGTTAGGTTGGACGTGGTGTGTGTGTGTGTGTGTGTGTGTGTGTGTGTTTTGTGTGTGTGTGTGTGTGTTTTGTATGTGTATGTGTGTGTGTGTTTGTGGGGTGTATGTGTATGTGTGTGTGTGTGTGTATTTGTGTGCGTGTGTGTGTGTGTGTATGTGTGTGTGTTTTTTGTATGTGTGGGGTGTATGTGTGTGTATGTGTGCGTGTGTGTTGTGTGTATGTGTGTGTGTGTATGTGTTTTGTGTATGTGTGTGTGTATGTGTGTGTGTGTATGTGTGTGTTTGTGTTGTGTGTGTGTTTGTGTATGTGTGTGTGTATGTGTGTGTGTGTATGTGTGTGTGTATGTGTGTGTGTGTGTATGTGTGTGTGTGTATGTGTGTGTGTATGTGTTTGTGTATGTTTTTGTGTGTGTATGTGTGTGTGTGTGTGGTATGCGTGTGTGTGTGTATGGGGTGTCTGTGTTTGTGTCTGTGTGTGTGTCTGTGTGTGTGCGCGCGCGTGTGTGTGCGTGCGCGCGCGCGCGCGCATGAAGAAAACAAACCTAAGTAGAGCTCTACGTTGGTTGTGTATCATTAAATTTCTTTATTGATGTCTGCCCTTTGTTTGATAGAGAAAGCAAATGTATGTAGACTCTCTTTTGGTTGGTTTATTATTATGGTTGGGTTTGGGGTTTTTTGTTTTGTTTTTGCTTGTTTGTTGTTGTTGGGGTTTTTTGATTGATGGATATGTTTGGTGTAGAGAAAGAAAAGGGATCTAGACAATCTTTTTGGTTTGTTGATTATTATAGGTTGTGGTTGTCTTTTCTTTGTTGTTGTTGTTGATGCGTATATCCTTCGGATGAGACTATAAACCGAGGCCCCCGTGTGCGAACGCACGCAGAACATCTTGCGCACACGTGAAATCCTGTTTCGCTTTTCGTAAGAGTAGGCCATTATGTGCCGGTGGGAACAGATGACAGATTTGACAAAACCGCATGCACACGGGGACTATTTGTAAAAAAGCAAATAAGTGCTTATTTCATTATCCTCGATATAAAAGAATTTTAAAACAATTAAAATGTTGGATGGAGACAGCAGACTTAACTAAGACTATCTTTGTGTGTGTTGTGTGTGTGTGTGTGTGTGTGTGTGTGTGTGTGTGTGTGTGTGTGTGTGTGTGTGTGTGTGTGTGTGTGTGTGTGTGTGTAAGTGCGTTTAACTTTTTGTGTCTGCGTACGTTTAACTTTGTGAACGTGTGCGTTTAACTCTGTGTGTGTCTGCCTGTCTGTCTGTCTGTCTGTCTGTCTCTGTGTATGTGTGTGAATGAGAGACACAGACACAAGACAAACAAACACAGAAAGAGAAAGACAGAGACAGAAAGACAGAGAGACAGAGAGAGAGACAGAGAGAGACAGACAGACACAGAAAGAAAGAAAAGGAAATGCCAGTAACTACGTTATTCTCCATTTCCCACCTCGCCTACCACCACCACACACACACACACACACACACACACACACACACACACACCGTATCTAATATCACTTATTAATGAACAGACGTTAAATACAAGAACGAACCGTATCGTACG
>CM054150.1:31060032-31065032 GCA_028751875.1 Rapana venosa
TTGACCTTTTTTATATCCATCTAGTGTCGTGCCCTTTTTCCTTTTTTTAAACACACCACACACACACACCAGACCACTCAAAACCACTAACACACCCCCACACCCCCCAAAACACACACCAAAACACACATACACACAACACCCCTACACACCAAAACCCCAAACACACACACAAAACCAAAACCACACACACACACACACACACACCCACACCCGCACCACACCCACACAACCCCACACACACACACACCACACAATGTCCTTTTCCTTTCTTTTCCCCAACCATCCAGAAGAGAAGCCTTCGCCAACATAGTAAAAAATTTTTAAAATAGCCCCCACCGCGTGAGAAAACCCACCGCTTCAAAACTTTCGCTACAAATTTATTTTTATAAAATTTTGTGGGAAAAGGATTTTCTTATCCTGCTTTTTACTTAACAAACACACCTGTTGAAACAGTTTTTTGGGTTTTTGGGGTGGGTTTTGGGGTTAACGGTATCGTGTGGGGGTGGGGTGGTGTGTGTGTGTGTGTTTTGTGTGGGGTGTTTGTGTGTGTGTGAGAAGAGAGGGGAGGGGGGGAGAGTGTGTGTGTGTGTGTGTGTGTGGTGTTGTTTTTGTGTGTTGGGGTTGTGTGGTGTGGTGGGGTTTGGTGTGGGGGAAGGGGGTGGGGGTAGGAAAGGGGGAGGGGGGGAGAGGTTATTTTGCGTGGGGGGAAATTTTGTAATAAGTGTGGGTGTGACACCTGTGTGTGTTGGGGGGGGGGGGGGGGGGGGGGGGGGGGGGGGTTGAAAACGGTGGTATCACAGAAGAGAAGAGAGAGAAGAGAGAGGGGGGGGGGGGGGGGGGGGGACTCCATAGTTTAAACAATAGGACAAAAATTCACAGGACATAAAATTAATTCATACCACTAGGGATCAATGTCCAGCATAATCACGAGAGGTGCTGTTGAATGGAGTGTCGGTGATGTTTATATTCCCCTTGTGCATCCCGCCCCGTGCGTGCGTGTGTTGTGTGTGTGTGTGGTGTGTGTGTGTTGTGTGTGTTGTGTGTGTGTGTGTTTGTGTGTGTGTGTGGTGTGTGTGAGTGGTTTTTTATTTATTTTATTTTTTTATTTTATTTATTCTTTTATATCGAGGATAATGGAATAAGCACTCATGTGCTATTTTACATCCAGTCCCCGTGTGTATGCAGTTTTTGTAAATTGTTTCATCTGTTCCCACCGGCACACACTGACCTACTCTTTCGAAAAGCGCCACAGGATTTAACGTGTGCGCAAGATGTTCTGCATGCGTTCGCACACGGTGCCTCGGTTTATAGTCTCATCCGAAGGAGAGTGGAGTCTGCACTCATGTTAACTCCAGGGGGGGGAAATCCCCTTGAACGGGATTCCAATCCGCGCGCGTTTTGTGGAGACACTTGTAACAGAAGGTACTGATCTTAAAGCTTACTCTCTGTGGCACAGGCAGCCAGTGGAGAGATTGCAAGAGAGGAGTTATGTGCTCAGATTTTTTCTTTCTCTGAGGACTAGTCGAGCTGCAGAGTTTTGCATAGGTTGAAGGGAGTGGATAGATGATGCTGGCAGACCAGCCAGAAGAGAATTGCAATAGGCCAGACGTGAAAGAATGAGAGACACGACTAGTTTCATCAGCCACAATCCCCCCCCCCCCCCCCCCCCCCACCCTTACCAACACATCCCACCCTCTACCCAACCCACACACACGCACAAACACACACGCATCCTTCGCAATAAAATAACTCAACACGCACTACAAGACACACACACACACACACGCATACACACACCACATACACTCACCACATACACACACACACACTCAACCCGAATGCGCGCATACACACACACACCACTCTCTCTCTCTCTCTCTCTCTCTCCTCCTCTCTCATCTCATCCCTACTCTCTCTCAATCTCACTCACTCTCTCTCTCACCACACACACACACACACACACACACTCCAACACACATACACATACCACACAACCATCTAACGTGCGCACATGACATAGTCACTTCCTCTTTGATCCAATTTAAAACAGTATTTAAACGCACACGACAGACCCATCACTAAAACTCGCCACGACATCATCAGTTACGGTTATAGCGTCTATTAAACTGTCGGCTGACGTCAAGAAAAAAACAACACCAACAACAAAAATCAACACCAACAACACACAAAAAAGAACATACGACAATGGCAGAAAATATATGTTTTATCAATGCAACGAACGAACCCATAATTATGCCTGATGTCCTTAAAAGTTGTTGTTGTCCTAAAGTGGACAAGTTCGACAGAGAAGAGAACTGGCCTTCCTAAGGTCTGGGAAATCTTAGTGTGTGGTTTGCCGTATACTGTATTCGGTACATGACCGGACGCCAGAGCATAGGTTAAGCTACCACCTTCCCTTACACACGCACACACACGTCCGCGTGCACGCACGCACGAATGCACACATACACACATGCACGCACGCACGCACGTAAGCACGCACACACACACACACACACACACATATACACTCGCACGCAAAACTTATTGTGTACACGCTAAAACCTGTTCCGCTTTTCGGGAGAGTAGGCCATTGTGTGCCGGTGAGAATGGATGACAAAATTGACAAGACTACATACACACACGGGGACTGGGTAAAAAAAATTTTTAAAGCACATGAAAGCTTTAGTCCATCATCCTCGAAATAACAGATTAAATACGCGCGCGCGCACACACACGCGCGCACACACACACACACACACACACACACACACACACACACACACACACACACACACACACACACACACACCACCACCACCACCACCACCACCTGCACCACTACCACCAGCCACCAACCTGGGAGGTGAGGGTTGGGGTTGGGGTGGGGGTGGGGGAAGGGGGAGGAGGGCTGTCACTGCTGTTTTCGATGACTACAACTATTTAGTACTGACCAGAATGTGTTCTGTAAAAGTTGTTCAATGCTGAAATGAAGGCACTCGCCCTCTCCTGCCTTTCCTTCACCAGGTGGGCTGCTAATGCACTGACCCGCAAATTGCAATGCACTGGTCACATATTGCAATGCACTGAATGCATATTGCAATACATATTATTGCAATGCACTGACAGCATATTCCAATGCACCAAACACATATTGCAATGCACTGAACGCATATTGCAATGCACTGACCCGCAGATTGCAATGCACTGACCCGCAAATTGCAATGCACTGACCCGCAAATTGCATTGCACTGACCCGCAAATTGCATTGCACTGACCCGCAAATTGCATTGCACTGACCCGCAGATTGCATTGCACTGACCCGCAAATTGCATTGCACTGACCCGCAAATTGCATTGCACTGACCCGCAAATTGCATTGCACTGACCCGCAAATTGCATTGCACTGACCCGCAAATTGCAATGCACTGACCCGCAAATTGCAATGCACTGTCCCGCATATTGCAATGCATTGCCCCGCATATTGCAATGCACTGACCCGCATATTGCAATGCATTGACCCGCAAATTGCATTGCACTGACCCGCAAATTGCAATGCACTGACCCGCAAATTGCAATGCACTGACCCGCAAATTGCAACGCACTGACCCGCAACTTGCAATGCACTGACCCGCAGATTGCAATGCACTGACCCGCAGATTGCAATGCACACTGCAAATTGCAATGCACTGACCGAAATTTTTGCAATACACTGCAATGCACTGGCCCACAAATTGCAATGCACTGACCGCAAATTGCAATGCATCAAATTGTAGAGCACTGACCGCAAATGGCATTGCATTGTCCGCAAATTGCGATGCACTGACTACAAATTGCAATGCAATGACCCGCAAATTGCAATGCACTATATTGCATTGCACTGACCGCATATTGCAATACACTGACCGAACATTGCAATGCACTTGCCGCAAATTGCATTGCACTGGCCGCATATTGCAATGCGCTGAACGCATATTGCAATACACATTGCAATGCACTGACCACATATTTTCAATGCACTGGCCGCATATTGCAATGCACTGAACGCATATTGCAATACATATTGCAATGCGCTGACCCCATATTGCAATGCACTGGCCACATATTGCAACGCACTGACCACAAGTTGCAATGCACTGACCCGCATATTGCAATGCACTGACTCACAGATTGCAATACACACCGCAAATTTCAATGCACTGACCACAATTTTTGCAGTACACTGCAATGCACTGACCAGCAAATTGCAATGCACTGACCGCAAATTGCAATGCATCAAATTGCAAAGCACTGACCACAAATAGCAATGCATTGTCTGAAAATTGCAATGCACTGACCACAAATTGCAATGCACTGACCGCAAATTTTGCAATGCATTGGCCGCAAATTTTGCAATGCACTGACCCGCACATTTTGCAATGTACTGACCCGTACATTTCAATGCATGACCCGCAAATTTTGCAATGCGCTGACGGCAAACTTAAATGCACTGACCGCAAATTGCAATGCACTGACCGCAAATTGCAATGCGCTGACCGCAAATTGCAAAGCACTGGCCGCAAATTGCAATGCGCTGACCGCAGATTGCAATGCACTGACCGCAAATTGCAATGCACTGTCCGCAAACGGGTCAAACTCGACAGATTTCATCCCCCCCTCCCCACCCCCCCCCCCCCCCCCCCCCCCCCCCCCCCCCCATAAACTTAAGGGAGTACTCTTTCAAAATGTTGGCGGTCTCTATTTGAGTTTTGATTGAATTAATGTCATTGTTTCACTACCGTTATTTCGGGTCGTGGTTTCATCCATGTTGATATGAAATAAAGGGAAATGCTGAGCAGTTTCGTAACCATTTTCAGTTACCTTTCGGACCGTACCGGGTTCGCACAGTTGAGCGTCTTTGAACCAGTTAGCGACAGGAAGACCACTTATGGACATCAAGCACGCGCGATCAGTAGATTGTTGGGAGTCTGACTTGATGTAGAGTGGAAAGGAATCAAC
>CM054150.1:31070032-31072532 GCA_028751875.1 Rapana venosa
TAAAAAAGAATTCCTTTTTTAACATCAGCTTTCACGACAAGCACAGGTGGTCATTTTCAGACTACGCACAGGACACAACAGGCTGAATAAACACCTCCACAGAAAATTGAAAATTACACCATCTGCTATGTGCCCTTGTGGAGAAGAAGAACAGGATACGGCCCACATCCTACAAGACTGCAGGATTCTCCAGACGCTAAGGCTGGAAGTGTGGCCTGAGCCCACGCCTCTGGAGCAGAAACTGTACGGCACGCTGGATGACCTGCAGGCAACTGCTGAATTCCTCAGAAGATCTGGTCTCACAACATAACCCAGGCAACGCAAAGAAGAAGAAGACATCAAAAGAAGCATGCGCGCGCACATGCACGCGCGCGTGCGAGCGCGCATCACACACAACACACACACACACACACACACACACACACACACTCGTCTAATATCACTGAGAGTGAACAGACGTAAAATCGAAGACAACAACAGCAACAACAATAACAACAACAACAACAACAACACACACACCACACACACACACACACACACAGAGGACACAGAACACGCAGAACATCTTGCGCACACGTTAAATCCTGTTCCGCTTTTCGTAAGAGTAGGCCATTGTGTGTCGGTGGGAACAGACGACAGAATTTACAAAACCGCATTCACACGGGGACTGGATGTAAAAAAAAAAAAAAAAAAAGCACATAAGCGCTTATTCCATTATCCTCGATAGAAAAGAATATAATATTTTTCAACAAATTAAAAATAAAACAGGTACTAACAAAGATTTGTGAAATTATGTCTGTTAATAACACCCCCCACCCCCACCCCCCATCCCCCACCCCTCTTCTTTTTTAAACGTGGACACACTGGCAGGTAGAAGTGACAGTAGCCGTGACCCAGAGAGAAGCAGACCTGTGATTCTGCAGAGAAGATTCTCCAATTTCATCTCAATATAGCTTTCATTCCGTTGTTCCTCTCTTTGGTCAAGTCACGGACAAAAAAATAGCTTTTCTGGGTATTTTTTAAAAAGAAATGTTGGGGAGAGAGAGGAGAGAGAGAGAGAGAGGAGAGAGAGAGAGAGAGAGAGAGAGAGAGAGAGAGAGAGGAGAGAGAGAGAGAGAGAAGAGACAGACAGAGAGAGAGGCAGACAGAGACAGACAGAGAGACGTAGAGACAGACAGAGACACAGACAGGGAGATGCAGACAGACAGAGACACAGACAGGGAGATGCAGACAGACAGACAGAGACACAGACAGGGAGATGCAGACACAGATAGAGAGCCAAATCCAATCAGAGACTTTATAGTCCCGCCAACCACAGGTGCCATATCAGGGCTGTGACAGGTGACCTCGTACCAGAGACAGAGAGAGAGACAGAGATAGAGAGAGAGAAAGAAGAGAGAGAGACAGAGAGAGAGAGAGAGATGAATCCCCAAACCGAAAGAGAGAAAGACAAAGAGGGAGAACAGCGGGCCTACTGATTAAGCAAACACACCTGATTGTCTACGTTCTATCACAATCTGCAATAAATGCCAAAAATAAACACACATTAATCTATGACTCATACACACACACATACAACACACAACACACACATACACACATACACACACACACACACACACATATATATATATATATCTTCTTTAGGGTTACTGACTTTGAAAAATTAGTATTCTTTTGGAATCAAAAATAAAACTTTTCCACACAAAAAAACCCCAAACAAAAAAAAAAAAAGAATTACACACCACACACACACACACAGCCTACACACACACACATAGCCTATACTCAACACACACACATCACACACACACCACACACATAGCCTATACTCACACACACATCACACACACATTCACACACACACACACACATAGCCTACTCAAACACAGCCCCCCCCCAAACTTTTCCCACACAAAAAAACCCAAACAACAAACAAAAATCAACACACACACACACACACACACACACAGCCTAACACACACAAAATAGCGCTATACTCACACACACACACACACCACACACCACACTTGCCTTACTCACACACACATTCACACACCATTCACACACCACACACATAGCCTACACAAACCAGCCCCCCCCCCCCCACCCCTCACACACACACACACACACCACACACACACACACATACACACACACACACACCATTTAAACAACAAAATAGCGCCCAAACTGGTACGACCTTGACATTGGCACGCACCAGACCTACCTACCCTTGCACGTTAGGCTACATGTGGCCTAGACCTATCATCCGTCACCCGCTTCTAAGGGCGCACGTGCGCGAATTGCCCGCCAGAGAGGCTGAATACGTCATCAGTGACGCAGATTGTCTGGCCAGTGGCAGGCTTGCAGCAAAGCTGGTTGTATCGGCCGCGCGCCGCAATTAAACAATCACTCTTTTTTTTCCTTCTGTGTTTTTTTCTCTATGTCACTCTTTATATTAAATAATAATGTATGGAATTTATATAGCGCTGAATCT
>CM054150.1:31080032-31087532 GCA_028751875.1 Rapana venosa
TTTAAAGCCCCCAAAACCCTTTTTTTTCCCCCCCCCCCCCCTCTCTTCCCCCTCCCCCCCCCCCCCCCCCAAAACCCCCCCCCCCCCCCCTTTTTTTTCCCCCCCCCGGGGGAAAAAAAAAAAAGGGGGGGCCCCCCCCCCCCCCCCCCCCCCCCAAAAAAAAAAAAACCCCCCCCCCCCCCCCCAAAAAAAGGGGGGTTTTTTTTCCCCCCCCCCCCCCCAAACCCCGGGGGGCCCCCCCCCCCTTTTTTCCCCCCCCCCCCCCCCAAAACCCCCCCCCCCCCCCCCCCCCCCCCGGGGGGGGAAAAAAAAAAACCCCCCCCCCCCCCCCCCCCCCCCCCCCAAAAAAAAAAAAAAAAAAAAAAAAAAAAAAAAAAAAAAAAACCCCCCCCCAAAAAAACCCCCCCCCCCCCCCCCCCAAAAAAAAAAAAAAAAAACCCCCCCCCCCCCCCCCCCCCCCCCCCCCCCCCCAAAAAAAAAAAAAAAAAAAAAAAAAAAAAAAAAAAAAAAAAAAAAACCCCCCCAAAAAAAAAAAAAAAAACCCCCCCCCCCTTTTTTTTAAAAAAAAAACCCCCCCCCCCCCCCCCTTTTAAAAAAAAAAAAAACCCCCCCCCCCCCCCCTTTTTTTCCCCCCCCAAAAAAAAAAAAACCCCCCCCCCCCCCCCCCCCCCCCCCCCCCCCCCCCTTTCCCCTTTTTTAAAAAAAAAAAAAAAAAAAACCCCCCAAAAAAAAAAAACCCCCCCCCCCCCCCCCCAAAAAAAAAAAAAAAAAAAAAAAAAAAAAAAAAAAAAAACCCCCCCCCCCCCCCAAAAAAAAAAAAAAAAAAAAAAACCCCCCCCCCCCCCCCAAAAAAAAAAAACCCCCCCCCCCCCCCCCCCCCCCCCCCCCCCCCCCCCCAAAAAAAAAAAAACCCCTTTTTTTTTTAAAAAAAAAAAAAACCCCCCCCCCCCCCCCCCAAAAAAAAAAAAAAAACCCCCCTTTTTTTTTTTTCCCCCCCCCCCCCCCCCCCCCCCCCCCCCCCAAAAAAAAAAATTTTTTTTTCCCCCCCCCCAAAAAAAAAAAACCCCCCCCCCCCAAAAAAAAAAAAAAAAACCCCCCCCCCCCCTTTTTTTTTTTCCCCCCCTCACCCTCTCCCCCCCCCCTCCCCCGCCCCCCCCCCCCCCCCCCCCCCCCCCCCCCTCCTTTTTCCCCCCCCCCCTCCCCCCCCCCCCCCCCCCTCAACCCCCCTCCCCCCCTTTTTTTCCCCTTTTCCCCCCCCCCCCCCCCCCCTCCCTTTCCCCCCCCCCCCCCCCCCCCCCCCTCCCCCTCCCCCCCACCCTCTCCCCCTCCCCCCCCCCTTTTTTCCCCCCCCCCTCCCTTTCCCCCCCCCCCTTTTCCCCCCCTCTCTCTCCCTCCCTTTTCCCCCCCCCCCCCCCCCCCCCTCCCCCCCCCTTCCCCCCCCCCCTCCCCCCCCCCCCCCCCCCTTTTTTCCCCCCCCCCCCTCCCCCCCCCCCTTTTCTCCCTCCCCCCCTCCCCCCCCCCCCTCCCCCTCCCCCCCTTTTTCCTTCCCCCCCCCCCTTTCCCCCCCCCCCCCCCTTTTTCCCCCCCCCTTTTCCCCTTTTTTTTTCCCCCCCCCCCTCTCTCCCTCCCTCCCCTTCCCCCCCCCTCCCCCCCCCCTTTTTTTCCCCCATTTCCCCCTTTTTTTTTTTCCCCCCCCCCCCCCCCCAAAAAAAACCCCCCCCCTTTTTCCCCCCCCCCCCCGGGGGCCCCAAAAAAAAAAAAACCCCCCCCCCCCAAAAAACCAAAGGGTTTTCCAAAAAAACCCAAAAAAAACCCCAAAAAAAGGGGGGGAAAAACACCAACCACACACCAAAACCCCCCCCCCCCCCCACCCCAAAAACCCCCCCCCCAAAAAAAACCACACCCCAAAAAAAAAAAAAAAAAAAACACACGCACACACCCCCCCCCCCCGGGGGGGGGAACCAAACCCCTTTTCCCCCCCCCCCAAAAAAAAAAAAATTTTTTTTTTTTTGTTGTGTGTGGGGGTGTGTGGGGTTTTTTTTTGTTTTTCCCCCTTTTTTTTTTTTTCTTTTCCCCTTTTCTTCTCTCTCTGTCTTTGGTTTTTTTTTTTTTTGGGGGGGGGGGGTTTTTTGGGTTTTTTTTTTTTTTTTTTTTTTTTTTCCCCCCCCTTTTTTCCCCCCCCCCCCCCCAAAAGGCCCCCCCCCTTCCCCGGGGGGAAAAAAAGGGGGGCCCCCAAAAAAAAGGGGGGAAAAAAAGAAAAAAACCCCCAAAAAAGAAAAGGGGTTTAAAAAGGGGGGGGAAAAAAAAAACCCCCCCCGGGGGGCCCCAAAAACAAAAAACACCCCCCAAAAATTTAAAGGGGGGGGGGGGAAAAAGGGGGCCCCGGGGGGGAAAAAAAAAAAAAAAAGGGGGGGGGGGGAAAAAGGGAGGGAGAGAGAGAGAGAGGGAAGGGGGGGGGGGCCGAAGAAGAAGGGGGGGAAGAAGGGGGGGAAAAAAAAAAGGGGGGGGGGGGGGTTTTAAAAAAAAAGGGGGAAAAAGGGGGGGGGGGGGGAAAAAAAAAAAAAGGGGGGGGAAAAGGGGGGGGGGGGAAAAGGGGGGAAAAAAAAAGGGGGGGGGGGGGAAAAAAGGGGGGGGGGGGGGGAAAAAAGGGGGGGGGGGGGGGGGGGGAAAAAAAGGGGGGGGGGGAAGAAGAAAAGGGGGGGGGGGGGGGGGAAAAAAAAAAGGGGGGGAAAAAAAAAAAAAGAAGGGGGGGAAAAAGAAAGGGGGGGAAAAAAAAGGGGGGGGGAAGAAGGGAAAAAGGGGGGGGGGGGGGGGGAAAAAAAAAAAAAAAAAAAAAAAAAAGGGGGAAAAAAGGGGGGGGGGGGGGAAAAAAAAAAATAGAGAGAAAGAAAAAAGAAAAAAAAGGGGGGGGGAAAAAAAAAAAAAAAAAAAAACAAAAAGGAAAAAAGGGGAAAAAAAAAGGGGGGGAAAAGGGTTTTTAAAAAGGGAAAAGAAAAAAATTTGGGCCCCGGGGAAAAAAAAAAAATCGGCCCCCAAAAAAAAAAAATTTCCCAAAAAAAAGGGGAAAAAAGGGGGGAAAAGGGGGGGGGAGAAAGGGGAAAATAGGGGGGGGAAAAAAAAGGGGGGAAAAGGGGGGGGGGGAAAAAAAAAAAAGGGAAACGGAAAAGGGAAAAAAGGGGGGGGAGGAAAGGGGGGGGGGAGGGGGGGGGGAAAAAAGAAAAATAAAAGGGAAAACCCGGGGGAAAAAAAAAAAAAAAAACCAAAAACCCCAACCCAAAAAAAAAACCCTTTTTTTCGGAAACCAAAATTTTTGGGGAAAAAAAAAAAAAGGGGGTTTTTTTTTTTTGGGGGGCGGGGGGGGGGGGGGGGGGGGGGGGGGGGGTTTGGGGGGGGTTTTTGGGGGGGGGGGGGGGGGGGGGAAAAAGGGGGAAAAGGGGGGGGGGGCCCCTTTTTGGGGGGGGTTTTTTTTGGGGGGGAAAAAGGGGGGGTTTTTTTGGGGGGGGGGGGGGGGGGGAAAAAAACAGTCAGATCAGAGAAAAGAGGAAAACAGACAAAAGAACAGTCAGAGTCAGAGGGGAAGAGACAAACAGACAGACAGAAACAGTCAGAGTCAGAGAGAAAGAGACAAACAGACAGACAGAAACAGTCAGAGTCAGAGAGAAAGAGACAAACAGACAGACAGAAACAGTCAGAGTCAGAGAGAAAGAGACAAACAGACAGAAACAGTCAGAGTCAGAGAGAAAGAGACAAACAGACAGACAGAAACAGTCAGAGTCAGAGAGAAAGAGACAAACAGACAGAACAGTCAGAGTCAGAGAGAAAGAGACAAACAGACAGACAGAGACAGAGACAGAGAGAGAGAGTGAGGAGAAGAGCGAGAGCGCACGTTAAATGGTAAATGGGACACGGAAACAGGGTAGACGAGGCGGTGGGGATGGGATGGAGGATTGGGGAGGAGGGGGGGGGGGAGGGGTTGAGATATGAAATGGAACTGGGAAACAGTTGCACGACGTCTGGCTCAACAACAAAAAACTAAAACAAAAACCATTACTGGTTCCAGATCGTGGCTGGAAACCAGTGCAGTGATTAATTTCTGAAGACTCGGTGATTGTTTTCTGAAGACTTTTAGGCATCATTTGACGTTTGCGTCATTGTTTTGTTTGGTCTGACTGGCTCTGTGTGTGTGTGTGTGTGTGTGTGTGTGTGTGTGTGTGTGTGTGTGTGTGTGTTGTGGTGTGTGTGTGTGTGTGTGTGTGTGTGTCTGTGTGTCTGTCTGTTGTTGTGTGTGTATGTGTGTGTCTGTGTGTGTGTCTATGTCTGTGTGTGTGTATGTGTGTGTGTCTGTGTGTGTGTGTGTCTATGTCTTGTATGTGTCTATGTATGTGTGTTCCTCTGTGTGTCTGTGTGTGTCTATCTGTGTGTCTCTCTGTGTGTCTGTGTGTGTCCTACTCTCCGAAAAGCGGAACTGGTTTTAACGTGTGTTTAAGATGTTCTGCATACGTTGCACACGGGACCTCGGTTTATAGTCTCTTCCGGAGGACTTTTTTTTTGTTTGGGGGGGGGGGGGGGGGGGGGGGGGGGGGGAGATGAGTGAAGTCGGCACTGATGTTAACTCAGAGGAAAAATCCTCTTGAACGAGATTCGCAATTCGCATCACTTTAACCACCAGGTTATCCCGTCCCCCGTTGGCGTGTGTGTGTGTGTGTGGTGTTGTGTGTGTGTGTGTGTGTGTGTGTGTGTGTGTGTGTGTGTGTGTGTGTGTGTGTGTGTGTGTGTGGTGCATAGGTGTTTTGTGGCGGGAGGATGGGGAGGGGGGGGCGTGTGTGTGTATGTGTAGGAATGTATGTGTGCGCGTGTGTGTATGCAAAGGTGTGTGAGTGTATGCGTGCGTGTGTGTGCGTGCACACGCGCTGTTGCTGTTGCTGCTGTTGTTTCCATTCTAATGATTGCTGTTTATGCGTCTGTTTGTCTGTGTGCATGCATGCCTGTTCTTGACATGCATGCTAGGTTGTGTAATGCATAATTAGCCATAATCATATTGATTCCCATTTTGCACACTGACTTGTGGCTCAGAATGACGAAGTCAGTCATGGTCACGTTCATGTAAACATGTGACCAAATACGTTGTGTGTGTTTGGGGATTAGCTTATTTATACCATACAGGTTCATGAACTAGCGGATCCATCGATCGATCCATCGATCTCTGTCTCTGTCTGTCTCTGTCTCTCTCTTCTCTCTCTCCGTCTCTCTCTGGCTGTCTCTGTGAACACACACACACACACACACAACACACACACACACACACACATAATTTTATATATATTTATATATATATATATATATATATATATATATATATATATATATATATTACAATCATTGTATCTGTTTGACTTTATGTTCGGGACAGTTGGATCATTTGTTTGTTGAAGAGAGATACATATATATATATATCCTTTCTTGAACTTTGTTGTTGTTGTTTTTTTGTATGGGTGGGGGGGGGGGGTTTCTATTATTTATTTTTATTTTTTTGAGTTTTCGTTGTTGTTTTGTGTGTTTTGATAGTCACTAATGAGGGCAAGGGCCGGATGAAACAAAGTATGTGAATGCGTATTTGTAACCCTTGAAAAATAAAGATTTTCATTGATTCATCCATTCTCTCTCTCTCTCTCTCTCTCTCTCTCTCTCTCTCTCTCTCTCTCTCTCTCTCTCTCTCTCTCTCTTCTCTCTCTCTCTCTCTCTCTTCTCTCGTCTGTTGTCTGTCTGGTGGTCTGTGTGTGTCTGTGAAAGAGAAAGGAGAGAGAGAGAGGAGGGGGGGGGGGGAGAGAAAGTGGCAGGCAATCAGACAGAGACAGATCTTTTTGGCACTTTTATTTTAACAATATACTAAACTATCTTTAGCAGACTTGACTTTTTAAGCACTGATACTAACATCGTTTATACGTGACTCCTTCGTGCGCGTTATTGCAGTAGTAGCAGCAGCAACAACAACAAATCTAAATAATATATGCCTGTCAGAATCACCAATTTGAAAACTGCAAAAACAAAACGGTTGAGGCAGCTCATTGCGTCATTGCATGTTGATGGACAATCAACTGTGTTGGGCCTACACGTTGACACGTCACCGACATGCATGTTCACACGCTCGCTTGCCATACACAGACAACACACACACACACCACACACACACACACACACACACAATATCACCAAACACACTCCCTCGAGGGGAGCCGGGGCCTATCAGTATAATAGCATCCCCACATTCCGGAAATCTGTGCTAGAAAATTTCCTCTTTTCTATCACTCTCTTTGTTTCTGCCTTGTTCCTTTCTTCCTGTCACCTCCTCCTGTCTATTTCCTGCCTTCTTGTCCATTCCTCCTGCCTTTTTTCCCGAAAGAACTTAAAAGGTAACTATTCCTTCTTGTGCCGAAGTCGGATGCGCTGGGCCTGACTTGTCAGCGCTTAACGGCAGTGCGACGCATTTCGCTCATATAACAGACAACAATAGTTGCTGTCTGAGCGTTCGACAAAAGAGCAAACCAACACACACACACACACACACACACAACACACACACACACCTCAGAGTTATTAACACACACACACACACACACACACACACACCGACTAACATAAAACACACACATCACCAAACACACACACACACACAACACACACACATCACCAAACACACACACACACACACTCACACACACAACCACAGATACACACACTACACAATCACATAACACACACACACACCTCAGATTATTAACACACAACACAGATACACACACATCACACACACACACATACAACACACACACAATACACAAAACACACACACACACACACACACACATCACCAACACACACACCACACACAACACACACAACCACAATATACACAACACATCAACAACAACCACAACAACACACACAAACCAAATACACACAACACACACACACACACACACAATATCACACAACACACAACACACACACACAACCACACACACACACAACCCACAACATACACCACACAATACACACAACACAACACATACAAATATCACCACACACACACCACACACACACACACACCACACACACACATAACACACACAATCACCAAAATCACACACACACACACACACACACACAACAACACACATCACACACACAAATATCACCAAACACACACAACACACCACACACACAACAACATCACCACAATACACACCAACACCACAAATCACCAAACACACACACACAACACCACACACACACACACACACACACACACACACACGCACACGCGCGCGCGCGACCACCAAACAGAGTCATTAATCATTTACGATCACTTCTGACGGCTGTCCGTCGGAAATGAATCCCGTGGAGGTAGCGATGTTCCCAAAATATCCGCCATCGAGGCTAAAAATAGTCTTCACTACTATACCTCTGTAGATTTATTTTATTGACGTAGGCCTACACTAT
>CM054150.1:31110032-31112532 GCA_028751875.1 Rapana venosa
GGGGGAGTGTGTGTGTGGGGAGTGTGTGTGTGTGTGTGGAGGGGGTGGGGTGTTGTGAGTGTGTGGGGGGGAGGGGGAGGAGAAGGGGGGGTGTAGTATGCGTGTGTTGTGTTGTGGTGATGCTGGTGGTGTGGGTGGGTGGGTGGGGGGGGGGGGGGGTGTTGTGTTATGGTGTGTGTGTGTATGTGTGTATGTGTGTGTGTGTGTGTGTGTGTGTGTGTGTGTGTGTGTGTGTGTGTGTATGTGTGTGTGGTGTGTGTGTGGTGTGGTGTGTGTGTGTGTGTGTGTGTGTGTGTGTTGTGTGTGTGTGTGTGTGTGTGTGTGTGTGTGTGTGGTGTGTGTGTGTGTGTGTGTGTGTGTGTGTGTGTGTGTGTGTGTGTGTGTGTGTGGTGGTGTGTGTGTGTGTGTGTGTGTGTGTGTGTGTAGGGATGAGTTGAGGCGGAAAAGCACTGCATGATGTGATGGTGATGGTGTTTTGTTTTGATGAATGAAAACCATGTTTGCTACTGATGCTAGCTTGCCTGTTTACTTCCGCGTGTGTGTGTGTGTGAGTGAGTCATTGGAGTGCATGTTTATTATTATGTGTTGTTACCTAGTACGTGTTTGTGTGCTGTGTTAGGGGTGGGGGGGGGGGGGGGGAGGGGTGCTTGTGTTGTGGTGTTCGATTTCATTTTTACGTCTCTTCACAAGTTGTTATACTAGGGGGGTAGAGGGGGGAGAGGGGGCTGGATCAATGTTTGAGGGTGGAGGCACACACATATTCTGAATACCAGTTGACAAGTAAATGGAAATGAAATTACTAATCTACAATTAAAAAATAAAAGAGAGAGAAAGAAAAGGAAAAAAAACCAACCTACAGTATGCAACTCTGTTATTCTTAAGTACAACAGGCAAAAACAGAAAGAAAAGAAAGAACCCCAAAATCATCACAACTGTAACAAGAAACAACAATGTAACAGTAACAACCATGTCTAACTACAAACCAATGAAAAAGGAAATATATTCACCAAAAAGAGAAAGTCGTAAAATCCGTAATAAAAATAAGGGAATGTTGGTATGGTGTTTGGTGTTTGTGTGTGTGTGGGGGGGGGGGGGGGGGGGGGGGAGGGGTGTGCTGTGTGTGTTTTGTGAGTGTGTGTGTGTGTGTGGTGTGCCCTCACAGGTAAGCATGGTCTGTTTGTGCTGTTCAAGCGTCTCTACAACACATGATAAACACACACAATGCAACACACACCCACAACAACCCCAACACATACACAACAAACACACCACACAACACAACACCCAACCAACACAACACAACACACACCACAACACACACAACACACACACACCAACCAAATAACAACCACCACAAAACACACCACACACACACACACCACACACACAACAAACACCAACCACAAACACACACACAACACACCACACCCACACTGCACACCACACCACAACACACACACCACAATGCACACACACCACAACACACACACCACACACAACATACCCACACACACACAACCACACACACACACACAATACCACACATACACACACATACAACACACACCACAATACACACAACACAATACACACATCACACACACCACATCACACAAAACACACCACACACACACACACAAAACACACACACCACAAAACACACACAACCACACAACACACACACAAACACACACACCACAACAAACCACACCAACACACAACGACAACCCACATAACACAGACCAAAAACACACCACAAACACAAACACACACACAATACACCAACCCTGCAACGCACATCTCACAACACCCTCACACCAAGCACCACCACACACCACAACAACACACGGAAACAAAACAAAAAACAAAATAACACACACACAAACACACACCACAATACCACACTACACCAAAACCCCAAAACCAACCAAAAGCCAAACACCACACACACACAACAGAAAACACACACACACACCCACAAGGGGATCAGTGAACAAAAATCCCAGTCTTGGTTCAATCTAAGGGGGGGGGGGGGGGGGGGGGAGGGGGGAGGGGGGGGATAAACCGACAAAAGAGACTGAGGTGCAGACAACAACAGCTACAGTAAACCCGGCAAACTGCCATTTCTCCCCTTCCCTTTGTCCAGGGTGATGACACGATTCGTCTGCCGGGGTCGAGAAAACATGAGGGCAAAGACAGAAAGAAAAGACAAATAATAATATTATTCAAGGAAAAAAACATAGGGGTGTGTGTGTGGGGGGGGGAGAATACCGAGGAAGGAGGAGAGGAGTGGATAATGGATGGGGGAGGAGGTGAGAGAGAGAGGGGGAGAGAGGGGTGGAGGGAGAGAAGGGAAGGAGAGGGGAGGGAGGAGGAAGAGAGAAGGGAGAGAGAGGGAGGAGGGAGGAGGGGGAGGAGGGGAGAGGGAGGGAGAGAAAGGGAGAGAGACGGGAGAGGGAGGGAGAAAGGGAGACAGACAGACAGAGACAAGCAAGAAAAC
>CM054150.1:31132532-31135032 GCA_028751875.1 Rapana venosa
AGAGACAGACAGACAAAGACGTAGACATAGAGAGAAGATAGACACAGAACAGAGAGAGACAGAGACACAGAGAGACACAGAGAGACAGAGAGAGAGATATCCTAAAACGGGATCCTGTTGCATTCTTGCTGAAGCAGCTTTTTAAAGTGTGTGTGCGTGCGTGTGTGTGTGTGTGCGTGCGTGCGCGTGCGTGTGTGTGTGTGTGTGTGACCATCCATGGGTGACAAGTATATTTTTTTGTCCTAATGTCGACGAGTGCTCTCTCTCTCTCTCTCTCTCTCCCTCTCTCTCTCTCTCTCCTCCTCTCTCTCTCTCTCCAGATGAGACTATAAACGGAGGCTCCCATGTGTGAACGCACGCAGAACATCTTGCACGCACGTTAAACCCTGTTCCGCTTTTCGTAAGAGTAGGCCATTGTGTGCCGGTGGGAACAAATGACAAAATTTACATAGCCGCATACACACAGGGACTGGATGTAAAAAAAAAAAAAAGCACATAAGTGCTTATTCCATTATCCTCGATATAAAAGAATAAAATAAATGAATAAATAAATCAATCTCTCGTTGTGAAATGGTGTGGGGTTTGTTTGGTTTTTGTTTATATTTTATTTAATTATTTATTTATTTTTGTTAGGCATCTTCTTTGTATCCCATAATTATTCAAAATAAATAATCTCTCTCTATTTTTTTTGTTTTTGTTTACCCCCTTCCTCGGCTAAGAGTTCCGAAGCTCACCAACGGTGAGATTTTACGTATGCGACCGTTTTTAAAACCCTACAATAATTATTCAGGTAGGCGCAAGCCGACTTCGGGGTATTCATTTAATATCTATTCTAAGGCTAGTGGAGTGCATGCGTCTGGCCCCAGACAGACTTGACTTGGAAATCCATGGCACCTCGATCCCCAGTCTTGAGATGGCACTTAATCCATCTATCCATCCATCCTTCCTTCCTTCCATCCATCCACTTTTTTCATTTGTTCCTTTATTCGTTTCTCATTTATCTATATTTTCTCTGTGTGTGTGGGGGGGGGGGGGGAGGGGGGGAGGTACTCAGAATTGCTCCTGGGTTTCCTATTTGTTTCTCTCACTGAACAAGATCCTGATTCCTAATCTTCACGGATTCTTTGAAACTGATTACCATCAAGTGTTAGAATCAGAGTTCTTCGTCACCAGACAGAGCGGAAATGATGTCAGTTTGTGACGTCATTCCAGGGGGGGGGGGGGTGATTGACAGGGAAATAGACCAGGAATGACCAGGACACAGTTAACATGTCACAAAAGACTGTAAAGCGAAACCACAGGAGGAGTGAGTCAGTTTCCTTTTTGTTTAATATTGAATCAGGTCATTGTCTGTCTGTCTATCTGTCTGTGTCTCCCTCTCTCTCTCTGTCTCTCTATGTCTGTCTGATTGTCTCTCTCTCTCTCACACACACCGGTGGAAACAGAAGACAAAATTGACAAAAGCGCATACACACGGGGACTGGATGTAAAAAAAAAAAAGCACAAGAGTGCTTATTCCATTATCCTCGATATAAAAGAATAAATAACTAAACAACACACACAGACACACGCGTGCCTGCCCGCCCCCGCGATGTGTGTTATGGTATATATATTTTTTTTCTTTTGTGTGCATAATTTTGTTCCATTTTGGTAAAATTTAAATATGATATGAAGGATGGGGGCCGGATGTTAAAAACCACGATATACGTGGGCTATGATCCTCGAACGTAAGAAATCTGTCCCTCTCTCTCTCTCTCTCTCTCTCTCTCTCTCTCTCTCTCACACACAGACAAGGAAACTAGACTTTGCACTACCAGTCACTATTTCTAGCGAGAGAGACAAAAGAGAATACATACACTATAAAAAAAAGAGGGAAGGTTGGTGGATTCTACAGAAGAAAGAACTTAGCATGAACCATCATCCAATGTGTGTGTGTGTGTGTGTGTGTGCGCGCGCGCGCGCGTGCGTGCGTTGGTTTATATTGTTATATTTTTGGTTAAAGCAGAACGTCGTTATTTCTGTCCCACACCTCTTTTCGGGGGGAAATTCTGACAGGTACAGGTACAGAAACATGTTTTGTTCCAACTGGGAGAGTCGGGGAGTAATGGCTAGCCCCCTATTATGGCAAGAGAAAAGTTGAAAACAAAAGTCGTGAATACGGGCGGTTGGGGTGTGTGTTTGGGTGTGTGTGTTGTGTGTGTGTGTTTTGTGGTGTAGTGTGGTGTGTGTTTGTGTGGGGGTGTGTGCGTTGCGGCGTGCGTGCGTGCGGGGTGTGTGTGTTGTGTGTGTGTGTGTACAGTCTCAGTGTGTGATTACCAGGTGGGATAGTTGTTGTTGTGTGGGTGTGATGGTGGTGGTAGTATAAGCTTAAGTTTTACATTATGATATAAGACGAGAGAGAGAGAGCAGGAGAGAGGAGAAAGAGAGAGGAGGGAGAGAGAGGGGGGAGGGAGGGAGGGGAATAAAGAGAGAGAGGGAGGGAAAGAACCAAAAGGGGGAA
>CM054150.1:31140032-31147532 GCA_028751875.1 Rapana venosa
AAACAGAGAAACAGGGCAGGTAAAACAAAACGCTGTAGTAACAATACAAGGTAAAGTAAAGGCAAAGCCAAAGGCGTGTCCATTTAACCTAGACAGGCCTCTAGGGGCCAGTATATTGAGGGGGGCGCCCATCTCCTCTCCCTCTTGCTGCTAGCCTATACCTTCCCTGACCCTAAAAAAGAAAGGCCGTTAAAAGAGATTTATATGCATCATACTTTTTCAAGCTGTCTGCTGACTTGCGAGACAATTTTATTACTGCATCATATCTATGAATCTCTCTGCAGGCTCTGTGGGCATAATAATAATAATAATAATAATAAATGGAATTTATATAGTGCTGTATCTTGCAGACAAATCAAAGTGATTGCGCTCAACTCATTCTTACACAGTCATGCAACCAATAGCGAGTAATAGTTCTAACAAGTCCAAATGCGCGCGCACACACACACACACACACACACAGAGGTTATACACTTTGGCAGGGTGATGGAATTTTGGGCTGTTGAAAAGCAGGGATAGCTATGAAATGAAACAGGAGAGGAAAGTCTTAGGTTTGAAACAAATATGTCTTGAAACAATTATGTGCAGTTGTACACTATATAACAACTTTTAAACCAGCGATTGACATGTATTTAGTGTCGAGTTAAAAGCCAAGCAGTACAACAATGTGCCCAGTGCACAAACCCCAAGTCAGGTAGTCTTAACCAGGAAGTCACTGCTTCACTGGGGGGGGGGGGGGCTGGGGGTAGGAAGGAGGTGGGGGGGGGGGGGGGGGGGGGGAGGGGAGGGGGGGGGGGGGGTTAAGGAGAGGAGGGTGGTTGGGTGGAGGTGACAAATCAGGATGTTGTAATTGAACTTGAAGAGAGTTGGCAGTGTCATTGTGCACAACTGTTGTACAGTTACAACAAAGTCTCTTCTGCATATAACTGAGACAACCTGTTTGTCTTGTTCCAACAAGCTCTTATCTTTCAGCTGGTGGAAGATTTTTTTCCACACCATCCCCCCCACCAAGAGTGGGGTTTGTTGGTCATATTCATATTGTCATCTACCAACTGCAACAGAAAGTTTGCTTTCAGTTGATTATTGCTCTAGTTGCTGTTCTTAGCAGGGGTTAAACCTTTTGGTCCATGTCTTTTTAAGAAAAGTGCCTGTGTAGGGCTCAACACGAGTGAGTGCACGCACGTTGCTCTCTCTCCTAGTGTATGACATGGAATGTAAAGCTTGCATGTGCTCACAAAGTGAATGTGTATGTGCACCACAAGCAATGTATAATAATAAATGGAAAACATGTTGGGAAAAGAATGTACTGAATGAACCGAGGGGGGAGAGAGAGAGAACTCGAACTCGGAATGTTTATTGAGAGTAAATGGATAAGCACAGGGCTTCTGTACACCATGCTCTCAAACAAACGGGAAAAAAAAAAAAGAGAGAAAAAAAGAAAACGAGAAAAAAAGTCAAGAAAACACACACACACACACACACTAATCAAAACAGAAGAACCGAAACCAAACCCAACACAGAGAGAGAGAGGACACATGCTCACACATACTTCCACACACACACACACACACACCACACAGACACACACACACACCACACACAGACACACACACACACACCACATACCATAGAAGCAAAGACAGGCCAAAACAGAAGAAAGTAAAGCAAGAAGAAAATAGGCACTCACACATTCAACATTTAAACTCTCACTTCAATAAGTTCAGTTTTCATCATTTATTCATCAACATTATCAGCAAACAATTCAGAAATCGTGACAAGCATGTTGCATGATCTGTGTTATATCAACAGTACAAACTTTGACATGTATCATGAAAAACATGTTGCATCTGTACTACTATAACAACAGTACAAAGATTTACATGTTATCGTGACAAATAAACAGGTTGCATCTGTACTAACAGCAGTACAAAGATTTGCATGTTATCATGACAAATAAACATGTTGCATCTGTACTAACAGCAGTACAAAGATTTACATGTTATCATGACAAATAAACAGGTTGCATCTGTACTAACAGCAGTACAAAGATTTGCATGTTATCATGACAAAAAACATGTTGCATCTGTACTAACAGCAGTACAAAGATTTACATGTTATCGTGACAAAAAACATGTTGCATCGGTTATCTGTACTACTATAACAACAGTACAAAGATTTGCATGTCATCATGACAAGAAACATGTTGCATGTATCTGTACTATAACAACAGTACAACAATCTACATGTGTACACTGGACATTACATGAACTCGTCCAGTGTCACAATGTATAAGTCGCCTCCTCTTCTCACACACACGATATCCTCACTACCACCCACTACCCCATATAAAAAAAATCAAAAAACTACAATGTCACATTTCAAACTACGTCAATTATGCTCAGCAGTCTTCTTCATATGCCAGTCCAGTTTTCAAATGATAAAACAGCTACATCTTTAAAATTCCCATGCAGTAAACAGTTTACAGAATGAGACTGTCACACTTAACTGTCCAGAACTAAATCCGAAGACAAGTTCGTCAGAAAAAGTTGGAGCAGAATGGTGAATGGTAACAAAGCTCCTTCTATCACGACAAATGTCAGGTGATAGTAGATGATGTAGACAAGTCTTTTCCAGTGACTGGAAGGAACCACAAGATGTTTCTGGCATCAGACAGAAGTGCAGATGTGCAGGAATCATCCATGTCAGCCAACAGCTGGGTACCCCACCCCTCAAGCTGGAGGGTGTGCGCAGTGTCGGGTAGGTCATCGCAGGTGGATGATGCTGAATGTCGGGTAGGTCATCGCAGGCGGATGATGCTGAATGGCGACGCAACAGGTGATGCGTTGTTATGTTGGTCAGATGCAGGGTTCTGTTATCAGAAAAAAAGTTGCAACACATGAACTCCCTGCGAAGTAGGATCGCCATCAACTTTGTGTTCATGTTTCGTTTGGCTGTTTTTCTGTTGATTGGTTTTAAGTTAACATATGGCACAAAAATGACTTTGCAATGAATAAGTTATAATGTTTTGAATCGAATCAAAAGCTATGCATTTGACTCAATTACAAATGCTACAAATGCATAAAACACACAGATCAAATGGATTTTGTTTGGGCGATTTTGTTCTTGCACATGTTTTGGTTCTTTTTTTTTTTTTTTTTAATGTTTTTCAAGTTTTTTTGTTAGTTTTTTCTATCCTCTTGAGCTTTATTTGCATTTGTTTTTTTGTTTTTTGATAATGTTTCATCAGGTAAAATGATTGTCTGAACAGTTTTCTCTTTGTCACAACAATGGCAATTCTGAGGCACTGTATTTACCTGAAGAACACGCTGCAGGCAGATCTCAGTCGGGCAGCTCAATGTAGGGCTCTGTCAACTGCTCCCCGTAGAGCTGCGCCTTGCAGAACTCAGCCACCAAGCTCGTCTTCAGGACTGGGGTCTTGAGGAAACTGCAACACACAGAGAGATAAAGACTTCCTTAGAATGATGCTCATCACAGGATAGTTTTCACACATTTATTTTTAATCACATACTGCTGACAATCAAAGAAAAAGATATTCTTACATTTTTTTTCATTTGTAAACTGGATCCATTATTTTAAAGTAATAAAACTTGTCTATACAGAGAAGCAAAGTTTTATAGTAAGAGATATTTTACATGAACTTTACAATTTTTAGGGCTAAAATGGGTTCTGAATATTTTGTTGGCATGGTTGTCAAGCAAGTCTGCTTAGCATCAGTAATTTTTGTAATTTATCGTATATAATGCCTTCCAAACTCAACAGACCATTACATGTTTACATGCAACTTACAATTAATTTGTAGTGAGAGGGAGGGAGAGAGATGATATGATATAATAATAATAATAATAATGTATGGAATTTATATATAGCGCTGAATCTTGTAAAGCAACAAATCAAAGCGCTTGATACGATATGATATATATATATATGTGTGCAAATGCATGTGTTGGTGGTGTCACAAACAATCTTTCGTCACACATCCGAACAAACTAGAAACGCCCCAGCAAGAAACGCGACTCACCTCGACAAGGACGCAAGGGAAGCCCATGACCGGCGCCATATTGTCGCAGCCCGAGATGAGCAAGGGGGCGTCCTCGCTGCACTGCAGAGGCGTCTTCAGCACAGGGTTGCAGTTGGCGTCCACGCCCTTGCCCCCCTTGCCCTTGACACTGCCCCCACCCTCGCCCCCCTCCTCCACACACACGGCCTTGGCCAGCTTGACGTCGCAGTCCACCAGCAGGACGCGGATGGCGTGTTCCTGGCACACGGCGCTGATCAGCGTGCTGTGGATCTTGGCCGCCGCGTCTGCCTGGGCGAGCGTGGGCATGACGCACAGCATGACGTCGTCCGGCCGGGTGCTCAGCAGCTCCACGCTGCCGCTCAGGCTGCAGGTGGCGCGCCCCTGGCAGGCCGCTTGCCGCAGGAGGCCCAGCACCGCCTTGCCCAGCGTCTTCAACTTAGCGTCGTCGTCAGCATCAACCCCGCTGCCGCCGGTGTTGGTGCTGGTGTTGGTGCTGGTGCTGTTACTGCACTCTGGTGAATCGGGCCTGTAACACAGCGAAGAGAGCAATCATGATTAGTATTGATCAGTGTATTATGATTATTACGGTGCGGGGACACATTAACATACTAACACTCACACACATCAAGCGATTTTGATTTGTTTTTTTTGCAAGATATAGCGCTATTATATATATAAATTACATTTCTTATTTCAAGCAGACTGCAAATATCCAATATGATATGTAGCAAGTCCAAATGTTTCTTCATCCACCTTGCTTGCATTGTTGCAATGTGCACATTGCACACAGACACACGTACTGACATAGTGCTCTGTGGTTGTAAATACAATTATTGTGAAAGAATCTGAATAAGTGGAAGATATTTACAAAGAAGTAGAGCAAACAACTAAACTCAAGAATACCATAACACAAACTGTTATTGTCGGTTGCACAGCAACTTGGTGTACCAGTGCTGTGTGAACAGAAGGCTCACTCACACCAACACTGGACAGAAGCCAGCAATTGATCCATCACAACCAAGCACCTTTTTAACCCCCCACCTCACCCCCACCCCCACTTCCCTCCCCCTCCAGTCCAACCCAACCCAACCCAAACAGGTAAGTGAACCAGCAGTAGCCACATGGTGGCAAACACTACTAGAACATACCAGATTGCACAGCTGCCATTTTTTCTGGTCCAACTTATGACCCCTGACCCAGACTGATGTAACGATGACTCGGCAAACGTAGCAGCCTACGTAACATGAGTAGGCCTTGCGGGCAGCTGACTTAGGTAAAGCTGGCATGAGACTCGCTGCTTTATCCTACCAAAATTCTGCACTTTACATAGGTGGCTGTCTTTCATAAACTTTAGAATGTGAAGTTATGCAGCTGTGTGTGTGTGTGTGTGTGTGTGTGTGTGTGGTGTGTTGTGTGTGCGTGTGTGTGTGTGTTGTGTGGTGGTTTGTAGAGAGAGAGAGAGAGAGAGAGAGAGGAGAGTAGAGAGAGAGGTAGAGAGTGAGAGAGAGTGTGTGTGTGTGTGTGTGTGTTCGTGTGTGTGTGTGTGTGTGTGCATGAACCCATGACCAAGAAACAATGTTATCAGTGGGTAAAGTCCAGGAGGTTAACCCGACAACAAATTGATAAGCAAGCGGATTCCCGAAAACATGCCATGCCTAGACCTGGGTTAACCAGGAGCAAGCGTTTCCGAGGATTGTGCAATGCGAGCTCAGCTGGCCTACTGCCAGCAGTTCAACAGACGGGCCATCCGGATATCCTTCTTTTGTTATGGAGGTGCTGTGGGATTTCCATGACGAAACGATCAAAACAGCTCTACAGTCACAACTGATAAAATGAATGAACTTTTTTTTTTTTAAAGATGTTTGCAAGAGTTACGTTGAGGTTAATCTGTTGTCTGCCACAACGTTCAAAATAAATTTCTGACAAATGTTAGGCTAGGACAGTCTTGTCGGCAATCAAGACTTGCCTCCAAGGCAAATGCATTGAGATTTTAAGTTGCTAGAAAGTTTTGCATATTGTCCCTCCTCTGAGTCTTAATGTTAAGCCAAACATTGCCAAATTAACTATTTACAACATTGCACATGATCTTCATCATCACATTTCTAACTTGTAATCAATCAATAGTGTACACGAATGATAAAATATCTGCATTTGCAAGCGCCCCATCCGATTCGCGCCCATGTGTGATGAATAGCATGTTCACTAGCCTAGTCTGCAAGCCAAACAAATTTGAAAAATGAAAAACTCTACTTACATTGTTGCTTCTGGATTTTCGCTGCATTCACACAGTTCAGGGAGAGTCATATTGCTGTTCAGATGATTTGGTACTCCAGTAAACTCCTTGGAACGAACACTCACAGTGTACGATTGCTTAGCTTTGCCTTTGTGATCTCGAGTAAGAATGGGGAGGCAAGGGCGAACAAGGCGTTATAAACGGGCTGTTGTCCACGTGACATGCCCAGATATAACGTTTGTTGCGATTGGTTCGTTCGCCTTTAAGGGACTCGTGTATTGAATAATCAGACTTTTCTCATTTCAACAGCTTACTCGTTAAATAAGTTATATTGAGCAGTTTTTTAGCCTACATAGTAATAAGAATAATCTTGCTATGTGTAAAATTAAATACTTTTTATGGTATAGCAATCAAAATTGTCTGCAACTGACATAAAATGTGAATCTGACATATAAATTCTCCCAACTTGCAATATGCAAATAGCATCGAAAACGAGGCAGCAGCTTAACCGCGAAGCGGGGAAGTCCCAGGATCAACTCCAGCGTGGAGCCATCGTCAGCTTGGCGTTGTCACAACGTTTGACTCAGCAAGCGATGACACGATCTGAGCAGATCCAAACAGGGCACAGGGTTCTTAGCAGAAAGCACAGCAGTGAACGGATCACGGACCACATTCCTTAGTGCAGCCAGGTACACATAATGGGATCGTCATGTTGAGTGCAATAGGGGTTAGCCTAGCTTATAATGAATCATACAGTGTGGTACCACTTCAGCTGCACACAGTGAATTTATTTCAGGCGTCATCCATGAACAGTTGTAGCTAAAAACAGCGGATTTAATGTCTACAAAAACTAATTGCCAAAAACTACATATCTAATAAATTATCTACAAAACATTTCTCTAAAAATACTTTTCTGGGCTTAGATCACAAATTAAAACAAAAAACAAGAGAGCAACACGTGTACTGGGGGGAGGGGGAGGGGGTCTCTCTCTCTCTCTCTCTCTCTCTCTCTCTCTCTCTCTCTCTCTCTCTCTCTCTCTCTCTCTCTCTCTCTCACACACACACACACCACAACACACACACACACATCATCATCATCACCTTCATCACATCTTATCATTTCTTTTCATCTTTGTGATCATTATTATTAATTTCTTATATAGGCTATATTTCTTTTGCAGATGGCTTGATGGTGGGGGGGGGGGGGGGGGGGGGAGCAAGTGTTTTG
>CM054150.1:31170032-31175032 GCA_028751875.1 Rapana venosa
TAAAAGGCAGGAATATGGACACTGAAGGCCAAAAAAAATGGCCACACAACCTTCTTGAAGTACAAACAGAAAAAAAGAAAGAAAAAAGGAGACTTCTAACCAGTAACCTACAACAAGCTGGACACCTCCTGTAGTTCCAGAAACAGAGAAGATGGCCGATCATTAATTTCCACAGTCTGCAGTGCCCCACTACAGGGATAACTGAAATCAACTCGATGCTGAATTTGACGACGACGAAGAAAGAAAAAAACAAAAAATGAGTGCCAGACTTTCTGGACCTGTGTGTTCTTGACCAGCGTGCATCAGTGGAGGTTTGCAGCAGAAGCCTCGTGCTGCATGAGCAGTGAGATCAGCTCCTGGTTACCGGAGGACGTCGCTTCCTGCAGCGGAGTGGAGTTGCCCCTGTTGCACGCCTTGACGTCCGCTTTCAGGCGCAGCAGCACAGAGGCTGTGTCCGCGTGACCTGCCCGGCATGCCACATGCAGCGGCGTGTCCCCCTTCCCGTCCCTCTCTCCCAGGCTGGCGCCTTCACACAGGAGAACTTTGACCAGCTCCGTGTCGCCCTGGAGACAAGCAGCGTGAAGAGTTGGTCGTTCTTGCCCGGTGTCCGTGACCGTGGGATCCGCTTTCTCTGCCTGACGGCTGTGTTTCTGGGCCAGGAGGTAAGGCGTCATGCCCTTTCTGTTCTTGGCTGTCAGGGAAGCCCCGCTCCTCACCACCGTCCTGATGACTTCGCGGTGACGTGAGCGAACTGCCAGGTGCAGCACCGTGTTGCCTTTGTCATCCCTTTCGTCGGGGCTTTTGTCGGCCAGGAGACGCAGCAGCAAGTACCAGGCTTTGCCGGGAGCTCGGACAGTGATGCCGTCCTTGGTGACTTCCACTCTGACAAAAGCTGGGGGAAGCGGAAGGTTGGGGTCTTCCAGGTAGCAGAGGCTGAACCTCATACGCGTCTTCACTTGTTCCAGCCTCAGTCGGGCATCTTCCTCGCGCAGGGAGGGGACAGGCAGGTTCAGCTTCAAGTCCCGGTCAGCTGGCTTGAGTTGGTGGTGGGCCAGGTCCTTGACGATGCTGCTGGCCATCAGGAGCGTGCTGTCCCCAGCTTCGGCAGAGAGGAGGCTGGCCAGCAGGGAGATCAGAACAGGCTCTGTCAGAACTTTGCTTCTCCTGACGGTGTCCTTCAGGTAGACGAGGCACCAATGGTGCAAGTGCGTGGACAGGCTCCACACAGACCAGTACACCAGCGGCAGTTTGTGCCTACCATCCACAGCGTTCATCACTCGCTCCGTGAAGTTCTTCTTCTTAGAGCAGAACTCGTCAAGCTCCTTCACAATGTCTAGGTGGGCCAGAGACGGGTGCTGGGACAGCTCCATCAACGCCGCGTCTTCCGCCAGTCCTCGGAACATCTTGTCTAGCACCGGCTCTCTGTCAAAGTCCTTCTCCGCGGCCAGGTAGGTGGAGTTCGTCTTGGCGTCAGGATCCATGCGGACGTGCTTGGCGAAGAAGGGAGTGTCGCAGACCCGCAGCAGCATGCCAAGGGCGTAAGCTCTGCCCAGGGCCAGTCCCGCCGCCTCGTACACCAGGCGGTTCACAAAGCCCGCACCCGACTCGTGCACAAGGAACCCCCGCAAGTAGTCCGCCAGCTCGGCCACCTGGTAGGCGGTGACACCCGCGAAGTCCAGCTCCTGGATCTTGTCGTAGGTAGCCTCGGGGTCCTCGAGGAAGGCCCCGTACCCTTGCATGGTGAGCATCAGCAAGGCACACATGGGCGGCCGGCCGTGCTCGTGCCTCATCATGTCGCACAGAAGCATGGCGTACCTCTGCAGGTCCGGCTTGAAGGGAAGGTGCGGGTGGAGAGGATCGCGCGTCAGGTCCACCACCACCTTAGGGTCCGCCAGAGGAAGCACGGCGGCCTCGTCCAGCATCTGCATCTCCCTCAAGATGTGGGGCAGGGCGGTGACCACCAGGAGGGAGGAGCGGAGGTCTGTGGAAGGGGCGGGGCGGTCCCACAGCTCCTGGGTGGCGAAGAGGAAGCTGAGGCACTTGAGGTAGAGGCTCCTGTGCAGGCGGAGGTGGCCGGTGCTGTGGTCCTCAACGCAGACGTAGCGGAGCGGTGCTGCCCGCGTGAGCTGCAGGCGGCTGTGGCAGGTGGTCATGGTCAGCATGGAGCTCCTGGGGATGTAGCCCTGGTTGTTCAGCTCCTGCAACCAGCCGTCAGGGTCACTCCTTCTTCCTTTGATGGAGATGAATGTGGTGTGGGGACACTCGTAGTAGGGGTGGGGGAGGGTGTGTGTGTGTGTGTGTGTGTGGGTGCGTGTGTGTGTGTATGTGTGCGTGTGTGTGTGTGTGTGTGTGTGTGTGTGTGTGTGTGTGTGTGTGTGTGTGTGTGTGTGTGTGTGTGTGTGTGTGTGTGTGTGTGTGTGTGTGTGTGTGTGTGCGTTTGTGTGTGTGTGTGGGGTGGGGGGGTTCTTTCTTTCTTTGTGTCTGTCTGTTTATCTGCCTGTGTAGGCACACACACACATTTTTTTCCATTTTTGGTTCGTCTGGTATCACTTTAAATGGAAAGACGTAAAACAATGAAGACGACTACTACTATACTACTACTACTACTACTACTACTACTACTACTTACTACTACTACTACTACTACTATCGCTACCGCTACCGCTACCACTACTACTACTTTCAGTGCCTGGGCTTTATCAAATTTCTTAATTAAACCATTGACGCTGGGGGCAACAGCAAAGTGAGAGGCTGTATGACCAGTGGCTTTCTTTCCCACTCATGGAATTCCACTTTACAGCTTAGTCTTTAGTGATCGACTATGACTCTCTGACTAGGAGGCTTGACTTGCACAGTCCTTATGTGCTGCAGCCCTGGGGGCTAGTTGGCCTTTGGAGAACATCTCCAACGCTGACTGTCCTTATGCCCACTTGGCCAAAAGAGTGGGGATGTACTGTGGGCAAGACATCTCCACTATAATCAAATTTCTGCCCAATTTCCAAAACAGCAGCTGCCTCCTCTGCTGTTTTGGAGGTCATCATCGACCACAACTGACAAACATTATACTACTACTACTACTACTACTACTACTACTACTACTACTACTACTACTACTACTACTCCTGCTGCTCCTGCTGCTGCTGCTACTACTACTACTACTGCTGCTGCTGCTGCTGCTCTTGCTGCTACTACTACTACCAGTACTACAACTACAACTACTACAACAACAACTTCCACTACTACTACCACCACTACCACTACCACTACCACCACTAACTAATTGAACCACGCACCAAAGTCCCATCCTTCTCTCACCTTTTGAACAGCGTCCGCCAAACGGGTTTTCCCGCTGCCTGGGGGGCCACTGATGACCAGGCGCCCGTGCTCGTGCAGAATGGCTAGGGCTGCGTTCAGATCAGCCGTGCTCACCCACACATTGTTCACATCTGTATCTACCGAGTCCCATTGAGTGGAACCCAGCAGGTTTAATGCGAATTCCCGATTTTTCGGTGGCACGACAAGCGTCATACCCGGGGGAATAGACGGGACAGCTGAAAACCAAAGAAATAATTATACGCGTCTCGTTATTATTTTTATTCCCGAAGTTGGAATGCGACTACCTTAATGGTGGGGTTAAAAACGGTCGCATGTGCAAAAAATCTCGCCATTGGTAAATCTCGGGAGTTCTAGCTGGGATATGAAAAAATAAAAAAATATAATTTAACCTTTATCATGTATAAATATGCAAATGTTGCCGTCAGCAAGTTCTTATTTATTGTTGTTATCATTTTCAAAGATCATTGTTATAAATATCAAACGTCAGCTGCTTATCATCTTACACTGATAAGGGGTGGTTAAAAATAGGCCTTGTCTGTAAGAACAATCGATTACACTTGGCCTTACAAAGCGAAAGAGAGAGAGAGAGAGGGGGTGGTGGAGAGGGGGAAACAGAAAGACAAAGAGAGTGACAGAGACAGATAGATTAAAAGAGTGAGAGAGGAGAGAGAGAGAGAGAGAGAGAGAGAGAGAGAGAGAGAGAGAGAGGAGAGAGAGAGAGAGAGAGAGCAAGGGAGACAGACAGACAGGCAGACAGACAGAGAGAAAGACAGAACAACACTGACAACAACACCACAGCAATGACACAATGAACACACCAACCTCTGGCTGACAACAACCAAGCAGCAAAATGTAGCAAATGAAAACCCACAAAAAGCCAGTGATAACAGCAACAACAACAACACACACACACTCACACACACACACACTCACACACACACACACACTCACACACACACATCTCAGTTTACAATGTAGATTATGATATGAGAGACAGACAGACAGACAGACAGACAGACAGATAGACAGAGATTGAGAGAGAGAAAGAGAGAGAGGGGATATAGAGAGAGTGTGTGAGTGGTGAGGGAGGAGTGAGTGAGCGAGAGACATACATACAGACAGATAGACAGACAGATAGACAGACAGGAGCAGACAACAGACAACAGAAAGGACAACAAACATGATACCATGCAACCATCGTCAGCAGCACAGAAAAAAAGAAAAAATGAAAAAGATAAGAACAGAAGAAGAAGATCAGCAGTAGACAGAACTAAAGAAAATAGAAAGAGGAATCAGAAGAGGAGAAGAAGAGAGAGGAGAAGAAGAGAAGAGGAGAAGAAGAGAAGAGGAGAAGAACGAGAATGAGGAGAAGAAGAAGAAGAGAGAGAAGAAGAAGAAAGAGAGAAGAAGAGAAGAGAAGAAGAAGAAGAGAGGAAAGAAGATGAAGAGGATTCAGGGGGAGAGAAGAAGAGAGAAGAAGAGAAGAGGAGAAGAGAGAAGAGAAGAGAGAAGAAGAGAAGAGGGTTCAGGGGAGAAGAAGAGAAGAAGAGGAGAAGAAGAGAAGATGAGAAGAAGAGAAGAGGAGGGAGAAGGAAGAAGAGGAGAAGAAGAGAAGAGGAGAAGAAGAGAGAGAGGAGAGAGGAGAGAAGAGAGAAGAAGAGAAG
>CM054150.1:31180032-31190032 GCA_028751875.1 Rapana venosa
TCCGACTGCTGACCCGGTTCCCGAATCCTGTTCAAGGGATTCTCCCCTTCCCCCCCCCCCCCCCCCCCCCCCCCCCCCCCCCTTCCTTGGATTTAAAACATCAGTGCCGACTCCACTCCTTCCAAAAAACTCTTTAGATGATACTATAAACCGAACTCCCATGTGTGAACGCACGCAGAACATCTTGCACACACGTTTAAACTTGTTCTACTTTTTGAAAGAGTAGGCCATTGTGTGCCGGTGGGAACGGATGACAACATCTACAAAACCGCATACACGAGGGGACTAAGAGGTTAAAAAAACAAACACGTGAGTGCTTATTCCTTTATCCCCGAAATAACAAGTTTTTTTAAAAACAAAAAAAAACCTCTACAGAGAATTGGCCTGTTTGGACCGAATCTACAAACACACATTCTCTCACGACCGATTAGATCAAACAAGCACTGGGGAAATCCCAGAAAGAGCTTGAGCCCCTCCTGTTCATCCCATCCGCCCTCACCCCCCCCTCCCCCCCCCCCCCCCCCCTCCCCCCCACCTTCTAGTCTCTCCTCCCCTCTCTTCCTAGCACCGGGCCCATACTAGTGCCTCCACTGTCCTCGCAGAATTCGGCTAACTGTTGCTTTTGAGCTGATGCCAATCATGAAAAGCCTTTTTGTCATTTCTTGCAAGTCGGGTCATTAAGTTCGCTATAACAACACACTCGCGCGTGCGCTCACATGTACGCACACACACACGCATGCATGCATATATGCACGTGCGTGCGTGCACATGCACACACGGACGCACATACATGCACGGACGTACACACACACACACATGGACGCACATACATGCGCGTACACACACACGGGTGCACATACATGCGCACGTGCACGTACACATGCATGCGCGCGTCCACACACACAGCTCTTTTTCTCTGTCTGTCGCAATTTCTGCTAGTCTTTTTCTTTCCCTAGTTGTTATAATCATTTGGAGGTGTGTTGTGGTTTGTTTGTTTTTTTACTTTCCCAGCCTGTGTGTTTCACCTCGGTCTCTGTCCCTCTATAAACTGTTGTTATATTCCCCTATCTCTTTCTGTCTAGCGATCTGTCCTCCACCACCGCCCCCCCCCCCCCCCCCCCCCCCCCCATCTCTATGTCTCTACTTCTTCCTTTGACCTGTCTTGTCTGCGTGTTGTGTGTGGTTGCGTGTGTGTTGTTGTTGTTGTTGTCTTCGATTTTACGTCTGTTCACTCTCAGTGATATTTGACGAGAAAAAAAACCAACCCACATATATACAAGGGGTGTATGAGTATTGAGGTGGTGGTGGAGGCCCTACTGAAAAAAGCGAGGGGGGAAAAGTAGTCTAATCATGAAAAGAAACCGCACAAAGCAAAAGATACAATATAATATAATATATGTGTGCATGTGAGTGTGTGTGTGCGTACGTGTGTATGTATGTGTGTGTGTGCGTGCGTGTGTGTGTTTCTTCCTCCCTTGTCCTGCATCTCGCTGCTGCTGACACTGCTACACCAGTTGCCTGCCTGCCTGCCTGCCACCTTCTCATTATCTTTATTATATAATGTTGTGCTAGCATTCGCAACTGTTTAATAATAATAACAATAATAAAATAATAATGTATGGAATTTATATAGCGCTGAATCTTGTAAAGCAACAAATCAAAGCGTTTATCGTCTCGTGTTTAGACGTCATCCCCGAAGTCGGAATGTGGCTTCCTAAATGGTTAAAAAAAAATAATAAAAAAACAACAACAACCTGGTCGCATTTTGCAAAATTCTCACCATTGGTGAACCTCGGAGCTCTAGCCGAGGAACGTAATTCTTTTTTTTTTTTAATCCCAGAAGAGTGGACTTAGCACCAATGGGATCTTTAGGGATCAATCCCTTTGCACGGGCACACACTTTATCGACTTTGTGACCTCTGTTAGTTTCAGACCATGAGTTAGATGGACGCTCCAACCATTAGGCTATCCAGCTTCCCTCAAAGAGGAATACATCTCTGCAATTCAGGACAATCTGACCTTTACTCACGTGTTCAGATACCATTGGGATTGTCGCTGAAGGGAGCGGGGGACGGGGGTGGGGGTTTGGATGTGATGGTCACCATGTCTGTAATATGGTAGGGAAGATGGCTCTCACTAATATAATATGACTCTGCAACTAAAATTATCATCATTATCCCCCCCAGTATGACATTTTGGTAGAGGGAATTATCCATTGTTGGATCGTAACAAGCGGTGTTCAGTTTATTACGGTGTTACTTTCGTGCTGATCCTTTTTTTAATGTACTGTAAGCCTACACTACACATCTGAGAGAGAGAGAGAGGGGAAGGGGGAAGGTAGGTGGAGAGAGATTTGGTCTCCCAATCAGTTCTATGATCGGAATAGTATATAAAGAAGTCACTGTAGGAAGGTTTTCCAAAATGTTCGAATCCCAGTGACGACAAAATGTGAAGAACGATAAAGTCAGTACTACTATCCACAGATGTGATGTCTCCCTTAACTGGCCAGTGTGTCCTCATTATGGTAACATTGTGGGGATTTTATGTTTTGTACAACGATGTGCTCTTAACCCATACACAAGGGAGAATATTAGAGCACCTTCACAGAGAGAGAGAGAGAGAGAGAGAGAGAGAGAGAGAGAGAAGAGAGAGAGAGAGAGAGAGAGAGAGAGAGAGAGAGAGAGAGGAGAGAGAGAGAGGAGAGAGAGAGAGAGAGAGAGAGAGAGAGACAGCAGGCAGACAGACATCACAAAAATACGGAAAACAACAGTTTAATTTTCGGCAAAAAGAAACACAAAAAAGCACAGTGTGGAAACTTATCACTTGCTTTTAACAAAATCAATATTTTAATAGACCTTCAAAGAAATTTTGCAACAAACACAATCTTTACCAAAACTCTTCAACATTAAAACCGCTGACATCATTCAACACTGACAAAGTGACATGGAAAGCGGAGTCCAAACACATTTTTTGTTTAATAAATTATTAAACAATTCCAACAGTTTGTGATGTGTGTTTTGTTTTGTTTTGTAGCAATGAAAGAAGTGTGTTGATTCTTAAGCAGACCATGCTGGGTTCTTCCCCCTGGTCACCAGGGCCTATTTGCTGCCTCTCCAAACTCTAGAATGTCGGACCCAAACACTCAACCAGTTCTTGATGGTTGGGGAGGGGGGTCAGCCTAGCCGTGTCAGATCAGGATTGACAAGACTACGAAAAAGTTTTTTGGGCATGTGGATGGTACTGCAGTTGTTCTAGAATTAGCAATAATTTATCACATCAGGATTGACAACGCTTCTAGAAGCTCTTGGTATGCAGATGGTACTGCAGTTGTTCTAGAATTTGCAATAATTTATCACATCAGGATTGACAACGCTTCTAAAAGCTCTTGGCATGCGGATGGTACTGCAGTTGTTCTAGAATTTGCAATAATTTATCACATCAGGATTGACAACGCTTCTAAAAGCTCTTGGCATGCGGATGGTACTGCAGTTGTTCTAGAATTTGCAATAATTTATCACATCAGGATTGACAACGCTTCTACAAGCTCTTGGTATGCGGATGGTACTGCAGTTGTTCTAGAATTAGCAATGATTTATCACATCAGGATTGACAACGCTTCTAGAAGCTCTTGGCATGCGGATGGTACTGCAGTTCTAGAATTTGCAATAATTTATCACATCAGGATTGACAACGCTTCTAAAAGCTCTTGGCATGCGGATGGTACTGCAGTTGTTCTAGAATTAGCAATAATTTATCACATCAGGATTGACAACGCTTCTAGAAGCTCTTGGCATGCGGATGGTACTACAGTTGTTCTAGAATTTGCAATAATTTATCACATCAGGATTGACAACGCTTCTAAAAGCTCTTGGTATGCGGATGGTACTGCAGTTGTTCTAGAATTTGCTGCACTGTGGGAGGTCTCTCAGACACGGAATCCTCCATTCCGCACATCAGAACAGACAGCAGGTGCTTCCTGAGGCGCTGGTGAACTTTCCTACTTTCACCCGCTAGGTGTCGCGCCGTCGCTAGCATCACCGCCGTACCTGGCCCAGCCGACTGATAGAAACGGGCACGTTTAACCCTGCCTTTGCCATCTTGTGACGCGGGTAGTTCTCGGAAATGTTCTATCTGCTGGTTCGAGATCTTCGCTTCACTCATCATCCCGCCTTCCGTCTTGGAGTTACAGATGGGTGAATCTTCAGCAGCGTTCTGCAGTCCATACAGGGCGCTGTTGCCTTGGTGACAACATGACCGGTGGCTTCTGTTTTTGCGAGTCACTCCCAACACCCAGCTCACCCGCGTGCTTCTCGCGAAGCTTCGCTCTGATGCTGTTGGCTGGAAGGCATGTAGGGGCAAATCTGTCCTCACTGCTGTGGTAGGGGTTGACAGGGTGCGGTAAGGAAGTTTTCTTCCGTCTGCAACAGCAGCGTCTGCCTGTCTGGCTTTCGAAGCTGCCTTGAACTTGGGGGACTGCAGCCACCCCTGTGGATCAGATGGGCTGGAGGGGAGGAAAGGACCTGAGCGGGCAGGCGTGTCAGCTGCAGCAGAAGACTTCTGAAGGCGGGACTGACGTGAATGGGGCCGCATCATTGACTGAAGGAGAAGCTGTCGAGGGCTGGCAAAGAGTCTGAGGGTCTTCTGCGTCAAAGTGGTCGCCGGGTCAGCGGTCGGTTCCGCACGAAAAGTCGCGGAAGTGCCACGGTCTGGAGGGCCATCGCTGTTCCACTTTGACCCAGACTGGTCATCCTCCAGACACACATCGTGCCACTCCTCATTGTTGGTCACTTCGTTCCAGACTCGCAGGTGACTCGTTTCTTCATCGCATGTGCCGTGTTTTCTCAAAGCTGGGTATGGTGTGGGCGTTTCTTCTTGACGGTCCACTCTCGGTTTGTCTTTTTGGAGGTTGGCATGACCGGCACCGTCACCAGGCAGGCAGCTTTTATAACTGCTGTACATGGAGATCTGCAGGCTGTGGCAGTGGACATTCCCTTCATCGGGGTCATCTATGAAAGGCAGGGTTTCAGTGAGGATGTCTAGGGGGGATGGTTTTGCAGATGTGCTGTTGGGCTGTGTTGGCCTCTCGGGTGTACAATCCACACTACTAGCCCGTTTGTTGATGGCTCTTGTCCAGTCACCCATTTCTGTGGACATGGCTGCTTGCTGTACTGATTCGCTGATGATCTGCAATCAAATGGCATGAAAACTGAGGGCATCTTGGTGACAACTTGTGCATCTTTTACCTCCTTCACTACTTGTCAACATCACCGAAGTGCTAGTGCGGCTACCTTGATGGTGGGGGGAAAAAGGCCGCATACGCAAAATCTCAGCATTGGTGAACCTCGAAGCTCTAGCCGAGGAACGAAAAACAATAGAAACTCCACAAAACCTTGTATATACATATATCCATGTGATAAAACATATGATACCTAGACATCGTTCCACACAATGTCAAAAAGGTATCGTGTCTCTAAGTGGCATACTTAACAACAAAATAGAACTAGTTTGGTAATAGAAGTAACATTTTTGTTTTGTTTTGTTGGTTTCTTTGTTTTAAAACAGTAATGTTATGTCAGCCCATAAAATGACAGCTTTACCGGGTAAACTGTCGACTTGTACTATTTCCAAGAAATAAGTTTTACGCTGTCTAGATGCAAATATGCCACCAAGCTAAATTTTTTTTTTTTTAAAGTGTAATGCAATAAAGATAGCAGGGAGAAAATTATAAGTCTATGTGATGTCAGAATATAAGTTCCAAATAATATAACCAAACCAATTTTTCTTGTAATTTATCTTATCGAAAATCAGACCTTCACCCCCGCCGACTTTTAATGATTTGATTTTCTCAAAACAGACAAAACAGATAGTGATAATTATTGATGATGATAATGACTATGACGAAGATGATGTGATGATGATGACATAATGATAATGATGATGACGTTATAGGCCTGTGGATGATGACGATATCAGAACTGCTCTTGCTACTGTTACATCTGTCACCACCATCACACCACTAACATCACCATCGCCACCACACCAATATCAACAACAGCAGCTACACCTCTTCCTCCTCCTATTTTACTACTACTACTACTGCTGCTGCTGCTGCTGCTGCTGCTGCTACTACTACTTCCAGTACTGCTGCTACTACTACTACGACGACGACGACGACGACTACTACTACTACTACTACTACTACTACTGCTGCTGCTGCTACTACTACTACTACTTCCAGTACTGCTGCTACTACTACTACTACGACGACGACGACGACGACGACTACTACTACTACTACTACTACAAAACGACAACAAAGGTAACAATTATTCCTACATCACTGTCAAACAGCTCAGACTTCTGCACTAGTATAGGGTGGAGCAAAAAGGTAGTAAGTAGTAGGGAAGTTGTATTGCCTGAGGCTTTACTTGGGGAAGACTACGAGGGGCCAGGGGCCATCTGGTTTAGCTATAGCCGCCTGGATAAGCTTTTTTTTTTCTTTCCGCTAGACTGTCTGCATCTTTGCCGGCTCCTGCCTCCCTCCCGCTGCTTGCAGTTGCAGTCTGGCTAAAGAGCTTCCAGTGAGTAAGCACGTTATATAAACCAGCGCCCATGCACACACACACACACACAGAAGCCAGTCTGTAGTCAGTTTCACTGCCAGAATCGCAAGAGCCAGGGTTGCTGCCGCAAAGGTGAACATGACAGTTTTTGTGTATCAGTCATACAAATGGTAATCTAAGTGCTCCTGATCTTTTCCTGGTTTATCCTTTTCCCTCATGAACTAGATCTATGTCGATAAATCTATACTGAGCAAATTTTGATATTTGTTATGTGTCAGTGTGCATTACTTCATTAATATTGGCTTACCTCTCAAAGTCGCTCTAGCATAATTATGTCATCTAGAAAAGAATGCAAGCGATTTTCACACCCGGCTGGATCCAAGCTGGTTCCACGCTGTAGCCCACTTCAACCTGTGAAGTCAAATGACGTTTTCAGCTCTGCTACGATGCAGATGACGTTAAATAAGAAGAGAGCAGCCTGGCCTATCATGATTGTGATGTCACAGTTAGCATAGGTAAATCCTTACCACGGTTGTCATGAATCAGTCCTAGGCTATTTATACACTAACCAAAGAAGTGGGTACAGAAACATGATAATTGTTTGGCTCAGAAACAGTTACAGATGAAGTAGATTTGTAGTAGTAGTAGTAGTAGAAGTAGTAGTAGTAGTAGTAGTAGTTCTAGTAATAGTAGTAGTTGTTGTTGTGCGATCCCCAGCTTAAAATTCTGGGGGTCACCCAGAATGTGCACTCTGACTCATCCCACCAGGAAATCACTTTGAGATTGAAATTGTACACTGAATAAGAAGTTTGCGTGTATGACTGTTTTTAAGTTCCACGCCATATAGGCAGCCATACTCCGACTTAAGAGGATTTTTTTCACCTTTAATTAAAGGAGAGTGCAGGTTGTTAAGAACTTTTCATGGCCGAAAGCAGTCTCAACACACTTCACAGCATATCAACATTGTGTAGGCCTTGGCAATTAGCTGACATCAGTAACTGACACAGCTTTTGGCCTGGGCCATAAGTGGATTTGAAAAACACGAACGTGACAAGCATTTTCTATGAGCCGATGTAGGTTGTCTTTTGCTCCGCTCAATGTTTTTTCCCCCGAAGAATCATTGTAATTGAGCTGAAAACATAGCCGAGACTAAGACAGTTTCTGTGAACTGATAGATTTGAAGTCAGTACTCGATCGTTCTTGCCGAACAGTATCCATCATAACGATGTCTATTCCGCGTGCATATCAGTTAATTATTGTTCAGCCTTTGTTCAACACGAACATGAACAACAATTGAACAAGAAATGTAAAATCGATGCAGAAGATGATACAGAAGTACTGAACTCTACCCACCCCCACCCCCACCCCCCCAAAAAAAAGAAAAGAAAGAAGAAGGCGAGAGATTTATTTATTTATTTATTTATTTATTCTATTTTATTCTTTTATGTCGAGGATAATGGAATAAGCACTTATATGCCTTTTTACACCCAGTCCCCGTGTGTATGCGGTTTTTAAAATTCTGTCCATCTGTTCCCACCGGCGCACAATGGCCTACTCTTACGAAAAGCGAAACAGGATTTAACGTGTGCGCAAGATGTTCTCTGTGCGTTCGCACACGGGGCCTCGGTTTATAGTCTCATCGAGAGAGAGATATTTTGATTTTTTTAAAGTTTAATTTTATTCTTTTATATCGAAGGTAATGGAAAAAGCACCTATGTGCTTTTTTACATCCAGCCCCCCGTGTGTATGCGGCTTTGTGAATTCTGTCATCTGTTCCCACCAGCACACAATGGCCTACTCTTACGAAAAGCGGAACAGGATTTAACGTGTGCGTAAGATGAGAGAGAGAGAGAGAGAGAGAGAGAGAGAGAAGAGAGAGAGAGGAGAGAAGAGAGAGAGAGAGAGACAACAACAAAACCACAAATCAACAACAAACAAAATAAACCCAAACCCAACCATCACTAGGCTACCACCCTCCTCCAAGGTAACACCAACCCACAAAAACAACCAAAGAAAAAAACACCAAAAACCCCCAACAAAACGAACACACACACACACACACACACACACACACACACACACACACACACACACACACACCACACAGAGAGAGAGAGAGAGAGAGAGAGGAGAGAGAGAGAGAGAGAGAGAGAGAGAGAGAGAAGAAGAGAGAATGACAATGACAAATTCTTTTATTTCGAGGATAATGAATGGGTCCTGCCCTTAGGGAAATATATGATAATAAAATAAAATGAAGCCCATACCAATACACTCACACACTATACGGGGGAAGAAAACTACACTAAAGCCCCCACAAAAATCACCCGAGAGAGAGAGCGAGAGAGAGAGAGAGAGAGAGAGAGAGAGAGAGGAGAGAGAGAGAGAGAGAGAGAGAGAGAGAGAGAGGAGAGAGAGAATGACAATGACAAATTCTTTTATTTCGAGTATAATGAATAAGAACCCATATGCATTTTTTACATCTAGTCCCCGTCCTTAGGGATATATATGATACTCAGATAAAATAAAGCCCATAGCAATACACTCACACAGTATAAGAGAGAGAGAGAGAGAAAGAGAAGAGAGAGAGAGAGAGAGAGAGAGAGAGAGGAGAGAGAGAGAGAGAGAGAGAGAGAGGAGCAACAGCAAACAGAAAACACAGAAACAACTGACAAAATAACAAAGAAACCAAGAGCAAAATAAAAGCAGCAACAACAACAAGGGGAGAGGGGACAACCGAATACCCCCCCCCCCCCCCCCTACAAAAAACAAACCCAAACCAAAAGAGAAAAAACCACCACCAACAACAAAAGCCTCCATAACATAAAGGATAACAAACCACGTAAATATTATCAATTTGGCTCACAGAAAGAAACGTCAACAAATTCATTGCACTTTTATGGGAAAGCAACAGCAATAATAAACTACACAAAAAGAAATATTATGTAAGCAGACTTGCGAGATTATGCACAAGCAATTTGCATCCCCATGCACACGTACACACACACACACACACACACACATACACTGCGCGCACGCACGCACACCATGCTTCAATGCCCAAATCAAATCTTTATGAATATCATGTATAGTCATAAAAAAGGACATCTGCACATTGAGAGAGAGAGAGACAATGACAATGACAATGACAAATTCTTTTATTTCGAGGATAATGAATAAGCACACATGTGCTTTTTTACATCCAGTCCCCGCCCGTTAGGGATACATCTTAATAATAATAACCCAATACTTATACAGTCTCGCAATAAAAACAAGGGGAAATAACCCTTTTCAAAACAGCTCCCCCCCAACAACCCTCCCCCCCCCCCCAAAGCAAGCAATTAAAAGAAAATCCTAAGAATACCCCCCCCCCCCCCCCTACCCCACCCCCAAAAAACCCTAACCAAAACAAACAAACAAACAAACAAAAGAGAAGGAAA
>CM054150.1:31195032-31277532 GCA_028751875.1 Rapana venosa
TAACAAAAAGAAATTGAAGTGAAAAACTTCCCATACCTCTGCCAGATCTGTAGTATTTGATTCAATCATAGATAACATAAGTCTAGAAAAAAGTAGAATCAATTTCTTTTATTTCAGTCTAGGTGACTGAAATAGACTCCTTGACTCAGGCTTGAGAGAGTTAATTATAATAGGATATAATAGCAGATCAGAGAATAACAATATCAAAATAAAACAAGAGTCTGCTGGATATCATTATATGTCGTTTTTTTCTCCATTTGTTTGGGTTTTGTTGGTTTTCTTTAAAATGTATGTAATATAAATTTTTGGATTAAAATTTCGTACAATTAAGTTAACTATTAAGCATGTGTTCTGTGATTTTTATTCAGTTTGTTACTGTCTTGTCAAATCATGAGATCTTATGACTGGGTCAGTGGGTTTTAAGACAACTTGAAACTGGATCCCCAGCATCCTAGGGGGAGAGAGAGAGAGAGAGAGAGAGAGAGAGAGAGAGAGAGAGAGAGAGAGAGAGAGAGAGAGAGAGTGTCACTGTGTGTGTGTGTGTGTGTGTGTGTGTTTGAGAAAAAGAGAGAGAGAGAGTGTGTGTGTGTGTGGTGAGTGAGAGAAAAGAGAGAGAGAAAGAGAGAGAGAGAGAAAGAGAGGGAGAGTGTCAAATAAAAACCCATCCAAACAAGCACTTATTTTTATTTTGAGGAAAGGAACTTAATGTATGTTAGGTTTTTTTTGTTACATACTGTGAATCGATGTACTTTGTGATGTTTTTGCATCCATCCCTGAGAGAAAATCAATCAAAGCACTTGAACTTGAAGAACAAGCAGCAACAGCAGAAAAAAAAGGGATGAAACAAAAAACCTGTCAAGCAAGCAAAACATCAATCGCATTGATCAATCAAGAAGGAATGAATTTGTGGACCAATTGGTTAGACTTAGAGACTCAAAGGAGGGAGAGAGAGAGAGAGAGAGAGAGAGAGAGAGAGAGAGAGAGAATTTGTCGACCAATCAGATTATATATTAATTATCAAAGAACATATTAATAATAAGAAACTTATGAGAAAGGGAGAGAGATAAGGGGGGGGGGGGGGGGGGGGGGGAGGAGTGAGTGAGTGTGCGTGCGTGTGAGAGAGATTCTGTCGACCTGTCAGTGTTTAACAAAGAACATGAGAGAGAGAGAGAGAATTCGTTGACCAGTCACTTTTTTTAATTATCAAAGAATATAATTTATAAGTTTACCCGTGAGAGAGACTCAGAGAGAGAGAGAGAGAGAGAGAGAGAGAGAATTTGTTGACCAGTCAGCTATATTACCAGTTATCAAAAAATAAAATAAACCCAAGACAAAGAGAGAGACTCAAGAGACTGAGACTGTGAAAGAGCCAGCCTCAAGAACCAAATTCTGGAAACCTAGGTGTATTACTCACTTCTCCATAATAAAGGGAGTAAGTTGCAGGGGGGTGCATGCATACATCTACACTGCAGTGTTATGTTTATTGATTGCTTTTTCTGGACAGGACAGAGGAGGGAGTGTCAGTGAGTGAGTGAGTGAGTCATGCACTGAATTCATTGATCAGCACTGTCAGTGTCGCTGCTGCTGCTGCCAACAGCGGTAGTTCTGGTCTCTGGGGTCTTGTGCCCTGTTGTGTAACTTGAGAGGGAGAGACTCGGAGAGAGGGGAGAGAAGAGAGGGGAAGGGGGGGGGGGGGGGGGGGGGGGGGGGGGGGGGAAGAGAGGATAAATTGAGTTAACCCATAATGTTGTTTTCATGGGCACAAACCTCTCTGGCTCTTCTCCAGACTCCTATTGTAGACCTGTCACACTTGTTTTTCCTCTCTATTAATGCTTAAGTGTCCAGTATATAATACTAGGATGTTTTCAAGTTCTCTCTCTCTCTCTCTCTCTCTCTCTCTCTCTCTCTCTCTCTCTCTCTCTCTCTCTCTCTTCGTCTTCTTCATTGCTTTAAATGATTGGTTGATTGATTTTTTCCTTATTTTGACTGAGGGCTGCATGAAGAAAATAAAAAGCCACCATTTGTGCTTATTCTTTTTTCTCATAAATAAAAAATTGTTTTTAAAAAGAAAGGTTAACATTTTTCTTCTTCTGTATTCACTACTAATTGGGTAGAATTTGTTATGCCTGGTCTTCTGTGAGCACTGGAAATCATCTGGGAGACCATGTGCCTGCTGGCCTCAACCAGCACATTCCTTGTTCAGAGTGCTCTCAGCTCGTTAACAAATTTTGAATATTAAAGATATAATTACAGTCAGATTTGTTCATGTGAGAAAAAAAGCAGGAGACTGGATACTAGGATATAGGAGAAGTAGAAAATAAGCAAGAGGCTAGACTCTGAGAGAGAGGATAAAAAATTAAGGAGAAAAGACAAAATTTACTATTCAAACGTAATGGAAAAGGGAAAAATTCTGGCACAGGATTTGTAAGAGGGGATGCTAATTATATTGAAGGAGCTACCCCACCCCACCCCCTCGGTGAAGCTATATAAAATGATGACAGTGAAAGGCAGCAGTTGATAGATGTGGAAGGTAGAATTAACATTGTAATATTCTGTGTATGTGTATCACACAGTATGTAAACTCAGATAATTTCCTTTCTTACTATCCTCTCTCTGAGTTTCTGTAGTCTGTAGTCTCTTGCTTATTTTCTACCTTCCCTGAACACTCTCCTGCTTTTTCTCACATAAAGGAAGAATAACTTCTTAAGAATATGTTACAGGTACTTCTCTAAGTTATTTATTGATTTTAATGCAGTTTGTCTTGGTTAAAATGAAGCCCATCGCTCAGTAGATCACAGGTTGCATGGTGGTTATGTTAGTATCACCCTTGCCACTGGCCATAGCTAGTCTACCGTTCCATTTGTAAATAAATGACAGATGGGTTTTTAAAATACATATAAATTATAATGCATCTTATATATTATATATGTAAGGTGATGGTTGATGGTTGGTCAATGGGGCTATATGAACAAGAAGATTAGATTGGATTGGATTGGTTGATGGTACAGTGCTAACCAAAAACAAAATAACCCAACCATAATATAATAATATCATTTGTATACATCATATATACATGTGTTTTTCCGGGAAACCTTGGTTCATAATTTTTATCTGTAACTAAGTCTTACAGGGGAGTGGAGTCAGTACTGCTACCGCTACTGGTGTAAACTGTGGGGGGAAATCCCCAACAAACCTCGCGCCTCAGTGGAAACTCAAAATTACACTCCCAGAATTGTTGCATTATGAGCTTTGTGCATTATTAATCACAAGGCTATTCCCCTCCCCTCCCCGTTCCCTTTTCCAAAAGAATCCTGCTTTTTTTTCCCTCCCCAGAAAACACCACTTGGCAGTTAGCCAACTGATCTAGATGAGATGAAAACATCCATTTGTAGTGCTTTCAATAAAGAAATATGTGTGTTGTTGTTGTGTGTGAGCTTGAGAAAATTTGTGATATTATCAAAAGTACTACTACTACCAGTATTGCTTGTTACGACACTGCTAGGAAATATGGTACAGTCTGATTTCATGTATTCTCTCACGAATATATGTGCACACACAAGCATGCATTTATTTAAGTACCAAGGACACATGCGCGTGGAGGCGCGCACACACATACACACACCACACACACACTCACACATGGTCATCTTTCTCTCTCTCTCTCTCTCTCTCTCTCTCTCTCTCTCTCTCTCTCTCTCTCTCTCTCTCTCTCTCTCTCTCTCTCTCTCTCTCTCTCTCTCTCTCCCTGCCTCCCTCTCCCTTCCCCCTCCCTATATTACTAATAGTCAAACTTTGCAGATTTTTTTATACATTTTTTTTTTTTGCAAAAAGAAATGAAAAACTATCCATCTTCAAGTGTAATAATTAGTATGTCAAATTGTTTCTGTTGCAGATGGTACTTTGGCAAAATCAAGCGAGTAGAAGCTGAAAAGAAACTGCTGTCCTCAGAAAACGAACATGGAGCTTTCCTTATCCGAGACTCAGAAAGCCGTCGTAACGACTATTCTTTGTCAGGTAAGATCATAAGATGTTGTTACATGTACATTAGATTCTTGTATTTTAAATGTAAATTTTTTCCATAAAGCTGAAACTCATTCCCTTACCACAAAGCTGAAACTCATTCCCTCACCACAAAGCTGAAACTCATTCCCTCTCCCCTGAGTGCCTGTGGCAATGAAAAACAAACTGGTGAGCACATCCTTCAGAGGTGCACACTACTCAGCGACCTGAGGAAGATTGTGTGGCCGACAGAGATGGCCCTGCAAACTAGGCTGTACGGCCCACAAGAGCAGCTGAAAAGGACTTGCCACCATTTCTCCAAAACACATCTGACAGTGTAACAAGCAAAAAAGAAGAAGAATGTAAAATTTTGATGGACAAATTTGCAGGAAAGCTCACCTTCATTGTACTGTGAAGTTTAATATGGATCTTTAACTAGAATTTAGAACTTGTGTAGAGTATATGTTATCGTTAATGTACACTTCCTGATCACAGTATAAGCTTGATTTGTATTCTGATGTACTTTATGTGTTTGGTGTATGTAACTATAGTTAAAATCCACAACAGACATCCTTCAGGGGACTGAAACATCTTTCAGATTTTTCTCAGAGCCTGACTGTGCAGAGTTATCTTCTTAATCTTTCATCAGACAGCATGCTGTCACAGAGAGCTTTCAGTTTGCTCCCCCTTATAATTTATATTTTTCTTCCCTAATCCTTTACGCCTCATTTAGTTCTGTGGTGGTGCTTAATGGGTGTTGTGTGTGTGTGTGTGTGTAGTGTGTGTGTAGTGTGTGTGTGTGCGTGATGTGTATGTGTGTGTGTACTTTGTGTGCGTGGTGTGTGTTAGGGAGGGTGGAGGGTGTATAGAGTGTGTATGTGTGTGTGTGCACACACTTTGCCCTGTCTAAAATCACTAAATGTGAATAGACGTGAAACTGAAGATATCACACTTTGCCCCTCTTGTAATGATGTGGAGGTGAAGATGTGAAGTGTGTGTGTGTGTGTGTGTTTGAGTGTGTGTATGTGTGTGTTTGAGTGTGTGTGTGTGTGCATGCATACACTTTGGCCCTGTTGTAATGATGTGGAGGTGAAGATGTGTAGGGTGTGTGTGTGTTTTTGAGTGTGTGTGTAGAGTGTGTTTGAGTGTGTGTAGAGTGTGTTTGTGTGTGTGTGTGTGTGCATACACTTTGTCCCTCTTGTAATGATGTGGAGGTGAAGATATGTAGGGTGTGTTTGTGTGTGTGTAGTGAGTGTGTGTTGTGTGCAGAGTGTGTTGAGTGTGTGTGTGTGTGTGTGTGTGTGTGTGTGTGTGTGTGTGTGTGTGTGTGCATACACTTTGTCCCTCTTGTAATGATGTGGAGATGAAGATGTGTAGGGGGTGTGTGTGTGTAGAGTGTGTTTGAGTGTGTGTGTGTAGAGTGTGTGTGTGTGCATACACTTTATCCCTCTTGTAATGATGTGGAGATGAAGATGTGTAGGGTGTGTGTGTTGGGTTGTGTGTGTGTGTGTGGTGTAGTGGTGTGTGTGTGTGGGTAGTGTGTAGTTTGTGTGTAGTGTGTGTGTGTGCATGTGTATGTGTATTGTGTCATTGTGTGTGTATGTGTGTGTAGTGTGTATACATGTATGTATGTAGTGTGTGTGTGAGTTCATGTGTATGTACATATGTATGTTTGTGTGCTTGCATGTTTGTGGAATGTTTATGTGTGTGCATATATGCACCTACATAGGCACTCATACTTACAAGCATGTACATAACACACACAACCCAACACAACACAAACACACACACAACACACACACACACACACACACACCCACCCACCACAAAACAACACACCACACCACACCACAACACAACACACACATGCGCACACACACACACACACACACACACACACACATGCTCAACACACACTCACACATGCTCAACACTCACACCACACACACACACACACACACACACACACACACACACACACACACACACACACACACACACACACACACACACACACACAACACACACCACACACACACCACAACACCACACACACACAACACACACACACACACACACACACAACACACACACACACACACACACACACACACACACACACACACACACACACACACACACACACACACACACAACACACACACACACACACAAAACACACACACACACAACACACACACACACACACACACACACATTCAGTCATGGTTTCTTGTCTCTATAGTGCGGGATGGAGACACAGTGAAGCATTACCGGATCCGTCAGCTGGACGAGGGAGGGTTCTTCATCGCGCGCCGCGTGACATTCCGCACCTTGGCAGAACTCGTGGACCACTACAGCACTGACGCCGACGGTCTGTGTGTCAACCTCAGAAAGCCTTGCTCACAGGTGAGTTACAGGATCGTCTGATTCTAGGAAGGACGCGCGTGTGTGTGTGTGTGTGCGTGCGTGTGTGTGTGTGTGTGTGTGTGTGTGTGTGTGTGTGCGTGTGTGCGTGCGCATGCCTGCAGTTGTAGTGAGGTGGAGGTAGGGGATGTGTAGGGTGTGTATGTGTAGTGTGTATGTTTTGTGTGTGTTTTGTGTTTGTGTGTGTGTCAGGGTTCGTACAAATCTTAAAAAGCCCTAAAAGGCCCTGATTTTTGAAGATCCAAAATAAGGCCCCTAAAAAGCCCTAAAAATGAGACCTATGGCCCTGGAGGCCCTAAAAAGCCCTAAAAATGGGAACCATGAGTGAGAGTTTCTGTTGTGTAGATTAAACAAATACACAAAATAAAACTTATGAGAAATGAAAGCAAGAAGGATGTCCAAAGATCGTATTATCACCGATAGAGCCTGTCGTCTGCTATTCATGTCGTGCCACCTATTTTGCCAAGGGAGGTAAGTTGCCTCCATTGGAAGCGCATATTCGCTTTGCTTTCATCATATATTTTTTACATGCCGAAAACTATGATGTTTAACTATGAAACTGCAATCATGAGTCAAAATAATACCAGTTTTCTGTTTACTGCGCTACAGTCCTTCTCTACGAGATTTTTCAATTTTAGCACAGCTGCGCTGTGAATAGCAAGGCCTATTGTTTCTCCTGTGGGCAGTTTACAAAATGGCAGTCAGTGATACAGTCGTGTGTCAGAATGGGAATACAATAAAACCTGTAGCCAGATCTATTCTTTATTTGAGGAGATTATCCCACAGATTTCCTGCAGAATGCATACAGAAACGAATTCAATTCATAAGGCAAGTCACAAATGCCTGAATATTTACAAATGTACAGGAAAAATACAAATGTTTGAATATTTTCCACCGCTTAATGTGGTCGATTTAGTTGACTTTACTTTAAAATTCGCAGCTTATTCAGTTATTGGCCGACTTGATCTGAAGATTCTTGCTTTAAAAAACAACTTTGGGCAGAGGGTGCTGGCATCCTTTTCAAGCCAGTGTTAGGCCTACCTGTCTGTCTGCATTGACGATACGGGACTTGTACATGTATTCATAGTGAAGAAAACTTGCGTCCAGCAGCCTCTCTCTGTGTCTTTCTCAGTTGCTGTCTCTGTCTCTCTTTTATGCATGCATGCGTGTGCACGTGCGTGTGTGTGTGTGTGAATTCCTGCATGTAGCATGTGTGAGATTGAACTAAAGGAGCAGAATTTGGAAGAGGCACTGTGACTGTGTGAGGGTATTGTTATTACCAGTTCTAGTACCGGGCAACCATCTGCATCTTTGGTAAGGCAAGGAGACTAGTTCACATCAGATGAAGTTTGAGGGATAGTGTCTTTTAAGTTCACTTTGCTAGCTGTTTGTGAAAAACATCTTGGAATCGGAGACACTTATTTCAGTTTTCACTTTACTTCGTATTTCAAGACATGGACACTTCCATCACACCATGGATGTTTTACTGTGTGAGGACTTTAATTCATTGTAGTATAGATCTATGAGTGAAAGACATTTTATTCTAGAACTTCACTTGAATTTGTGTCAATAATCAATATCCATCATGCACTTGTAGACGAGAAGACTTTGCTTACATGAATTTGAGATTGGTAAATGTGTACAAAGGTTGATAATATACACTTTGATACCCTGCGGCTAGGCCCTAAATTTGGAAATAATGGCCCCTAAAAAGCCCTAAAAAGGCCCTACATTTTTTCCCACCAAGTCTGTATGAACCCTGTGTGTGTATGTTTTTATTTATTTTATTTATTTATTCTTTTATTTATTCTTTTATATCGAGGATAATGGAATAAGCACTCATGTGCTTTTTCACATCCAGTCCCCGTGTGTATGCGGTTTTGTAAATTTTGTCATCTGTTCCCACTGGCACACAATGGCCTACTCTTTCGAAAAGCGGAACAGGATTTAACGTGTGCGCAAGATGTTCTGCATGCGGTCGTACACGGGGCCTCGGTTTATAGTCTCATCCGAAGGACTTGTGTGTGTGTGTGTATGCTTGTGCATTTAAAGTTCATGGAATTGCATACCAATGTTGTTGATGAAGGAGAAGCAGTACAGGTTTTTAAAAATTTTTTTTATAAAGTCTTAGAATGGTGGTCTAGATAACACATCCACCTAGGAAGTGAGATATATACGGGTTCAATACCTGTTTTTGAGCCAGAATTTTTCTCTCATCCATTAGACCTTGAATGATGGTCTGGATGCTAGTCATTCAGATGAGATAATAAACCGAGGCCCCGTGTCCCTCACACATTCAGCACATGTAAAAGAACCCAAAGCAACAAAAAAAAAGTTGGCCCTGGCAAAATTGTATAGAAAAAAGCCACTCTGAGAGGGAAAGAAAAACACATGCACGATGCAGACAGGAAAATCAACACCAAATAAAAAAATAAATAAAAAGATGGTACTGCTGTTGTGACAACATGCCCTCCCACTCCCCCCCTATCCCCCCTGCCCACACACACACACACACACACACAGAGGTTACCGCTTGGGTGTTAAGCTGGGAAACGCCCAACAGCAAACCTATATGGGGAAGACTCCATTCATTTCACAGCATGGTTCAAGCAAGTAGAAAAGAAGATTGCCAGGAGAATGACTCATGTATTGGACTGCTGGAAAACTTTTCCTCGACTGAACTGTTGTGTAACAAGGGGTTAAAACCAAATACTCTTTTCTCCTGGTATGTCTCAAAGCACACACACTCACATGCATGCATGTATGCAAGCACGCATGCACACACGCGCATGCAATCACGCACGCACACACACACACAAGCACGCACGCACGCACACACACACATGCGCACACAAGCACGCACGCACACACACACACGCGCACACACACACAGACGAAAAAGACGTTAGAACATTGCGCTCGCAATCTTACGACCCGAGTTTGATTCCCATTCAAGGGGATATTTTCCCCTGGAGTTAACATCAGTGCAGACTCCACTCTCCCCCCAAGTCCTTAGGATGAGACTATAAGCCGAGGCCCCGTGTGTGAACGCACACAGAACATCTTGCGCACATGTTAAATCCTGTTCCGCATTTCGTAAGAGTAGGCCATCGTGTGCTGGTGGGAACAGATGACAGAATTTATAAAATCGCATACACAGGTGGACTGGATGTAAAAAAAAGCAATAAGTGCTTATTCCATTATCCTCAATATAAAAGAATAAAAAGAGAGAGAGAGAGAGAGAGAGAGAGAGAGAGAGAGAGAGAGAATCAAGCAAATGTAAATACTGTCACTAAGGATAGTGTTTCTAAGACTTTCACAGAAGAGAGAAAGAGAGAGAGAGAAAGAGAGAGAGAGAGAGAGAGAGAGAGAGAGAGAGAGAGAGAGAGAGAGAGAGAGAGAGAGAGATCAAGCAAAAGCAAATACTGTGTCACTAAGGATAGTGTGTTTAAGACTTTCACAGAAGAGAGAGAGAGAGAGAGAGAGAGAGAGAGAGAGAGAGAGAGAGAGAGAGAGAGAGAGAGAGCAAGCTCAGAGTTTTTCTATGGAACAGCCTTTGTGGCTAAAACGCTCTCTGCCACCACAGATCGTTTTCCCCATGAGAGTTATAGAAGTCAGAGCAAAAGGGTGCACATTGCCGCATGCCATCACCAGGTGTTATTCAGGCATGGTTCTATCCATTCTGTAAGCCTTTTTCCTTGGCATCAAAACAGAGCAATAAAAAGATTTATGGGTCCGTGAATGTGTTGGGTTCTTATATTGGTGTTAACGTTAGAAAAGATGTATTATGGTGTGAGTGAGTAAGAGAGAAAAAAAAAAGTTTGTGGGTGTTTGAGGGGGGGTGTTGAGTGTGTGTGTATGTGTGTGTGTGAGGGTGTGGCGTTGTTTTGTACCAATGTTGTGTAAGTACCGACTGGGAATGGAAGAAGTTTAAATGTTCCGGTCATTCCTCAAGATTTCAAGTTCCTCTTCTTTTGTTTTATAGACTTCTGTATGAAAAGAATCACTGAAGAGTACTAGAAAACTGATACTAGACTAAATGAAGTTGGCTACAATAACAATGAGAACCCCCCAAGAGATAGAACTGACAGGTGTAATATGCATTTCTGATCACTGATAAAGGGTTGAGTGCTTGTTTGCTAAATTCAAATTCAAATACTTGATTATCTCAAAACAGAGAAATTCCGGTAGGTTACAAGCCAAGGATGAAACATAAAAGGATAAAAAGAATAAATAGCAAACGTGTCATCACAGAGCTTACAACACCATACAAGATCAATACATTTTGTTCTCTTTGCAAACAACAAGTGCATGCCAACGAAGATCTATACAAGTTTCATGTTCGGGTGCATACGTATGCACACATGCAGACAGGCTGGCAGGCACGCATGCACATACTCACACAAACACACATACATATACACACACACAAACACACACGCACACATAAAATTCTGAATAATTCTTTATGAGCAGACAAGATTTTGTAAAAAAATCAATTGTTTACAGGGAAATATTAACTCTGAAAATATATAATCAGTTCATCCCAAAAGCAGCGATTTCATGAGTGTGTGTGTGTGTGTCATAAAACCCCTACAGGCACAGAACCTGTGATGTGAAAGCTGCTTTCCTTTCATTCTGCAAAGACCTTAGACATGATCTCAAATACTCCTGATAAACTGCTGCTGTTATTGCCCGTGGGCACAGAAACCGACACCTGGGATTTCTCTTTCATGTTCTTTGATTTTCCCTCTTGTTTCCTTCTGCCAAGCTACTACAAATAAGTTACCAAAATCAAAGGAGGGATCAGTAGTCAAGTATATATTAATGATAATGATAATATTATTATTAAGTATGTATTCAAGGAAAAAGAAATCTCTTTCTTAAGCTGTTGGTGTAATTTGGTAGCCTTTACTTTAATTTCTGCATATTTTTAACACACAGTTAGATGTTTGAGATGTTCATAGTGTTTGCTGTAGAAAGGTGTGAATGCTAGGGAGAGAGAGAGAGAGTGAGAGAGAGAGAGAGAGAGAGAGAGAGAGAGAGAGAGAGAGAGAGAGAGAGAGAGAGAGAGAGAGAGACTGATAATGATTTATCCAAGAAAAGGACATGGCCCCACAGAGAGAGAACTCGAACTCGAAAGATTTATTCACAAAAAGGCCATTGGCCCATACATGAAGGGGGGTTGCCAAACTGCTTAGTATTTTAATGAGAAAAATAAGTAACACACACACACACACAAAACAAAGTATTAATGTATACCCACAACTACCACAATAAAAATCAGTTCCAAAAATATATGACTTAATAAACCAAGATATCTCTTATTCTAAAGGCTTTACACAAATAAAGCAAGGCTGCGCACAATCTCAGGGTGACTAGATGCCATGAGTAGACAGAATCTAAATAAATTAGGCTGTCTACATTACTTTACCGGAATGTAATTCTGTCTTACATCTTCTAATACTGGACAGCACCCACAAAATGAACTTCATCTTCCACTGTTTGCTTACATAATGGGCATAGCAACCTGAGGTCATCATCATCATGTTCTATATATCTAAATTTATGAACATTTATGTCTGAATCACCAAGTCTAAACTTACACATAATTCGTTTCAAATGTATGTCCATATCAAGCTTTAGATAAGGTTTGACATCGTGTGAACCTATAAATTGTCTGTACATTTGAAATCTTTCACTGTTTTGTATATGACCACTCCACTGCTGCCAACGGCAGTCAATCAGTCTTTGCCTGAAAACCTTGATAAACTCTCTACAATTTCCGACACCTTGATTGAGCCAAACAAACCCAAAGCCAAGTTTACATAAACAGGTACGTATTTGTGAAGCCCAGGTGCTTTTCCCCTTGACATCTAGATCATAAAGCATCTTGTAAGACTTAAAAGGTAACCTGCACTCATCCATATGCAGAATCTTAATCCAATATCTAATGCATCTTACAGCAGCATTAATAGAGAGAGGATATCTATTGGTTTCACTATAAACAAGATCATTAGGTGTACGTCTGTCTAAGCCTAAATCTGTCTAAGCCTAAAAACCGCTTTAAAGCAAAGAGGTGTACTGATTCACAATGTGTTACAGCTGCATCCAGTCCCCAAATTTCCGCGCCATATAACACAGTGGGTTGTATTTGTGCATCAAATATCTTAACAAGTCAAAAGCATTATTATTCAATAATCGTAGTTTTTTCAAAACAATTAACAAGCTTCTTTTACCTCGACTTGCCAGATCTTTACATGCAGTTGTGAAACTAAGCTTTGTAGAAAAACAGATTCCTAGATATTTATATACATTAATCACAGGCATGACTTTTCCATTGTACAGCCATTTTTTGTGAGCAGCTAAATAACCACCTTTTCTGAATACAACAATATTATTCTTATTCAGATTAACCTTAAGATCAAGTGCTGTTGCAGCACTGCTTAAGCTGTTCAGCTGCTGTTGTAAGCCTACAACAGTTTCAGATAGCAGGATGACATCATCAGCAAGCAGAAGAATAAACAATTCTGTGAAATCTTGGGGTAAAGTGGCACCATGTTTACCCTTATTAATGACTTCTATGGCTAACTCATTAATGAAAACAGAAAACAAAAGAGGGCTACATACATCACCCTGTTTGACTCCAGCCCCAGAGAGAGAGAGAGAGAGAGAGAGAGTATGATAATGATTTATCCAAGAAAAGGACATGGCCCCAGAGAGAGAGAGAGAGAGGTGGGGGGGGGGACAAGCAGGCAGGCAGGTTTTGTATGATGTGAATGTGTTTTGCTTTTGTTTGTTATGTGCTTTATTGTCTTTCCTCTCATTGTAAAACCTAGGGCTGCTGTAACAGTACTACATATTCTGTATTTTTTCCTGTTCTTATCATTATCGTCGTCTTTGCAATCATCATTATCACTATTGTTGTTGTTGTTATCAGCATCAGCAGCAGTATCCTTATCATCATTTATTATCATTATTATTGTCGTCACTATCATCATATCATCATCATCATCATTATCATTTATGTTATCATCACTATCATCATCATCCTTATCAGGTGGAGAAGCCTCAGACCAACGGGTTATCCTACAACACCAAAGACCAGTGGGAGATCCCCAAAAGTTCCCTGAAGCTGATTCGCAAGATCGGCCATGGCCAGTTTGGGGAGGTATGGGAGGGACTGTGGAACAACACCACACCTGTCGCCATTAAAACCCTCAAACCAGGTGAGTGGCTCTGTTTTTTCTTTTTCTTTTTTCTTTCTGGGATGTACAAGTTTGTTTTTTTCTTCTTAATAATCAGATATGTAGATACACGCACACATTTAGGAACAAACTTGCATGCACGAACGTGTGCAAACATACATGCACATGCATGCATGTGCAGTCTCTCTCTCTCTCTCTCTCTCTCTCTGTCTCTCTGTCTGTCTCTCTCTCTCTGAGGCTGTCTGTCTGTCTGTCTGTCTCTGTCTGAATGTCTATGTGTCTGTAAATATACATGTATGCACATACACAGTCTCTCTCTCTTTCTCTCTCTCTCTCACACACACACACATGTACACATACACTTAAATATTCATCAAACACTATCATGACTATGTTATGAATACATGCATGCTATGAAAAACATATGATATATATAATAATAGACTGAAGAAAAGGGTTGAAATAAGAAAAAGGCTGGCTGTTGTTTCAGTGTGCACGTGCGTGTGTATGTGAGGGTACGTTCGTGCGTGTGTGTGTGTGTGCACATGTACATGTGTGTAAGCATATTGTCTAAATAGACTGATTTTTCTTCAGAGGAACTAATTACACCTCTTTTAAAAAATTTCCTAACGAAAGAAAAACCTTACATATTAAACGCCTATGTTGAGAACAGACTTGACAGATAAATTGTGTTTTGCCTGTGTGGTAATCCCTGGAGGGGGGGTTGATTCCATCCTCCAGGCACCATGGACCCCAAAGACTTCCTGGCAGAGGCCCAGATCATGAAGAAACTGCGCCACCAGAAGCTGATCCAGTTGTACGCAGTGTGCACCCAGGACGAACCCATCTACATCATCACGGAACTCATGAAGAATGGAAGCCTGCTGGAGTTCTTGCAAGGTAACTAACTGCTGGTCACTGATTGTCAGTAACGGTTTGTTTCACTGTTTATACTGGAACAGTATTAATTGTAAATGAAATCGTGCAAAAGCTCGGCATGTACAGTGAAACGGTGTCAATGATGAGTGAAACAGTGTCGGTGATGAATGAAATTGTGCAACCGACGACTGTTTACAATGAAATAGCACCCATGATGAGTGAAATCATGTAAATGGCATTGTTAGATACATACTACTGACTATTTGTAACAAAATAATATTTATTCATAACTGTCTGCCAACTTGTCCTTCTCAAATTCAGTACAGAAATAGAAGAGTACGAAATATTATGTGTTTAAATGTATTTGTTCACAGTGGAAGGAAAGTGTTGGATACAGTCGTTAACTGGTTTTTTGGTGGGTTTTTTTAAAAACACAACACACATCCTTTAAGAAAAAAAAATTGAAATACATAATTTCATTTTTAAAAAAAACAACCCAACAAAAACTAAACCCCCAAACCCCAAAAACAACAAACCAAAAAAAAAACCCCCAAAAACCCCCCAACCCCATCACCCACCCAACAACCACCGCCATGTCAAAACCAAACACCCCCCCCCCCCCAAAAAAAAAAACAAAAAACAAACAAACAACCCCACCCAGCCATCTCTTTTTTCTGTCTTGTGAAACCTCCTCCAGGGAAAGGGCGAATTCTGAAGCTGCCGCAGCTGATCGACGTGGGGGCCCAGATCGCCTGTGGCATGGCCTACCTGGAGTCCCAGAACTACATCCACCGCGACCTGGCTGCTCGCAACATCCTGGTGGCAGAGAACAACAACGTCAAGATCGCCGACTTTGGCCTGGCCCGAGTCATCAAGGTGGAGGCAGGGAGCAGCCACTTTCTTTCCCTTTTGGTCTTTTTGGAATTTTTTCTTCTTCTTCTTCTTCACTCCCTCCCTTTTTGCCCTTCAGCTTCTCTTTTTCCCTTTTTTTGGTTTTTATGTTGTTTTTTGTTTTTTTAGTCTGGGGTTTTTTTGGGTTTTTTTTTGTTTTTTTTGTTCTTTTTTTGTTTTGGTTTTTTTTTGTTGGTCTGTTTCCATGTTCTTCTTTCTTTTTTTTCTTTGGGTTTTTGTTAGTTTTGTTTTGTTATTGTTTCTTTTCTTTTTTTCTTTGTCTTTTTTATCGTTAAAAAAAAAAAAAATTTTAATAAGTTTTTTTTGGGTTGTAGCTACTTTCTTCTTTCCCTTTTTCCTGTTTGCCTTGTTTCTAATTCTTTGGTTTCTGGATAATGTCTTTCCGTGTGTTTCTAGTTCTTTGTTATTTCTCCTTTTTTCCAGTCTTTTGTTCTTGATAGGATCTTTCCCATTGTTTAGTTTTTATTCTTTCTTGTTTTTCTCTTTCTTTCCCTTTGTCTTTTTTTTTCCACCAGTTTTTTTCCGTTCTAACGAACTGTCTTTCCCTTTGCCTTTTGACCTATCCTTTGTTCAGGATAGCTTCTTTCCCTTTGCCTTTTGACCTATCCTTTGTTCAGGATAGCTTCTTTCCCTTTGCCTTTTGACCTATCTTTGTTCAGGATAGCTTCTTTCCTTTGCCTTTTGACCTATCCTTTGTTCAGGATAGCTTCTTTCCCTTTGCCTTTTGACCTGTCCTTTGTTCAGGATAGCTTCTTTCCCTTTGCCTTTTGACCTATCCTTTGTGCAGGATAGCTTCTTTCCCTTTGCCTTTTGACCTATCCTTTGTTCAGGATAGCTTCTTTCCCTTTGCCTTTTGACCTATCCTTTGTTCAGGATAGCTTCTTTCCCTTTGCCTTTTGACCTATCCTTTGTTCAGGATAGCTTCTTTCCCTTTGCCTTTTGACCTATCCTTTGTGCAGGATAGCTTCTTTCCCTTTGCCTTTTGACCTATCCTTTGTTCAGGATAGCTTCTTTCCCTTTGCCTTTTGACCTATCCTTCATTCTAGCTACTTAGAACTAACCAAGACTGACAACTTGTGTGTGTGTGTACATGCATGCGTGCATATGTGTGTGATTTAAAAAAAAAAAATAAAAAAAATAAATGAAATTTATATAGCGCTATATCTTGTAGAGACAAATCAAAGCGCTTGATACTACAGCTACAGCAGTGTACCCCTAAGTAATACAAGACTGCTGAATTTGCCACCAGTTAGGTTTGGGGAGCTTGCAGGACTTGGGAGTCCTAAGAAAAGAAATACTGGACAAGTTTGAAAACATCATTTGTCTTCGGTCACATTGTGTTTATGAAGTAGTCTGATAATTACTTTCTAGGAGATTCACAACTGATTATGCTTTTAGGTTTCATTTGTCTTGGGGTTGTTGCTGGGTGTTTTTTTTTAACAATCTCTTTTCTGAAGAATGTATTAAAGTGTACTGGGTTTTACCCTGCCCAGTAAGTAGTGAGGATATAAACACAGGGATTGATAGAAGATGTTTATTAACATTATATAGCCTTTCATTTTAAACCCCCCCAAACTATTTTGATATGTAGTGCTTTTTTTGTAGTCTAAGGATGATAAATGAAGCAGAATGGCTGACATACTTATTAGAGCCTGTTTTCATTATCCCAAAGGAATGAAAAATGATAATCTGTTTGGATGAGGGTTAGCATTTGAGGAGGCTGATTTGTTTTGCCTGGGCTGTAACTTATATGAAATAAGAATGCAAAGAGTAAAATTATGACCATCACTTCTCACTCGAGTGTGTGTGTGTGTGTGTGTGTGTGTGTAGTGCATATGTGTGTGTATAGCTCATGTGTGTGTGGTGGGGGAAGGGAGGGTGGTGAAAGAGAGGAAATGTATACCAAAGGCTACCAGAGAAGTTGTATACCAAAGGCTACCAGAGTAGTCGTAAATGAACTTTTAAACAAAATGTAAGAAAAAAATTGCAATTTAATGATAGAATGAAACAAAAAAGAGCACATATGCATCGTTATATAGTTGAGACAGTAAAGGCCTGGGTTTGTTTTTATTTTTTTGGATGCATGTGTGTTAGTTAACACAGTGTGTATTTACGTTATTCCACAGTAAGCCATGAGCAGTCAGATTTACTTTTAAAAGCCGCAGCATCACGCAACGGCGCTGACTGTTTCAGGAGGATGAGTACGAAGCCCGTGTGGGCGCTCGCTTCCCCATCAAGTGGACGGCCCCTGAAGCTGCCAACTACAACCGCTTCACCATCAAGTCTGACGTCTGGTCTTTTGGCATCCTCCTGACAGAGATTGTCACCTACGGACGTGTGCCATACCCTGGTCAGTGATCTGTTGCTGTTCATTGGTCATGCACCTGCTGCTTAGTGGTGGTTGGTTTAGGTTGTTTTTTTTACCTCAGCTAGAGCTGTGAGGTTTACCTCTGGTTGAGATGTTTTTTGTATGCGGCCATTCTTGCCCACCATTAAGGTAGCCACATGCCAATTTTGGGGAGGATGTCCAAACACAATAACCACTTTTTTGTTGGTGTCTTGTAAAAAAATATTGTTGATATCCACTGTTACTGGCAGAAATGGCCTACTCTTTTGAAAGGCAGAACTGGTTTTAAGATGTGCGAAAGATGATCTGCTTGTGTGTTCAACACAAGACCTCAGTTTATAGTATCATCCAAAGAAGTGGAGTCAGTACTGATGTTAACTTCAGAGGATAAATCTCCATGTGGCTCAAACCCCGATTGTGAATCAAAGGGCAATGCTGACCACTAGGCTGTCCGCCCCCCCCCCCGTGGTCGATAAAAAGCGTTCTTGGGCGTGTTATTCTTTTTGCCAATTTAAAATTGAGAAAGGAATGACTGTTGTTTTTATTTACAGACATTTTTCTTACGACAAAGTCTTCAGACCATATAAAAGAGAAAAGGGAAACTGTTGTTTATTTTTGACTTACCTTAAAAGACATAAGTCTTTTATAAAAGCATAAATTTAGAAAGGAAAGCAGGGTTTGTTTTGATTTTTTCGACGTATTTTACAGCATGGTGAAAACCCCATCCACCCTTTTATAAAAAGTAGTCCAGCTAGGGGTACCCTGAACACAAACTACCGAGCATGCACCACTTCCGGAGAGGGGGGGCTCCCCGGGCTCAGTTTTTTCCCCAAAAACCCGCCCGAAAAATTGATCAGTGCCCCATGACAGTTCCTCAAAGGAGTTGAGGGAGACTCAAGTTTTCTTGATCAGTTTTCTAAAGTAACCCCCAAAATTGTGCATTTGTAAAAAACTGATGAGACGCCCGACTACTTTTTCATTCTTCGAAGGGCCCGATATTGACCCTCCCCTTCCCCCCCCCCCCAAATCTTCCCTCCCCACGCCCCCGTCCCCCAATCAAAATGTAGGGAAAGTTTAAAAAAAGGGGGGGGGGCTAGGGGAAAGGGAAAAAAAGATCCAGGGAGACAGAAGTGTGTATACTTTCTGTTGCTAAAGAGTCCTACCCCCCTCCGACCTACCCAAAAAAAACCGCGGATGGGAGGAGGAGGAGGGAAATTTACTCCTCCCCGCAACCAATGATAAAAAAGGAAGGGGACGGGTTTAAGAGTCATAACAACTCATCTGTCAGTTTGGGACTGACTTTTTCCTACTGAACTTCCCGTCCTTCAGGGTTAATGTGTACTTACGTTGACCAAAAACCCCGTAGGGTATTTTTCTTACTAACCTAACCTAATGACTGCAGTTTTCTTTTGAATTTTGTGTGTTGTGTGTTTTTAAACACACTTTGCCAAAACAAATTTTCTTTTAAGAGGCCCCCTGGGGGGGCCCTGACCAAAAAAAACAAAGCTGATGTTTTGATACTTTTATCAAAAAAGTTTATTGGAATCCTTACAATAAACTTGATATATCTTCGATTTTTTGTCATGGTGCTGCATTGATTACTCTATTGGCTTCCTGATTAATATCCAGAGTTGCCCAGTTGTATGCTTTCTATGGGGCTAGGAAAATTGCCTGTGATAACCGTCACTGAACACGGCGGCACTTCACCTATGCTGCAGGCATGACCAACGCCGAGGTGCTGCACCAGGTGGAGCACGGCTACCGCATGCCCTGCCCCCCAGGCTGCCCCAAGCCGCTGTACGACATCATGCTGGAGTGCTGGCGCAAAGAGGAGATGGAGCGGCCCACCTTCGAGACCCTGCAGTGGAAGCTGGAGGAGTTCTTCACCATGGACTCCAAGGACTACCGGGAAGCCTCCTTCATCAGATGAGGTGCTGGATCCTCTACAGTGAACTCCGAGGACTTCTTGGGTAGCTTCCTTCATCAGAGGAGGTGCCGTATCCTCTATGATGGACTTCCAAGGACTTGTTGGGTAGCTTGCTTCCTGCTCCGGTTGAAGGGCCGGCTTCATCATCTCCAGGGCATTGTGTTGTTGCTGAACTTCTTATGAAGACAGGAGGGCCTGAAGGACTGACAGGAAACCTTGGAGGTTGAACGTATGTCTTCGCAAAAAAGATGTGTGTGTTGCTTTGTTGAGTTTGGCCTGCGTTTGGCATCGTTAACGTCTGAGAACGAAGGTGGTTTGCAGCTATGCTGTACAGCTTGTCTTTCGAGTTGTGTGAGGGTTTGGGTGAAGATGGAACAGGTGCTTGTCAGCTTGGACATTCAGAGTAAAAAGAGGATGCAAAGAGTTGTAACAGGTTTTGCATGCGATGTCTTGGATTTGAGATGGTGATTTGTATTTCTGTTTGGTATGAATTGCAGATCTTTATAATCTTCCAGTTAGACCACAGAAAGGGTACATAACCAGCATGGAAAGTGAAAGACAAACTGTCATTCTTTGACTATGAAAATAGAGAATGAATTGTATTATGTTTTCAGTGTGCTGAATCTGCTGTGACGTAGCAATGACGAGGATAGCATGTTGCTTTGATGGAAGCTTGCGATGACTATGTTTTGTGTACACCTCATCTGTCAGTCAGTACCGAGATCTCATTCAGTCGCCAGCTTACATGTATATTACTGCTTGATGGATACGAAGGCTGTGTGTGATGTCTGAAAACATACTCTGCAAAAAAGTAGAAAGGATGATGCTGAAAATGTGGTTTTGTCTGGTTAATTAAGCATGAAGAACAATAGAGAGAGAGAGAAGAACGTTACAAAGAGAGGAAAAAGTTCTAATATATACACATGCGCATGAGAGTGATACTGCTCAAGGTTTTGCTCACTACAACTTCAAGAGTGTAGAGATTATTGTAGACTTTTCTAGTCGCTTGCTCTCTGGCTGCTTAAAAATGTTTCAATGTATGTATGTTTTTTTCTTGGTGCCAGTCATTCTTTTGTGTCATTTTTAATTGATGCATGTGTTGGTTTGTTGGGGCTTCAGACACTTGACTAACAAAGGGACTCAACATGTACATATTTTACATATTTTATGGGGGCACATCGCTGCATTGATTTACATTGTGCTGAGCTTTTCCCATTCCTTAACAGCTTGTACCTATTGCTTTTTTTAAAAAAATATTTTTTTAAATTTGAAAAATGTGTATGTGACTTGTGTTCATGAATGGAGCCAAACTCGCAAATACTGAATTGGTGTTAGAGCCCCCTAAAAATGGTTGCAGTGTGTGACCATTGCTCTTATCATATACTGGCTGATGAATGAAAATTTTGGGCTCGAGGATTGTTGAAATAATGTTTTAATAAATGGTAAACCTTAAAGTCCTTAGAGATTCAATAGGTTTTTTAAAGTAAAAATGCCTGATTTTGAGCTTTTTCATCACAGTACTCTATTGAACCATTTCATGTGATATGCTGTTAGAAAGTTTTCAAAACAGTGTAACAGTGTGTTCATTTGGTCTCTGTATGGTCCAATCAGAAGTTTTGCAAAAGCTTAAAGATCATAAACCAATGAGCATTGTAGAATAAAAGTCATCCTGGCAACCTGGAAAAAGTATGATGCGATTGGCTTTGTCAAGCTTTGTCAAAATGTCGTGAAAGACAGTAAAATATTGTATTTTGATTTTCTGAGCATCTCGCCACGTGTGTACAGATGGTCAAGATGAACTTAGAATTTTCATTTTTTTTAAAAAGACTTTATATGAAACACCACATAAACGAAAGACTGAAAGCAAGTCAGATAAAGCTTAAAACAATGAAGATCATGATTGCCAGGAAACTAAATGTGCATGCCATTCACACAGGCATTATGTCATGCTGATCAAAACAGTCACAATCATCATAATAAAAAAGAGCAGAACCCATATTCCGATTACAGCAAGATGGGTCTTTGGTTTTATTCTCACTCAAGTTCATTATTCAATTGAGGTGCATAACATTTCAAATGGTAGGTGTTCATACAAAAGAGAAAAAGTGTCAAATGTAGACAAAGTTATCACATAAAATCAGTCAAAGGGGTCACCTATGGTTTTGCTGTGATTTGTAGTTGCTTTATCTAATACAGAATCACTCTCTATCAAAAACTGGAAATGTCATTGAAGTATGGGCATATGAAGTGGGATGTGTAGTGCCTGGTCTTCTCCTGTGCTTGTGACTCTGCAGGAGGTCTGACTGATTTCTGGCTATAGTCTACACATTCCAACTCCTGAACAGCTCGTGACCAGTCTAGCCTGCAAACCCTCTTTGTGGAGGGTGCCTAGAACTAGTTTTGCCTACGGCACTGGTTGTCTAAGCCTGTGCTGCATTTTCCACAGCTTGACAAGGTGTGCCCACCCTGCTCCATGTCCTTATGAAGAAAACAGCCACATTAACTTGGCATAGAGGTTTGACTACAGAGTTTACACCAGACGCATGAGAGCGGGAGATCTTTGCAGAGCAGATTGAAGTATATTGGCTGATAAGGAAGAAAACAGAATATTGTTGTCATATTGTACTAATAATAGTGATGATAATAAATGGAATTTATATAGAGCTGTACCTTGCAGTGACCCTCACATCATCCTCTCCCATCAATTAACTGCCATTTGCTCATTATTTTTGTACAGCATTGGAAAGAACAGTGCTCTAAAAAAAAAAATCTGTACACTGCCAAAGTCGAGTCAGGCGCCCATTCATGAGAAAGAGTCTCAACATCGTACTATACATACATGTCCACCTCTTTTGTACCATGTGAAAAGATGTTTGCAAATATTTTTATGTATTTATATTGGTGTCACCTTGCTGATCTGAAAGCGTGCTGCCAGTGGTTTTGTATCATACCCTTTAGTAGTTTGACAGAGGCAGTCTTGTAAATGCTAATATGAGTGTTAAAAACCGTTTTTGAAAAAAAAAAAAAAAAGGGCTGCATGTTAATATCTCAGATTATGAATATTTCTGCTGTGAACAGAAGTGATATCTTATTTTTATGGATTATGTTGTATTAGAAGTTACAGTTAACACCAGTCTTAATTGTTTTATGGATGGAGTTGTTTTAGAAGTTTGAAGTTGGGTTGGGGTTTTTTTGTTTTGGGGGGGTTTTGGTGGGGGGTTTTCTTTGCAAGGGTGGGTGGGTTCAGCATTTTAAAAATTTTATCTGGTCAGTAATTTACCTCTCTGTACTGTATGTTAAAATCATTCAGAATTCAACTTGAGTGTTACAGATTTCATGCTGCAGTTTCTTTAATTACAGGAAGCATAGTCATACTTGAAAATAATGATTAAAAAAAAAAAAAGACAAATAAAAACTGAGAAAAAAAAGATGCGAATGGAACAGTACGAAATAGACCTTGTGTTGCTGGGGTTGTTTTTCCAGCCTTTTCTGTACAGATTGGTTAGTGATTGCTTTGCTTTATATTGTAAGGCTGGTTAGTGATAAATCTTTGATTATGATTTGTCAGTTATAGTTTGTTAATTGTTGTTGTTTTGTTTAATATTGTGTCAGCCATTACATGACCCATGGTCAGTGGAGCTTTGAACTACATGAATAGATTTGAATTGAAAAGGCATGTTTAACTAGAAAATTAGGAATCAAATTTGTTCCTTGGCATTAAGCCATTATGTATCTTGGATTAAGAAATCTGCAAATGTTATAATAAATTTATTTTCGGTAAACATAAGGTAGCTGAAGAAGTGGAGAGACAAGCTATAAGGTTTATTGTAACTGTTTCAATTTTACATATAAAGCCCAAAACAATTATCTTTATTGTATATTTGAATTATTTCAGTCATGTTGTGTTTAAGAACTCCTCACATCACCTTGCTGTTCAGTTGTATCAGACCCATTGAAAACCTCACTTTGGCAGAAGGGCACCCGCATGATCAACAGCAATTTAAGTACTCGCAGCAATCTTATGACATGGGCGAAAAGGTAACCCTTAAGGCATCTAAAGCTGGCTCTATTCTTTTACATTTTTGTAATCGCAAATAAAGCATCGGGCATTAAGTTTGTGGTATTCCATAAGTTTGTAATATTATTGCTCAAGCAGCCTGGGTTTTATAAAACAACAGTTTTTAAATTCATTTGTTTACTTCCATTGTGGAGCAGATCATGTTTGTCTTGGTCACTGACCTGTGTACTCTGTCTAGGTCACATGATTGTGACCTGATTTTATTTATTCTGGTTGGTTGTACAGCTTTTACTTCATATGGGTTGGATAGAAATAGACCCATGTTATGATTCTGTTTTATATAGGATGGTTGAAATTGGAAAGACATAGATTATATATTTTTTTAAATAGGATTGTTGAAATATTACTTAATTACAATCTTGAGTCACACAGCCTGAGCTTCAGTTGTGGGCATCTTTCAGTCAATTTCAATCCAGGTAGGACTGGTATTGTTGAATCATGTGAGGCACCTGTAACTTGCAGGGTGTTTTCTGTTTTTGTTCTTTTTGTTTTTTCTTTGTTCCATATCCTGCATACTGCCCCTTGCAAGTCACAGGAGAAATATATGACTGCGTTGTGAAATAACAGTATAGGAGCATTGATATTTGTTCCCGTATAGTATTCATTTGTAGTCATGGCAGGTGTATGAGTATTGTAAGCAGGAATGGCTTGGACTGTGTCCCTTTGTGTAGGGCTAAAAATACTGTTCTTGGTTGTTGAATCCTTGTTTTGAATTGAAACAGAGCTTTTGTCTATAAATTTTGTATTTTTATAATCATAAATTATTATTATTATTAGAAGAAAAGGTGCAATAGGTGATAGATCTCACATTAACATCAATTTCTGTGTGTTTGAGGGGGTGGTGGAGGGATGGGGAAAAGAATAGCTGGTAGATTCCAGAAAGCCATGAGATGTTTCAACAAACTGTATCTGTGGATAGCAGAGCATTCAGCATATTTCAGGGAGAAAAAGATAACGCAAAAAAAAAAGGAATAAGAGATAAAGAGTTATCATCAGATGTTGCAGTTGCAGAATCTTTAAAAAAAAATTTAAGCTGAAAACAAATACAGCATATTTAATTTGACCCACAGATGCACTCAGGTGAGTTTTGAAAGTCTGAATATTCAGAGTAACTCTGAATATCTCCAAAGTTGGAATGTGGCTACCTTCATAGTGGGCAAAAACGGTCGCTTATGCAAAATCTCACCATTGGTGAACCTCAGAGCTCTAGCCGAGGAACAAGACAAAGCAAAGCAAACAGAAACCCTCCCCAAAAAATTGAGTGAAGGTTACTGCAGGAAAATTGAGGTCTGTACATGTAGACATCTGTTTGTCTTGCAGCTTTTATGTAGGTACATATGCAAAGACCCAAGCTTAAGCATACAACAGAATAGAGAAATCTGGTGAATAGCTCTTCAGTATAGGGTCTCAGTGAGTCCATAGGTTGCTAGGAGAAGAGGCGAGATGTCAGTACAGTACAAACAGAAATAACAAAGCATATGTCAATACAGTCAGAAATGACAAAGTAGGACTTGATATAAAGTTGCAAGATCAACGTAGAATAAGCAGGATGTATTGAGTCTTCTTTCATTAGAGTAAGCAGGGTGCGTGCATCAGAGAGAGCGTAAGGAGTCTTCTTCCCATGGTATGCCAGGTCAGTGATGTCTCTTTTTTTCTGCTGCGTGTTTTCAGTTTTGGTTGCAGCAATGGTAATTTGCTGCAAGATTCTGCTGCATGTAGAGCTCTGTGCAGAGCTTGTCAGCCATAACATGACTGTGTAAAGGTTAAAAAAGAAAAAAAAAGAAAAAAAACTGTTTAAAGGTTAAAATGTAAAAAGCTAAGTAGGTATGGTTGACAGAAGAATGTCTTGTTATGAAGGTTTTTGTTGTCACATCTGCTATTCATGTACACATCATCGTTGTCACATGCCGTAGAAGGAAGAGACGTGTTAGAGGAAGTAGCCTCTGAACACTTTCTTGAATATACTGCTGTTGTTGTCATCATTACATGTGACATATGTCAAAAAGACTCAAAACGTTCGTTGCTTTTGTTGCTGATGTTGTACCAGATCACCCCCTTGTTGAGTGTTCTAAGAATTATATAAATGTAAATTGATACATATGACTATTTTGTATGAATTGAGAAAAAAAACACCCCATTATTTTGAATATAAACTCTTAAACTTCTGAGTGAGCGGAGATTGTTCATTCTGCAGTCTTGTTTATTTTGGTCTTTTACATTTTTTTTCATCCCTTTGAATTTTTTGCCTTTAAAAAAATAAAAATAAAAATTGTGTTTTGTTTTTTGAGTATGAAACCTCCAGCTAAAGAACCGATATCCAAAGCAAGGTGTAGTCTTGTCTTGTGTGCCTGTAAAGAACTCCGTTGTGAAAGTAGACTGTGTCCTGCGTCCTTTCGCTAATTGACAGTGTTTGGTATTGGAAAAGTCGGATGCTTTTTTTTTTTTCTCTCCATGTTTTGGTTTTGGTTCTTTAGAAAACATACCGTCAAATGAGGAATGGGTCTCCTGTGATAGGTTTTGGAAGAAAATACTGCTGTTTACATTTTCCCAAAGCTCCAAATCCCAAAGCTCCTAATGCAGACTGATACACTCCTTTTCAGAATGGACTTGTGGCTGACCCAAAAAAAAAAAAAAAAAAAAAACCAACCAAAAAAACACCCCCAAATCCAACAAAAACAGCAACAAAAAATCCACACACAAAAAGAAAAATGCCCACCGAAAAAAGTCCAATAACCCTCTCCCCCCCCCCCCCCCCCAAAAAAAAAAAACAACAACAAAAAAACAACCCCCTCCCAACCAACCAACCAACCAACCAACTTGGGAGGAGTGGGTAGTCTGCAAGTTTTGTTGTTGCCTTTTTTAAAAAAAGTTGTGAAATGACACTGCCATGCTTCTGACAGTATTCTTCATCACAGGATTTTAACAGAAGCTGCAAGGCCAGTCAGTATCTGTGGCCTGTGTTGGTAGCGGAATAGAAACAAACTTAGAAGCAAAATGAAATCCCAAAGCTCCTAATGCAGACTGATACACTCCTTTTCAGAATGGACTTGTGGCCGACTGCTTGCAGCTTTGAACCCGAGTGTACTGGGAAAATGTACAAGAGAGCCTGACGGTACTGAAGAAATGTGCAATAGAGCCTGACGGTACTGAAGAAATGTACAATAGAGCCTGACGGTACTGAAGAAATGTGCAAGAGAGCCTGACGGTACTGAAGAAATGTACAATAGAGCCTGACGGTACTGAAGAAATGTACAATAGAGCCTGACGGTACTGAAGAAATGTACAATAGAGCCTGACGGTACTGAAGAAATGTACAATAGAGCCTGGCGGTACTGAAGAAATGTACAATAGAGCCTGACGGTACTGAAGAAATGTACAATAGAGCCTGGCGGTACTGAAGAAATGTACAATAGAGCCTGACGGTACTGAAGAAATGTACAATAGAGCCTGACGGTACTGAAGAAATGTACAATAGAGCCTGACGGTACTGAAGAAATGTACAATAGAGCCTGATGGTACTGAAGAAATGTACAATAGAGCCTGGCGGTACTGAAGAAATGTACAATAGAGCCTGACGGTACTGAAGAAATGTACAATAGAGCCTGACGGTACTGAAGAAATGTACAATAGAGCCTGGCGGTACTGAAGAAATGTACAATAGAGCCTGGCGGTACTGAAGAAATGTACAATAGAGCCTGACGGTACTGAAGAAATGTACAATAGAGCCTGACGGTACTGAAGAAATGTACAATAGAGCCTGACGGTACTGAAGAAATGTACAATAGAGCCTGACGGTACTGAAGAAATGTACAATAGAGCCTGACGGTACTGAAGAAATGTACAATAGAGCCTGACGGTACTGAAGAAATGAGCCTGACGGTACTGAAGAAATGTACAATAGAGCCTGGCGGTACTGAAGAAATGTACAATAGAGCCTGATGGTACTGAAGAAATGTACAATAGAGCCTGGCGGTACTGAAGAAATGTACAATAGAGCCTGACGGTACTGAAGAAATGTACAATGAGCCTGACGGTACTGAAGAAATGTACCAGAGAACCTGAATGTACTGAGGAAAGGTACCAGAGCACATGAATGTACTGAAGAAATGTACCAGAGAACCTGAATGTACTGAAGAAAGGTACCAGAAAGCCTGATTGTACTGAAAGAATGTACCAGAAACCTGAATGTACTGAAAAAAGGAACCAGAAAGCCTGATTGTACCAAAGAAATGTACTAGAAACCTGAATGTACTGAAGAAATGTACCTGAGAACCTGAATGTACTAGAGACTCTAACCTGAATGTACTGAAGAAATGTACCTGAGAACCTGAATGTACTGAAGAAAGGTACCAGAGAACCTGAATGTACTGAAGAAAGGTAGCAGAAAGCCTGATTGTACTGAAGAAAGGTAGAAGAAAGCCTGAATGTACTGAAGAAAGGTAGCAGAAAGCCTGATTGTACTGAAGAAATGTACTAGAAACCTGGATGCACTGAAGAAGTGTACCAGAGAATACACTGGACTGTCAATAGCAGCAAAAATTGTCTTGGGCCAAGTCCTGATGGTGATAACTTACAAACCGTTGTCTTGGCAAAAAAGATGGCTGTTTTGATCATGTAATGTTTCAATTTAGGGAGTTATTTGTCTTGCTTGCAAATCCACCCAGCTTTGATCTGTAGTCTTGTTGTTGACGAGAAGTTTCAATGTCTGATGATACGTGAGATATCTCTCCTTTTCTTTTCTTTATTTAAAAAAAAAAAGATAGATTATACAGCAACTGTGTCCTTTGAACAACATGGCCGCTCATGGTAAATGCAAGTTCTGCTCAATCGTAGATTTAAAACAAATTTTTTAAGAGTATTCATATATATATATAAGAGCAATGCATGTTTGATATAGATGAGGTGATGTGCTGTTGAAGCGACTCCTTATTTGACTGTCCCCAGCCACCTGGTGACAGTCCTGATATGACCTCAGCAGTCAGCTTGGATTTAACACTATCCCTATGTAAGGGAGAGAACCCCTCTTTCTCAGTACACGTGCACTGCGCGCCTTTGCTACCATAACCCGGTTGGGGTGATATGGAGAGAAGGCTTAGTAGATGGTTGGTTACCCTATAGCAGATGGTTTGTTACCCTATAGCTGGTTACCCAGAGGGAAAAGGTTAGACATCACAACAGATGAAAAACCATGACAGTGTTGTTAATGATAAGTTTGCGGGATGAAAGTAACAGATTTGATCTTTTGAAATGGCTGTAGTGATATAATAGAATTTAGATTTGAAAGACTTTTTTAAAGAAATGAAGACAAGGACGGCTTTTGCTGCAATCTGCTTTTTTCTGATGCTTTTTTATATATATAATTATTTGTGTTAATATGTAGACAGTTAGTGAAATATCTGTATAAATATTGACTGATATCGATGAAATTTCCATGTAGTGATGTATAGAATGGGCAAAATGAGTAATATAGATATCCATTAATTGAGTTAGTGAAAGAATATCTGAAATGAGTTCATCATTTCGATGTTAAGGACTTGCCAACAACTACAGGAAATCTCAGTTGACATTTTGAATCATGACCTATGACTACGAAGACGTGTGGAGTGAAAAACCTCTACCAATGTGAATATGTGGATTTTTGGTCATTACTAACACATCTCCACAATTAGAATCTCTTTTTGTCATGTTTTGGAGTCTTGATTAAACAGTGGAGTTTGGGTTGCATTCCTGCCATTTTGATTCCATTTTGTTCAGAAACCATGTTTAGGAGGATAGATTTTGTCATTTTATTTTTTAATGTCAGAGGCAAAGTGTGTCCACAATCATGATGTAAAATCTGGTGTCATGTTTTAGGGCTGGTTTACTTTTTAACATATGACATTTGCAGTGTTGGTTTTTGTTTTTTTAACAAGAGTATTTTTTTTAAATTTGATCATTGGAGCATGACGTGTGTGTGCGTGCGTGCGAGTTAGGAGTGTGTGTGTGCGCATGTGCGTGCATGCATGCGAATTATTGAGAAAAATGGATGAAAAAAAAAGAATTTGGCAGACTGTATTTGTAAATCATTTTATCGACATTACCTTGATGTTTTGTATTCGAACAATACTGTAAATCATCAAAGCAATGATAAGCTTCATAAGCAGTATGCCCTGTAAAACCAGTCAATAGTGTAATGCTAGTATGAACAACATCCCTCAGTGTATTATCATCCTTCTATTCATCATAGACAATCCTGAATTTACCACGTACATACAATATATATTATATGGGTTTTGACAGGGTTGCTTTTTTGTGGCAGGGAGCTTAACTTCGTTGTTTTTTTTTTTACTAGTGTATTTTCAACTTGTGAAGGTAGACCAAGAGGTTCTGTGCAATCGTTGGTTTATATTTGATTTGCGCCATTTGTTGCACCTGCATACCCTTTCTGTCAGATCATTTATTTTGGTCAGAACTGCGCAAGTGTTTAATAAAATATTGAATTGTTGCTCCGCGTTTTCTGCTTGTTGATGCAAGTGTCTGTGTGCTTGCTTTGGTTCATGCTGTAAGTGTTAACATATATAATGTCCCAATTTGTGTTTGTTGATAGGTCACATATAGCATTCAGATGTATGTGTATTTCCTTCTGTCTAAATTTACATGTGGTGGCCAACAGGAAATGCTATAATTTAGGAAACCATAGACCAGTAGTTCGATTCCTGGTGCTCTTTTTTCCCTCTTTACTCCAGAACACCTGGATTCATGGTCTGGGTGCAAGTCTTTCGTTTAGAATAAAGGAACAGTGTCAAGATTTGTCACATTTCAGGGGGAAAAATCCAAATACAGGTTGATACAGCTTGATACACCTCCTTTAGGAAATTAAGAACATATCTCTGTCCTTTAGAGTTAAGGAACAGTGCTGAAATTCATCACATCTCAGGAACAATCCAAGACCGGATCATACAGGGAAATGATTCAATCATTCAAAACAACACTCAAAATCTCTCAAAAAGTATATAAATAATTTTTATTTCACCATTGTGACAACACCACATGAAAAAGAGCTGCTTGATACTTGAGAGTGTTGGGGAATGGGAGATCTTTTAAAAAACATTATCCATAGTTTAATTTTCTCTTATATTCTTTCATGTAGTTTAGGCATGAATACCCTTGCCATATCTGTAAACACAGTCATTTGCGTGCAAGATTACATTCTCCATGTGTATGCACAAAATATTATACGTTCATTTTGGCAAAGACAATACCAAATACAGATGCTGTCATAAAAAAACAAATAATAACTTATTACTTGCGCAAGATAGACAAATCACAATCACATATGCACCCCCACCTCCCCCCCAAATAAAAAAACACACACCAAAAAACCCAAAACCAAACACAAAAAACCCAGACATCTCCCCCCCCCCCCCCCCCCCCCTTAAAAAATAAAAAGACAACACCTAAACAACCAAATACCCCCAAAAATAAAACAAACAAAAACCACCACCCCCAAAAAAAACCCAACAACAAAAAACCCACAACAAAACAAACCAACTCACAATCATTTCTTTATTTTTCCCCCAAACACACACACCACATACAAGCACACACACACACAACCTGCACACACACGAGAATCATCTCATTTTCTCAAACCTTACTTTAATACACACACACACAATTTACACACACGCACGTTTTTAGAGTACATCACTTTTAGCCAAAAATAAATAAAGTTGATGTTTTTGTTGTGACAAATAAGTCTACAAGACTTAAAATGGCAATAAAATATTCTGAATCTGAATCACACACGCACACACACACTCACAGAGAATCACCCATTTTCTCAAACCTTACTTTTATACACACACATTACTCTCTTCCCCCTAACATCACACACCCATAACACCCCTTACACACACACACACACACACACTCATCTCTTCCTCTTCCCAAACCGTTTCCCACCCCTGCCCCTCACAGGCTGTCTCTCAGCGGTAGCGGTGGCGGTGGCATCAGGGGTGGCTTTGGTGTGGAAGAAGTCGTGGAGCTGTTTGGCCTGGGCGGAGTTACCCAGCGCTGCCGCCAGGTCTTCCAGCGAGGCCCGCGACACCGCCAGCACGTTCTCAAACTTGTTCAGAAGGCTGCGGTAGTTCCTGGAGGTCACGCCCGGCATTCGCAGCACCATGTCCTGTACGAGAGGGAGAGAGACGATGTATTGTGTAGTATAGTATAGTAATAGTATAGTATAGTAATAGTATAGTATAGTATAGTACAGTATAGTATAGTAATAGTATAGTATAGTATAGTATAGTTAAGTACAGTATAGTATAGTATTGTATAGTATTGTATTTGACGCTAGGGGCAATAGCAAAGTGAGAGGCTGTATGACCAGTGGCTTTCTTTCCCACTCATGGAATTCCACTTTACAGGTTAGTCTTTAGTGATCGACTATGACTCTCTGACTAGGAGGTTTGACTCGCACAGTCCTTATGTGCTGCAGCCCTGGGGGCTGGTTGGCCTTTGGAGAGAACATCTCCAACGCTGACTGTCCGTATGCCCACTTGGCCGAGAGAGTGGGGATGTACTGTGGGCAAGGCATCTCCACTATAATCAAATTTCTGCCCAATTTCCGAAACAGCAGCTGCCTCCTCAGCTGTTTTGGAGGTCATCGTCGAACACGACGGACAAACATACAAGTATTGTATTGTATTGTATACCACTTTAAGTCACAGCAGAGTTCTGTGCGTGAAATTTGGGTTGCTCTTCTGGGGAGAGTGCGCGCCACAAGAGCAGCGCCACCCCTTTTTTTGTGTGTGTGTCTTTCCCTGTCTGCTGTGTAGTTGTTCCATCAGAATGGCTGTCTTTCTACAGAATTTTGCCAGGGTGTTGCTTGGTTTTTATACAAGGCAAAATGCTGTTGCACACGAACCTCCGTTAGTTTCATACAAAAAGACTAGTACCCAGACATCACTCGATCTAGTGGACGGGGGAAAGTTCAGGCAAAACGGGATCAAACCCACACATTCCAACCCTAACTTTTTTCTAGGCAATGCATTACCTCTTAAGCCACAATCCCAATGGTAACATCAGAGCAAAGAGCAAGCTTTAAATCACACTGAAGTGAACTCATGCCAGAGGAGCTACAGCTGGGTGGTTAGGGTTATTTCAGTTTAATCCTGTGGGTCTATGAAACCTAGGTTTCAATCTTGGCCGCCATGTCTGGTGAAACAAAGGGTGGGGATTTTTACTATCTCCCAGGTCAACTTCACATGCATACCTGCCAGTGTCTTAATTCCCTTTGTGTCTATATCCAAGCAGAATATCAAATATGCATGCTAAAGCACTCATAATTCATGGGGGACGGGATAGCTCAGTGGTCGGAGCACTCGCTTTCCCCAAGCCAAGTTAAGCAGCGTCGAGCGTGGTTACCACTTGGATGGGTGACCGTTTGCGCGCCTTGGCTTCAGTACAGTTCCCCCAGTTCACCCAGCTGTAAATGGGTACCTGCCCTCTTTAGGTTCAGGGAAGGTAAAGCAGCGAGGGAGAGGAGATGGGCGCCGCCCTCAATATGCTGGCCCTAGAAAAGTGAGGTCTCTGACGCCTCGCTCCCCTACAACCTTATAGGTTATGGGACTCCTTTACCTTTACCCTTTATCTGGTGGGTTACAGAAACATGAACACACCCAGCATGCAACCTGCACAACGAAAAAAACTTGGCTGCTTGAAAGTCGGAATGCATCGACTGCGACCAGCAAACAGACCTTCTGCAGAAGTTACTAGCACAGGAGAAGATCTGGCACTGCCCATCCCACCACGGTAAGGGAACGCAGAGAAGAGGAGAGGAGAAATGACACTGGCCTGACTGACTTTTCCTTACCTCCTTGAAGAGTGGTTGGGGGACTGCACTGGATTTGTTCAGGTAGTGTGTCCTGAGCAAGTTGAACCTGATTGGAGCCCATCCCTCTCAGTAGCAGGGTGCATGCTGGGTATATTTGTTTCATCCACGCCACCAGCCATAGCTAGAGTACTCTCCATGAAAGGTGGAAGGGTGTTTGTGTAAATTTTTTTTATGTGCTTGCACACAATGACCTTGGTTTATAAACCTCATTCAGACTTTCAGGGGAGTGGAGTCAGCACCAAACTCCAGGAGGAAAATCCATCATAAAATGAATGAATTAATAATGATTTACGAATACACTTATATAAAATATATCTATAAAATAAAATTCCTAAATTGCATAAAAATCTCAACATCCATCCATCCATCCATCCATCAGAAATCATCTTCCCAGCGTGAGAGGAGGAGGAGGCACGAGTTACCTGAGGCACATGGCTGTAACGGTCGCCCCACTCCACCGCCTCTCCACCCGCCTTCATCGCCATGCAGTCTGCAGCATTTGGCTGAGCGCGGTTCACCTGTAGGACACAAAGCAGAATGTACAGATAAATAGTCAGTCTGTTAGTTTTGTGAGGTTATGTGAGAGGGGTACCACTGTATATGAAAAGAGATCTAAAAGATACTGGCCATGTCTTATCCGAGGATAAGCAGATGCACAGAAAATCAAGTGCTAGTTTGTGAGGTTATTAAAGTACCTAAGAAAGCTAAAGAACCAGCTTGCAGGCAAGACCGACTCATGCGGATGGAAACAGGACAAAAGGCATGGCAGCTTACTAATTACAAGTGACTAATGGACAGGAATAAGGCATGGTATGAGGAAAAGCATTTTTCCCTGAAATGGTTTGGGGGTCCAGGGTTTTCATCACTTCTAGCCTGTAAAAAAGCCTCTCCTTGAACTAATTTCAGTTCTTCATACTAAGCAAGTTCTGCCCTAAAATAAGCTCTCATAGAATGACTATCAGTCATTTCTTAACCCAAAGGAGGTTTTAATCCCAAGTAATCACATAGCAAAAATTAGGACATATTATTTAGACAAATGTGCACTAACACAGATAGCCTAGAGGAAGGAAAGACACAAACAGATTGGGGGGGGGGGGGGGGGGGGGGGGGGGGGGGGGGGGGGGGGGGGGGGGGGGGGGGGGGGGGGGGGGGAGCGGCGAGAAGAGAGAGAGAGAGGTTGTGGTGGTGGGGAAGCACACTGAATAACCACAGAAGAAAGTATTGTGTGAGTGGTGTAGAGAGAGAGGAGAGAAAAAAAAAGAAAGAGAATGGATAGAAAGAAAAGAGTTGTGGTGTGAGAGAGAGAGAGAAGAGAGAGAGAAAAGAGAGAAGAGAGAGAGAGAGAGAGAGTAGTGAGAGAGAGAGAGAGAGAGAAGAGAGAGAGAGAGAGAGGAGGGTGCACTCCCTGAAAAAGAAGGGGGAGGTCTGCTGATTGTTATGTTTACAAAACATTGCTCTCTGACCACAGTGCAGGGCTGAAGTGGAACAGCCTGTGAGAAGCCCCCCCCCCCCCCCCCCCACCCCCCCCCACCCCCACCAACACACACACACTTTCTTTCTACCATCTCCCTTCACCACTTTGCCTTAGAGCATGAAATCTGATACCCATTGTTGATACACATGGTCCCCTTCACTTGCTACCTAGGCTAGTGATGATGTAAAGCAGAGAAGGGAAGTAATCCCTTGACTGGTTATCATGGGTTTCATTTCTCTCTCTCTCTTTTTATTTTAATGGGTTTCATTTCTCTCTCTCTCTCTTTTTATTTTATTTTATTTTTTCTTTTTCCGGGGATTTCCACCAACTCGTGGAGATGTACCATGCCTGCATTCAAGAGGTTAAATTGTATTGTAGCGTGTGTGTGTATACATGCGTGTGTGTGTTCATTGTATTGTATTGTACTGCATAATATTGCATACCATGTCAGTCAAGGCACATTTCTCTGTACAAAATTGGGACCGCTCTCCCCAGGAGAGAGTATGTCACCACAAATGCAGTGTTTGTTTCAATTTCTTTTAATTTTCTAATATGTGAACTTAAAAAAAAATCGGAAGAAAAAACCCCATATTTTAAGCTCTTCAACGATGACACCAGACAGCATACTTAATCATTATTGTAATTTCTTCATTTTTCTCCTTTCTCTTTCTAAAATGTGAACTAATAAAAAAACAATGTCCAGAAGGAAAGTAACTTATCTTGAGCTCTTCAAAGGTGACACCAAACTGCATACTTCATCATACATGTAATTCATATTTATTTTTCCACTTTCTATTTCTAAAACGTAAACTAAAAAAAAGTCAGAAGGAAAGTAACTTATCTTGAGCTCTTCAAAGGTGACACCAAACTGATTACTTCATCATACATTTAATTCATATTTATTTTTCCGCTTTCTCTTTCTAAAATGTGAACTAACAGAAAAAGGCAGGAAGGAAGGAAAAGGGCAGACCTTGAGCTCCTCAAAGATCTCGGCTGTGGCATACGGGCTGGGACACCACAGGATGCGCAGTTTGGGGAAGTGCATGGTCAGCAGAGCCAGACGGGATGTCGTTTCATTCAGGTTCACTTCATTCGGCATCGGGTACTTTCCCTGAAAGGCGCACACCATGACACGACAGAGAAAAAAAGGTCAAGCTAAAAGGTGAGGCTGCTTACTTAACCTTCCCTGACCCTAAAGACGGCAGGTACCCATTTATGGCTGGGTGAACTAAGGGGAACTGTATCAAAGCCATGTCGCGCAAACGGTCACCCATCCACTTGGTAACCATGTTCAATGCTGCTTAACTATTAGCTTGGGGAAAGTGAGTGCTCTGACCACTGAGCTATTCCGACCCCAGAGAAAAAAGACTGAAGATTAAAAGGACTTACATATTTCCATTACACTTCTGAAGCAAAAACCTTCAACTCTTGCTTTCTGGAAAAAAAAAAAAGAGTAAAAAAGAAGAAAAGCAAGCACAGAAACTGCACTCCACCCTACAGGCCTATAAACTGAAAGAAAAATTGATGTCAGAAAAAACCCAACAATGATACCAAGGAATACAATTTTTCATTACAGTTCAATGCAAAAACTGCAACCCTTACTTTCACACACACACACACATGTACACAGACACAGATTCAGACACAGGCACACACACACACACACACACACACACACACACACACACACACACACACACACACACACACACACACACACACACACACACACACACACACACGTACACAGATACAGATTCAGACACATACAGACACAGGCACAAAGATACACATACACACACACATTACACAGACTCAGACACAGGCACACAGATGCACATACACACTCAAATGTATACAGATACAGATTCAACCACACACAGACACATGCACACAGATACATAGATACACACGCACACAAGCACACACACACAATCCACACAATAAAAGAATAAACACACACACACTCACACTCTCTCTCTCTCTCTCTCTCTCGTCTCTCTCTGATACAAACTCCTCTTTGTCCTCCCCATAACATAGACCCCCCCCTCACCTGCAGAGAGAAGGACTTGTTGGGGTCGAACTCGATAAGCAGCACCGGCCTCTTGTAGCAGCGACACATGGCCACACACTGGTTGTACAGCCGGCCACTGTTCAGGCTGCCGATCAGGTCGCTCACACTCTTCCGCTCCACGCAAATGTCTGGCGTCAGTATGTAGTCTCCAATCTGCACACACAAAAAAAAGGTTGGAGGTTTTGGGTCCTTTTTGGTCTGTTTGGTTTCAATACGGTTTATTCATTTAATAAGCATGAAACAAGCATAGCATAATGAACATAATCAGCATAAGCAGCAACAAGCAAGTAGCTTTATGTCTGTTGGTTTTTTTCTCTCTCCTTTGAAAATGTAAAGACAAAGCAGTTAAGTGGAAAAGAGTGCTGCCAAAAACAGCCAGATCCAACACTGTAGAAGCTTTCCACTGTGTCTTCAGTACGTGGCTGCCTGTGTGAATTAGACTTTGGCCCGAGATCCAGTATGAGGGTATACAAATAAATATTAAAACAACCCTCTGCACACATCTCCCTAACCCCCTCCCCACCCTTGCTGCAAGTGCTAGGTTGAACTATATCGACCAAAATAGTTGACAACGTCTGTCTGTATGTTGTTGTTAATACATACATACATACATACATACCTGCATACCTATATACCTACATGTACCTTTTGTACCTTACAAACACACACAGACACACACAGACACACACACATATATATATATTATAATATATTTATATAGAGAGAGAGAAGAGAAGAGAGAGAGAGAGAGATACACACAAAAAACACACACACACATATATATATATGTGTGTGTGTGTGTGTGCACATGCACAACACGTGCGTTCATGTGCGTGTGTGCATGTATGAATGCATCATACATGCACGCGCGTATGTGTGTGCATGCGCAAGTGCAAACATGCGTATAATAATTGCAATGCCAATAGCAGTTAACTGCTGTGGCAGGGAAAAGAAGACGGGGTTACCTCCAAGGTGACAGGTTCAACACTGATGCCTCGTCGATGAATCAGAGAGGGCAGCTCACTGCGGAATTCACGCATGTCCACAATCACCTGCGACATACACAAACCAGAATGAAACGGCAGTTTCTGTCTCCTTCTTCTTCTTTCCTTTCTTTTCTTTATTTTAAGATTTCACAAACACACACACACACAAACATGTACACACACACATAACTTCCTAACATCTAAAGAGATTAAGATATCATTGATTCGGGTATCGTCTATATCCAACCACTTTCAAAATATACATCTCTTTCTCCTACCAATACTTTCTAGACAAAAATACTACACACTTTCTCTTTCTTTTTGTTTGTTTTTTGCATTTTCTTTGTTTGCTTTGGGAAGAGGGGAACGAAGGTAAGGTTAGTTTGATTTTGCTCCCTCTCACCTTTTGTTCAACCGGCAAAGCAGAGAGTCCTCCCTTCCTAGAGCTGGTGGTGTCAGCAGACGGCTGGTTCTGAAGGTCAGGGTCATCAGCAGACTTTCCGTCCCGCTCCTCCGGAATCACCATGGTCTGGGGACAGATCATGACACTGTACTGTGTTAGTGTAGCCGAGGATGATGGCTGATTTGCTTATAGTATTTTTTTGTTTTACATCTTGGATATGAAATATCTATCATCTGTTTCATAGTATGACTTTTTGGTTTGGGTTGGTGTTTTGTTAACCTTGGATGCGAAGTCTGTCAATGTGGAATATGCACACCCTCTTAGCATCAAAGATACTTGCATACTTACACCAAAGTCATATGACAAATGTATATATACACAACACGCAAGCATGCATGCATTTGCAAAAGCATGAAATTGTTATGAAGTTGTGGATGAATTTCTCTCTGACTCTTAATATAAGAAAGTGCCCGTTTGAACAATATTGTGATTCTTAAGAAAAAGAAATGGTAAAACTCACATATCCCCCTCCCCCCCCCTCCCACCAATTCCTCTCCCCCAAATACACACACGTATACACACAAACATACACATAGGTATGTTTCCACCCATGCATGCATGTATCCACACACCCATGCCAAGTCACACACACACACACACTCACATACACTCACTTTCTCACACACACAACTTCTAAATCAATACCGAATAAAATAGAACTCATCCATTTCCACACACAAACTGCCACCAACCAAAACCACAGATCTTCAAGTGCAAAATAATGAGAAAGACACAAGAGTACTGACCGCTTTCTCCCGGATGAGGAATTCAAAGGTTTCTTTCTCTCTGCGCAGTGTGGTCAGGTAGCGCTGCTCCTCCACTGACCCCGTGTACAGCAGAAAGTACACCCGCAAACTGCGCTGGGGGTGCGAGGCCTGATACACCTGAAAGCAATCACACAACTACTTTAAAAACCATTTCTCATTTCAGTCAGCCTTTTCCCCCAAGTCAGAATGTGGCTACCTTCATGGCTGGCAAAAACGATTGCATACACAAAATTTCACCATTAGTGAACCTCAGAGGTCTAGCCAAGGAACAGGGGAAAAAAAGAGGAAGTCAGCACGAGTCTTTGACAGTGCTTCCTCTTGTAAATGTGTTTCTTCCTCTCTCTGTCTTCCAGTATGATCAATGATGTTGGATGAACAAAAGGGGATGTTCGAGCACTGGGTTTGTGTAAGTCAAAATATATACATCATTTAATATTTTAGATGGAAGATAACTCAAATGAAGGGGTTGAGAAATTTCATTACCTATATATAAATAAAACGATCCAATATGTGATATGAAAGTTGTCCTAAAAGAAGAAACAAAAAAAGTTTCACATTCAAGTGCACATGACGAGTTATGTTCAAAATATAAAGCAATGCTCTTATGTATACTTAAACACACCTATATATTTGCACACCTGTATTTGCATACATTTTGATCAAGTGCACAGGGTTTCTAAGTCTTGTTATTCCAATCTCTTTCTCTTTGACTATTACACATACACAGGCACACACTGACACACACACACTCTCTTACAAAAATACACACCCACACCAACACATATGCACACTCACAAGTACACCACACCCCCCCCCCCCCCCCCCCCCCCCCCCAACCAACATATCTCTCTAACTCAGCCTACCTCCAGCTGTCGAACAAACTGCATGTCAGGGTCGTAGAGGACCACATAGGTGGGCTCCATCTCCTGCAGGGTACACATCAGGCTGTGGGGGTCTGTACAGCCGTGCAAGGGATGCAGGATGGTCACTGGTCCTGACACCATGCCGTAATAAGCGTCTTTCGAGGTCACACCCTCCGGTTCCGATTCCGTTTTCTGTTCTGCCGAGCCTTCAGGTTGTGACTCTTCTTTCTGTACCATAGAAATATGCTCGTGTAGATAGTTCAGGGAGTACAAAAGCAGAATTTGTCATGGTTGCATTTTCTTCTTGTATTGCATAAACATTTTGGTATTTGAAAGAAATTGTTTGCCTTTCCTTATTTTCAATCTTATCTTTGGTAATTTCATCACTTACGAATCAACAATTGTCGATGCTGCTGCTGTTGATACAGCTGATATTTTGGTTCCCTTTGTAGTTTTGTTATTTCAGGGGGGGTTTTTGTCTGAGAGAGAGACAGACAGACAGAGAGAGACAGACAGTCAGACAGAGAGAGACAGACAGACAGAGACAGAGACAGAGAGAGAGAGAGCTATCCGTTATGCACATAAAGAAAGCAAGAGGTCAAAGGTTCGATTCACAACTTTTTCTTCATCTACTAGACCATGAATGATGGTCTGGGTGCAAGTCTTTCAGATTTAAAAAAAAAGATAAACTAAGGTTTGCAAAGGAGTAGCAATAACACCATCTGACGAAATATTTTTATATTCAAACATACCATTCATCAATATCTTTGACCTGAAGAAAACTTGGTTCAAGACTAAAAACTTGCTGTAATAATATCAGCCAAGGCTCTTGACACTCATTTCTCAACACGCTCAAATGATGAACTTACCTTCTTCTCCTTCTCATTTTCCTCAGCCTCCTCCTCCCCATCAGAAGGGATGAAGAAATCGTTATCTTCCTCCTCCTCCTCTTCCTCCTCCTCTCCAGGATCAGACAGTGGCCCCTCCTCTTCATCCAGCTCCTGGTTGTCCAGTCTTTCTTCAGCATCTCGCGCCATCTGGGTCAAGGTCATTCGAGCTTTCTTCTTCTGACCTTTCCTCCTCTTGGCCTGTGGGCCTCTGTCTCCTGCCTGTAAAGTTTGAGCCAGTGTGGTGAGCGACATAGTCAGGAGTAGTCGTATCAAAGCAATTCAAGGTTTTCATGGCTTTAACTATATTGTGTGTGTGTGTGTAGTGTGTGTGTGTGTGTGTGAGTGTGTGTATGTGTGCAGTGTGTGTGTAGTGTGTATGTGTGTGTAGTGTGTGTGTAGTGTGTATGTGTGTGTATGTGTGTGTGTGTGATGTGACGTGTGTAAATGTGTGTGTGTGTTTAACATCTATGGGTTTAAGTTATGTACAGAAACTTAACAAGGAAGTAACTCTATTAACTTCTAGTAGGAATGGAAGGGTATAACCCCCCCCCCCCCCCCCCCCCCCCCCCCCCACCTCCCAATGTGAATCTGTCACAACACAAATTAAAAAATCAAGGTTAAACACACACACATAACGCACGCAACACACCCAGCATCCACCCACCCACCCACACACACATACCCGGGTTCAAATCTTGTTCAAGAGGATTTTCCTCTGGGGTTAACATTAGAACCAACTCCCCTCTCCCCAAAAATCCTTCAGATGAGACTATAAACCGATGTCTCATGTGCGAACGCATGCAGAACATGTTGCGCACACGTTAAAACCCTTTTTTTTAAAGAGTAGGCCATTGTGTGCTGGTGGGAACAGATGACAAAATTGACAAAACTACATACACACGGGGAATGGATGTAAAAAAAGGACATGAATGCTTATTCCATTATCCTCGAAATAAAAGATTAAATTAAATTAAAATAAATAAAAAATAAACACACACACACAATACACACACACACAACACAAACCACACACCAGAATAGGTACTTGAAAATACAGAACACTGTTTACAGCTATCACAAATCATTAAAAGTTTTGCACAATACCAAAACAACTTTTTCAGGGGACAAATACTACAGGCACTATAAAAACTATGATACAAAGCAACTATCATTCTTTCTTTTTTATGCACTAATAGAAAATACACCCAATCTTTCAACCACAGACTTACTTGAGGTCCGAGGCGCTTGGCTTTCATGGCCAAATATTTATTGTACAGTCTGACCAGAAGGTTCCGCGATCCTCTGGACAAGAACTGAAAACAAACGATAAAAAAGCTTAAGATCACATCACAAATCAAAACATTATAATAATAATAATAATAATGTATGGAATTTATATAGCGCTGAATCTTGTAAAACAACAAATCAAAGCGCTCAGATGATTTTTTTTTACATCCAGTCCCCGTGTGTATGCAGTTTTGTAAATTTTGTCATCTGTTCCCACTGGCACACAATGGCCTACTCTTTTGAAAAGCGGAGCAGGATTTAACGTGTGCGCAAGATGTTCTGCATGCGTTCGCACACGGGGCCTTGGTTTATAGTCTCATCCGAAGGATTACATTACTACTACTACTACTTTTATCATCTTCAATACTATTGATGGATGGATGCTACATCTGTGTAGAAAAATTATGTGTGTGTGTGTGAAATAAGTCTGTCTTCTAGTCAATAGTCTTAAAACATTGAATTCATATATTGGTGTATGGTGTGGGTGTGCGCGGGTGTGTTCGCACACACACGCACGCACATGCGTGTGTACCTGTTGCATATGTGCGTGCGTAAATAATAAGTTTTTATGTCTTCTAGTCAATGTTTTGTTGTTGTTGTTGTTTTTAACATTGTGTTCACAATTGATGTGTGTGTGCGTGTGTGTGTGTGTGTGTGTGTGTGTGTGCACATGTGCGCGTGTGTGTTTGTGTGTGTGTATGTTCGTGACATTTTTATTTGAAGTCATCTTGGAATGTTTTAACCAATATGAAATATAGTTTTTTTGTGTCTTTGAGATTTTTGATGCGTATCAATCTGCCTGTCAGTATTGTAATTGCCCTTCATGGGATGATTAAAGTGTTTTTGACTTGACTTGAAAACGTTTGACCTCCATCCCTGTTTTCTGCAGTGTTCTTCATTCAACTACACTCTACTCAACTCTTTGCTACAGACTACAGTAGTTTTTGAACATGACAGCCATTTTGTTCTCAGTAACGTAGCTATGTGAACCCCCCCCACATACACACACACACACACCATTCACCTGCACATAGTTGTCCTATCTGATATCACTAATTACTGGAAGGAATTAAACTGAAGAGCGCACACACATGCATGCATGCACAAACACACATACACACTCACACACACACACAAACACACTCATCTAATATCACTGAGAGTGAACAGACGTAAAATCAAGACAAAAACAACAACAAAACAACAAACAACACACACACACAACACATATGCAGCACAGTATACTTACACATAATATCTAAAATACTCACACTTAATTGGTACAAATATGTGCTGGAGCACATGCAATATCCACACTCGTGTACTATTCACTCAACATTTTGTCTAATATCACTTTTTGTGAAGAGATGTAAAATTGAAAACCACCACCTATCATATAGATATATAGACACCACCTATCATATATAGACTTATAGCGCTATATAAATTCTATGTATTATTATTATTATCATTATTATATGGGTTCTGACCTCTTTCAGCTGGTTGCATGTGCGATCGTCCTCGGCACACACCAGAACACGACACTCGTCCGCATTTTTGAGGTCTCCACTGGACACCATCTGCTGAATTTCTCCCTCAATCTCATCCAGAACCTGCTTCAGTGCCTTCCACTTTGGGGTCTCTTCCAACATAGGAGGCTTTTCTGCCGTAACACAAACACAGGGGATAATGCTCATGCTCTCTGCCGTAACACAAACACAGGGGATAACGCTCATGCTCTCTACCGTAACACAAACACAGGGGATAATGCTCATGCTCTCTCCCGTAACACAAACACAGGGGATAATGCTCATGCTCTCTACCGTAACACAAACACAGGGGATAATGCTCATGCTCTGCCGAAACACAAACACAGGGGATAATGCTCATGCTCTGCCGAAACACAAACACAGGGGATAATGCTCATGCTCTGCCGAAACACAAACACAGGGGATGCTCTGCCGAAACACAAACACAGGGGATAATGCTCATGCTCTGCCGAAACACAAACACAGGGGATAATGCTCATGCTCTCTGCCGTAACACAAACACAGGGGATAACGCTCATGCTCTCTGCCGTAACACAAACACAGGGGATAACGCTCATGCTCTCTGCCGTAACACAAACACAGGGGATAACGCTCATGCTCTCTGCCATAACACAAACACAGGGGATAATGCTCACGCTCATAAGTTGGTCACACTGTCACATCTCTCTCTCTCTCTGTCTGTCTGTCTGTCTGTCTGTCTCACTGTCTGTCTCTTTCCATGATAACGGATTAGAATAGTCTGTGTTTTTCTACTTTCATCAGTCATAAATGTGTACTTAATGTGCATTTGCTTTGCCACTGATATTTAATGAACCCGAGGTTCCATCCCAAGCCCTGGAAATGTATTGTGGCTCAGAGTGAATGTACATTAAATCATTTCAGAGTTCCGAGTTCTCTCTCTGTCTGTCTGTCTGTCTGTCTCTCTCTTTTTCTCTTCCAGCGATCAGTCTCTTCTGTTTCCAGATCGCTTAATACTTTCAAGCTTGGTGTTTATGATGTCTTGTCATAACAGCCTGGGTTTCAAAAGCAAGAAAACAAAAAACAAAAGACCCCCCCCTTTTTTTTTCTTCACACATCACTTTTTAGTTATACAGTGGATCAGGACCATGTCCTTATCATTGGGCGTGGCGGTTAACACTGAACTTGACGATGCCGACAGGTGAGAAAAACATGTCTGCAGACTGTGATTTGCTTTGCTGATACACAGCGTTCAAACCCACCTTTCTTTTTGCCTTTGCCTGCGTCTGTCTTGTCCTTGGAAGGACTGCTCTGATCCCCAAACACTCTACGTTTTGCATTCTGAAACACAGCAGAACAGCGGATTGTATCACACTGTGTTATAGCACATTGTAGCGTTTTGTACCGTATAGTGTTGCTTTGATCGCTTCAATTGTTTTGTTTTATTTGTTTGTTTGTTTTGTTTTGTTTAATGTCTATTCACTACATGGTGATTTAGACACACCCGCATTCATACCAAAGTACCTATTATTACACACCCCATCTCTCTCTTTCTCTCTCTCTTTCTCTCCCTTACACGCACTCACACACACATATGTATATATATATATATATATATATATACACATATGTGTGTATGTATTGTTTTGTTCTGTATTGTATTGTTCTGTATCGTACTGTATCAAATTGAAATATCATGAATTGAATTGTTTTTGAGTTGTATTGTATCGTTGTATAGTATTGTATCGTATTGTACTGTACTATATAGTATACTAACATCTTTCACTTTCAGTCACAGCAGAATTCCCTCACTTGAAAACGAACAAAACAGCAGCAGAACTACAGGCCTTTTTTTTTCCCCTCTTGTCTTATCACCCTCCAAACAATTACCTCGCATGTCATACACTCTTATTCTACTCTACGAAACAAAACCCTGGGGGACGAACAAGCTGAGGGGTGGATATGATTCTTCACTTACCACAAACAAACTGTCTGCAGCATCCAAGAACAACCAGCCAGTGTTCTGCCCGAAAGCCCTCTCACTGGTCCTGGAAAAATAAACACAAACAGAATAGAAAGTCCTTCGGATGAGACTATAAACCGAGGCCCCGTGTGCGAACGCATGCAGAACATCTTGTGCACATGTTAAATCCTGTTCCGCTTTTCGAAAGAGTAGGCCATTGTGTGCCGGTGGGAACAGATGACAAAATTTACAAAACCGCATTATCCTTGATATAAAATAATAAATAAATAAATAAATATCAGGTCATCTGAGTGCTTCAATTTGTTGCTTTACAAGATTCAGCGCTATATAAATTCCATACATTATTATTATTATTATAAAAGATTTCCAGTGAACTGTGCATGAGTGATTAACACCGGACCCGACTTCTCCCATAACTTCTTGAGGAGTCACCGTCTCACTGCAATGACTTCTTAAGGCAGTGAGTCTTCGGCAGGTTGAACCTGGCGGATCCCGTCCCTCTCCAGGTAGCAGGTGAATGCTGGTTATATTCGTGTCACCCATCACACTGGCTACTTCTGGTTTACTCTTTTTTTTTCAAAAGGAGATGGAAGTTTGTATTGTATTTTGCATTGTACACCACTTAAGAGTCACAACAGTTTCTCTGCATGAAATCTGGGCGGCTCTCACTGATTCTTTGTCCATGCTTTTCTCTCTCTCTCTCTCTCTCTCTCTCTCTCTCTCTCTCTCTCTCTCTCTCTCTCTCTCTCTCTCTCTCTCTCTCTCTCTCTCTCTCTCTCTCTCACTCCCTCTCTCACACACACACACACACACACACATGCTCAAAAACAGTTTCAAGCATCCAACAACTTTTTTTTTCCTAGAGGATAATGGAATTAGCACTCATGTGCTTTTCTTTAAAAATCCAGTCCCCATGTGTATGCAATTTTGTAAATATTGTTATCTGTTCCCACCAGGACACAATGGCCTACTCTTTCAAAAAATGGAACAGGTTTTGCCATTAATTCTTTAAACAGAAACGCTAATGCTGTACAAACATTCACAAACGCTTCTGCCCAAGTAAACCATTACTGACACCAGTCTCCAACTTACCTGATAGAATTGACAAGGTTGTAGAAGGTCACACAGTCATACTGGGTCAGGTACCTGCAAAATAAACAAGACAAACTGTACTGCTCTACAGCTAAACCAGGCGACAGAGGAAGTCAAGTTAGGGCAGAATGTGAAATTTGGATTCACAGTCCTGGATAAAAGGTAAGACTTCAACATCAGTACAGCACAAATTCAAACTTGAGTGGGTGTTTTTATAAGGTGTTAGACCTCAACATCAAAATGGCTCTTCCCAAATTAAAAAATTTCTTCCTGTTTTAACATAATGTCAAACTGGGAACTGCTACTTTAGCAGGAAGCATGTGAAAATGGGCATGTACTTCCTACTTGCTGCAACAACAACAACAAAAACCACACCCCAAAACAACACCACAATAACAATGGACAAAAACAAACAAACAAAAAACCCTATTCCCCCTCTCCTGTCCCGAAACCCACTAGCCAAACAAAACAAAAACTCACTTCAGCACCAGTCGCAGGGTCTTCAGGTCGGAGACCAGTTGTCGAGTTTTTCCGCTCAGCACGTGCCAAATAGGATCCAGCTGGGTTCGAACCATGAGATCAAAGTCCCGGCCCATGGCTGTCTCTACCGTGATCTCCTCCATGTCCACCTGATGGTGTGAGAGCGATACTAGTAGTAAGGATGTGTTTGAAAGAGAAAGGAAAACACAGACACACAGACAGACAGAGAGGGACAGAAGGGGGATCGAGAGGGAGAGAGAGACAGACAGACAGAGACAGAGAGAGGGAGAGAGAGAGAGAGAGGGTGACAGACAGACAGACAGACAGAGAGAGAGGAGGAGGGGGGGGGGGGGGGGACAGACACATACATATGAGAAAGAGTGATAGAAAGAAAAAAAAGCTGGCAAAAAGACCCCCCCAAAAAAAAATCTATAATTTAAAAAAGGATCTTAAAAACAACTTGAAGACAACCCCCCCCCCTCCCCCAAAAAAAACAAATCAACAACCCCACAGCTAGTAAAACACACACCACACAAAAAGAATCATCAAAGTAACAAATAACACAACTCGGCTATGATTATCAGAGTCTGTAGAGACGTGCCAAAAACACATGTAAAAAGGGGCGGTCACTCACAGCAGGCGTGCATCGCTTCAGCTCCTTGATGCAGATATTGATGAGGTCCAGCAGACAGGTCTGGCAGTCGGTCATCAGCGGGGTCAGCTGCAAGTGCAGCTCTACAACATCCACCTGTCAAATGGACAAGTACTGTACAACGTGTAGAATATCGCTTCACCACATCCATCTGAAAAAAGGCCTTGTACAATGTGTAGAATATCGCTTCACCACATCCATCTGAAAAAAGGCCTTGTACAATGTGTAGAATATCGCTTCACCACATCCATCTGAAAAACACAAAGGTCTTGTACAGTTTGTAGAATATCGCTTCACCACATCCATTTGAAAAACACAAAGGTCTTGTACAATTTGTAGAATATCGCTTCACCCCATCCATCTGAAAAACACAAAGGTCTTGTACAGTTTGTAGAATATCGCTTCACCACATCCATTTGAAAAACACAAAGGTCTTGTACAATTTGTAGAATATCACTTCACCACATCCCCCATGTGACTCGCACAGTCCTTATGTGCTGCAGCCCTGGGGGCTGGTTGGCCTTTGGAGAACATCTCCAACGCTGACTGACCTTATGCCCACTTGTCCGAGAGAGTGGGGATGTACTTTGGGCAAGGCATCTCCACTATAATCAAATTTCTGCCCAATTTCCGAAACAGCAGCTGCCTCCTCTGCTGTTTTGGAGGTCATCGTCGAACACGACGGACAAACATACATTTAAGCATGCTTAAACTATTTTACGTTCAGTAAAAAAGAGAATACAGTGTAGGTATGTGACTGTAATCTGAAGATTTGTTTTCATACAGATTGTTTACAAATGCAAAGAATACTTTTATTTCAGCATAAAAAACCCTACCCCAAAATAATTGACAATACTTTTTTTTATGAATGACTTGATGGAAAAAAAACCAAATTATTACTTATTCTGGGTTTCACATGGAAATAAAAACCTGACTTTAGCATCATAGCTACAGGACAAAATGACAGTAGTTTAAAGATTTCTTTTCATACCTTGACTGTAAAGGATACAAACAGTGCTTTTAGTTCAGTAAACAGAAAGATGGTTTGATGGAAGAAAAAAAGTGTTATACTGTGTACCATCTGGAAATAAAAACCTGACTCTGATGACACAATTACATGATAAACTTAAGTAATTGAAAGGTTTCTTCATATACTGACTATTTCATTATACATGGAGTTTCACTACGATCTGATGAACATACCTTGTGCTTATTGAGGCAGGACACCACAGTGGCGTGGAAGCGTGGCCACAGAAACAGCTTCTTGACAAACAGATTCTTCATCACACGTTCCACATGACAGAACCCTGAAGTGAAGGCTTGAGGGTTGTCAGAGAAAGCCTTGATGAATCCATCCTGACGTGCAAACACACACACACACACGAACACACATGGATGGATGGCTTGATGAAAAAACCCCAATTATGCTGCTTATTCAATGTACCATCTGAAAATAAAAGTTTGAATTTGACTTTCATATGCGCATGCGCGCGTGCGCACACACACACACACACACACACTGAGATAGAAAGAAAAAAAAGCAACTTTCACAAAAACCAGTGACATACAACAGCACAAAAATCAATCAATCTTTGTTCTGATAGGTACATAAATATTAACATCCACACAAAAAACAAAACAAAAATTATTATTTAAAAACCTGCATTCTGGACACATAATCAATACCAGAAAAACAAACTCACCTTGTTCTTTTCTCTATACAGCCTGAGGATGAAAGCTTCCTGGCAGGACTCAATCACCCTGAAATAAACATAACATTCTTATTGTAGATCAGCTAGAAGTAGAATATACCGTGAGACTCAATCACCCTGAAATAAACATAACATTCTTATTGTAGATCAGCCAGAAGTAGAATATACCATGAGACTCAATCACCCTGAAATAAACATAACATCCTTATTGTAGATCAGCCAGAAGTAGAATATACCGTGAGACTCAATCACCCTGAAATAGACATAACATCCTTATTGTAGATCAGCCAGAAGTAGAATATACCGTGAGACTCAATCACCCTGAAATAAACATAACATCCTTATTGTAGATCAGCCAGAAGTAGAATATACCGTGAGACTCAATCACCCTGAAATAAACATAACATCCTTATTGTAGATCAGCTACAAGTAGAATATACCGTGAGACTCAATCACCCTGAAATAAAACATAACATTCTTCTTGTAGATCAGCCAGAAGTAGAATATACCGTGAGACTCAATCACCCTGAAATAAACATAACGTCCTTATTGTAGATCAGCCAGAAGTAGAATATACCGTGAGACTCAATCACCCTGAAATAAACATAACGTCCTTATTGTAGATCAGCCAGAAGTAGATTATACCGTGAGACTCAATCACCCTGAAATAAACATAACATTCTTATTGTAGATCAGCCAGAAGTAGAATATACCGTGAGACTCAATCACCCTGAAATAAACATAACATTCTTATTGTAGATCAGCCAGAAGTAGAATATGTGACCCGTTTTTACGAAATGAGTCTTAACTCGCACACAGTGAAAAGGAGAGAGGCCCAAAAAAGGGAAGGTGGGGTCCATTTAACCAATTTTGACTTTTCATCAAAAATGGAATCTGTAGTCATTAAATTTCCTATCTATGTACTTGAACAGGTTAGATATGATTTTAAAATGTGTTTTTAAACCGTTTTTATCGACCTACCCTTCTGCAGTTTTCCAGTTTCATTGATTGTTACCACCCTGATTTCAGTCATACCTTTTATCATTACCCCTGACTGGGCCCCACACATGTTGTATACCATTCGAAAGGTTGTGACCTGTATTTTCAATTCCACACATTCTTTACTTGAAATCTAACCAATCAGAAATACTGTTTCGAGTTATTTAGGCGTAAACAAAAAGTGAAAGCTCAAGAAGATCGACCAATGAGAGTTGAGGAAGCATACCGCCTGTAGTAACGAACAGGCAGCTTGCCTGTGATTGGTTGGGAGGGAGATCGCTGACGAAGTTTCTGTTCTATTTTAAGAACAGCATGGCCGGAAAACTTCACAATTTGCAAAGAATAATGGGCATTTCGCTCATTTCTTGCCGATCTTCCACTCTTCGAATAGCAGATCAGTAATAACGACATGTATTTTTTACCAAATACTGTGATGCATCTTATTGTGAAGACAAAAAATCAAACGATCGGGGACGAAGGCCCAAGAAACTTGAATAAAATGAACAGCGATCTATGTATTAGGGTTCAAGTGAGATGCACGAGGCCCTGGTATCTGTATGCAATGTTAATAAACATGGGTATGCATACAGATCAAAGCTGCAGATCTAGACTTGAACAGTCTAGAATTCTGGGGAGACTTTTAGCATTTCACCTGTCAGTGCATGACATGAGAAAATCAACTGTTTTAAACTTACTTGATTCATGTGTGTGTGTGTGTGTGTGTGTGTGTGTGTGTGTGTGTGTGTGTGTGTGTGCTGTTGTTGTTAAACTGAATAAATGTGTGTGTGTGTGTGTGTGAAAATTATCAAGTCAAAATTGAGGGTAAAAGATTAAGTTCACACAACTTTCTTTTCATCCTGCCTGTGTGTGTGTGTGTGTGTGTGTGTGTGTGTGTGTGTGTGTGTGTGTGTGTGTGTGCAATTAATTACACTAAGTACTATTCCAAACAGTACCTTTTTGTGCTTAGTTTCAAAGTAAAATGTTTTACAATATTTAATACTTACATCATTACAACAAAGTGAGTGAGTTCTTCATATCATATCTGTCACTTTGTTTCAGTTGAAGTATTTATCATGTATCCAGGCCTTTTATCAGTTAAAAATACATCTTCTGATCATACCTGGCACATTATATACTATCAAAGAGTATATCTTTGCAATATCCTTTTTTAGTACCAATTTTTGTTGGTATTACCAAAGTGCAACATCCACATTTTATAAGTTTAATGTAGATTTCAAGGGTTTAGCCAATTGTTATTGTGAAGAAGCAAGCAGTGCATGAGGTATTGTGAAAATTGAGATTTTTCACTTAGTGTTTGATCTTTTGACAGAACACTGCTGGCTAACATCTCAAAGCAACCTAGAAATTAAACAATTTGATAACAAAACTGATACTGAGTACTGATTAACTTTTAATAATAGTTCATGATGAAAGTCTGCAGAAACAGACTCTGTGTGTGTGTGTGTGTGTTTTAGATTCAATACTTTTTGTTTTGACAACAGTGAATAAGCAGCCATGAGCTTCAATTCAGTCCCCATGTGCATGGAGCTTTTTTAAATATGTCATCCATTCTGTGTGTGTGTGTGTGTGTGTGTGTGTGTTTGTGTGTGTGTGTGTGTGTGTGTGTGTGTGTGTGTGTGTGTGTGTGTGTGTGTGTGTGGTTTTTCTTCTCTATTTTGAAAGACCATTTTCTTTCAAGGGTAATGAATAAGTAATCTGTGTGTGTGTGTGTGTGTGTGTGTGTGTGTGTGTGTGTGTGTGTGTGTGTTGCCTTGAATGTTTTGATTCAAGGAAAATGAATGAGTACTCCATTGATTTTTTCTACATGCAGTCTCTGTGTGCATGCAGTATTTTGTCATCTGTTCCTTCTGGATGGTGTCATACTGATAATCTGTTTTCTTTTTTTCTGAGCAATCAAATGCTATTGAGTCTGATTGTCTCTGCTTTCACTTGCATGTATTTGTGCATGGATGTGTGTGTATGTGTGCGTGTGTGTGTATGAAGGAGGGAGAGAGAGAGAGAGAGAGAGAGAGAGAGAGAGAGAGAGAGAGAGAGAGAGAGAGAGAGAGAGAGAGAGAGAGAGAGAGAGAGAGAGAGAGAGAGCAAAATTAAAGTCAACATTTTATTTCCAGATGACAACATTGAATAAGCAATGCATAACATTAATGTTGCCTTTTATAAAGCCATCCATCTAAAAATTAATAAAGTAACAACAAAATCAAATTGAAAATGTGTATGCGAAATGAATAACAGAAAAAAACAGGTATGTAGTTATTATTATTTTAATTAATCTATTATAACATTTTAATTCATATGTAACCAAGTATCACTTATCAGATTCTACATGTTTTCAGCTGACTGAGTTCATTCTATTGGACATATGCTAGTCATATACTAACAAGTCTCCTCATTTAACCCCTGTCCAAGGTTCTTCAACTTCATGCCCTTTTTCAGGTGTGGGGGGGGGGGGGGGGGGGGGGGGGCTATGAGCTAAATATCACAACGATGACAGTCAATATGTACAGTATTTTTTGTCTGATGCTGTGAAATAGTATGTTTTAACACCATATCAAATTTGGCCATCATCAGTTGAATAGAAGTACCCGTTGCTAAGGTGTTAGTTAGCTAGAGTGGTGAAAAACTTTAAAGCCGATTTTCTCAGAATGTGAAATCGCTGGGCCACCCATTTCAAACACCCATAACTTTGTCAGTTTTATAGGTAGAATAATGTGTCATACATCAAAAGAAAGGTAATGATCTGTAGATTTCAGAAAATGTAACAGCTCAATTTGACCCAATTATACCTTAAGACTCCTTTTGTAAAAATGGGTCACATATACCGTGAGACTCAATCACCCTGAAATAAACATAACATTCTTAATGTAGATCAGCCAGAAGTAGAATATACCGTGAGACTCAATCACCCTGAAGTAAACATAACATCCTTATTGTAGATCAGCTACAAGTAGAATATACCGTGAGACTCAATCACCCTGAAATAAACATAACATTCTTATTGTAGATCAGCCAGAAGTAGAAAATACCGTGAGACTCAATCACCCTGAAATAAACATAACATTCTTAGTGTAGATCAGCCACAAGTAGAATATACCGTGAGACTCAATCACCCTGAAATAAACATAACATTCTTATTGTAGATCAGCCACAAGTAGAATATACCGTGAGCTCAGGCTCGTGCAGCAGCACTATTGTGCTTCCCGGACCTGGCACAGTTGCTTCGGAATCGTACTATTTTTGGGGTGGCCCTCAGTGCTCAAGTGGGATGACTTACAACCACAGTCCCTAAATCGGATAACTCCTCTGAGACTATAGTCTTATCTCGAACAAATCAGCTAGAACGCTTACAGCTCAGCTGATCCCACAGAAGTTCGAGGTATATCATTGTCCTCATAATCTAATGGCAGTTGACTTTGTGAGTTCTTGTCTCCACAGAGGCGTCCAGTCAAGAGGATACTTCTCCTGGAGTGAACACTGGTACTGATTTCACTCCCCTCAAAGTCCTCTCTGGACAAGATTCTAAAAATGAATCAAGGTCCTAAGTGTGAACGCATGCAGGACATTTTGCATACACTCCCTTTTGTAAAAGAACAGGCCAGCTATGACCAGTTAGACTAGGCGAGGGATGGCCTCTGCCAAATTCAACTTGCCCATGACACAGGGTATGAAGAATTTAGGGCAATGCTCCACTAATTCCTCAAGAAGTAAGGCTCAGAGGAGTAAGCTAGTCAGCCATCCAGCCAGTCAGCCATTAAGCCAGCCTGCCATTCAGCCAGTTAGCCAGTCAGTCAGTCAGTCAGTTAGCCAGTCAGTCAGTCAGTCAGTCAGTCAGTCAGTCAATAAACCACTAGCTTTACACAGTGGTTGGCTTACTCTTCCTCACACTCCTGACCAAACCTTTATCTTTGTCTTTGCTGACCCATAGTGCATACAATAAAAGAAACAACCAAACCTTCCATAATACTAAACAAAAAAAGTAAAAAGTGACAAGGATCGTGAAATAAAGACCAAAAAAGAGCAAAACTGATACACTGGGTTTGGAGATAATCTGGTTTGGCTCTGAAAGAGCGAAATGACAACTGACTTGTGTGCTTTGTAGACCAGGATGCCAGTCACTTTCTCCACAGGCACACGGTCAGTCAACAGGTCCACAACAAGGATACGAGAGGTGACGAACTGCACACCTCCTTCAAGGTACACACGCTGCCTGAAATCGGACCATTCACCGGTCATTAGCAATGTTTGGTGAGATGAAACAAATCATGGAAGAGAGAGAGAGGAACAAAGAGAAATGAACACACTCATACGTGCGCATGCACGTGCGCACATGCACGCACGCACATGAAAAGGCTGCTAAAGAAATAAAAATGGAAATTTAAAGCACACAATTTTCAGACTGCAGGGATCTCATTTATACTGAAAGACTCCCTGGCGTCCCCATACATTGAACTGATTTCCAATTTTTAGTTTGATATCGAGCAACTTTTATCCTGAATATATATTCACACTTCTTTCACACATTTCTTCTCAGCTGTCCTTTGGATGAGACCACAGTCGAAGATCCAAAGTATGGACACAAACATAGCATCTTGTGCACATATTAAAACCCCATACACCTTTCTTAGAGGAGCTGACCAGCTAACCCTAGAGGCATGGATGATAGCAACATGCCCAGCATGCATTCTTACTACCTGGAAAGGGATGGGCTCTGCCAAGGTTCAACTTGCGCATGACGCATGGCCTAAAACAATTTCTGCAGCACCTTAAAAATTCCTCAATGGATTAATGGAGAAGTCGATTCAAGTAAATTTTTTCATCTCAATCCTCCCTCATGTTTTCATACACTTTACAATATTTGTTGTGATGAACACAAACATGAGGTTTCTTTTCTATCAAGAAAATACAGTACAGAGTTAACTGGCTCTCTCATGAAAGCATCACTTTTACTAGCTGTCAACTCCACTGCGAAGGTTTTTCACCATACTACTATGAGTGAGTGAAGCCAAAATCCCAGTGAAGATTCCTATCTTTCTATGGCTTAACTCCTTGATTTTAGACTGCTGAAAGATTAACTGTGATAGACTTACTGTCTGGTGAGAATGCTAATAAATACAGTTTTGTGATAAGTTTTTTATCTTCTAATATCTCTTTTTTTTTTTTTTTTTTACTGTTGTTAAGATCTTATCTATGTCTAAAAGGAAACTTCTGACTTAGGGACGGTGAGAAGGATACCTGGAGTCTACAGGAAGATTTTTTTTTGTTAAGGATGTAAGCTCAATAATATGTGAACCAGAACATTTTGCGATTAAAACCGGTTTCGCTTTTCAGAAGAGTAGGCCATTGTGTGCCGGTGGGAATGGATGACAAAAATGTACAAAACTGCATACACACGGGGACTGGATGTAAAAAAAAAAAAGCACATGAGTGCTAATTCCATCATCCTCAAAAAAATGAATAAATAGATAATTAGATAGATAAATAAATAAATAGATAGATAAATAAATAAATAAAATAAATAAAACCACCTACGTTCTATCGGAATGTTGTCACAAACCTGTCAGTGGCACTGAACTCATTGGTGATGACTCTAGGCAGAGGCTGGACTCCTTGGCTTTCCAGCTGATGCATCAGGTAATCCTGAACTCCAAAACCACAACCACATCAGTCAGTCATCACAACTGGAATCTAAACCCCCTTCCCTTCCATCCTTTCTAACAAGTACATATATGTCTTTTCCATCTTCTGCTACCACTTCCAATCGCAAATAATGAGCTTACTACAATGAAATCCTTGTTGGTCTATATCCTAAAAGAAACAAAATCAGACCACAGAAATTACTGTTGTATAACACAAACTGTGTGCCAAGTGTGTGGAAGACTTTCTTTCAATCCTCCTCCTCCTACTCTCTGTTAGGAGTCACTGAGGCACTCATAATGAACAGCTATTCACCAAATTCCTCCATTTTTGTTGATTCTGTGCCAAGTCATGGGTCTCTGTTAATAACGTAATATTCATTTCATGTTGAAGATTACACAGGCGGTACTTTTCTTCTGTTTGGCACCAGACCTAAAACAACATCTCAGCGTCAATGGATTCTCACTAAGAGCTGTAGGAGAGCATTCTGACATTCTGATCTTAAACACCAAAACCAACAACATGTCTCAGAAACTGAGCCTTAGACTAAACAAAAAATAAAATGAGAGAGAGAGAGAACAGACAGGCACACAGACAGACAGACAGACAAAGAGAGAGAGAGAGAGAGAGAGAGATCGAGAGAGAGAGAGAGAGAGTGAGAGAGAGAGAGAGATGAGAGAGATTTTATTTAATTAATTTATTTTATTCTTTTATTCCAAGGATAATGGAATAAGCACTCGTGTGCTTTTTTTCATCCATTCCCCATGTGTATGCAGTTTTGTAAATTTTGTCATCCGTTCCCACCGACACACAATGGCCTACTCTTCTGAAAAGTGGAACGGGTTTTTTAACGTGTGCTTAAGATGTTCTGCGTGCCTTCGCATATGGGACCTCAGTTTATAGTCTCATCTGAAGGACTTTTGGGGAGAGTGGAGTCGGCACTGATGTTAACTCCAGAGGAAAAATCCTCTCGAATGAGAATTGAACCTGGGTCAGCAGATCACAAATACATCACTGTAACCACCAGGCTATCCTGGAGACAGGAGGAGAGGGGAGAGAGAGATGAGAGAGAGAGGAGAGAGAAGAGAGAGGAGAGAGAGAGAGAGAGAGAGAGGAGAGAGAGAAGAGAGAGAGAGAGAGAGGAGAGGGGAGAGAGAAGAAAGAAAGGGAAAGAAGAAAGAGAGAGAGAGAGAGAGAGAGGAGAGAGAGAAGAGGAGAGGGGAGAGAGGAGAGACAGACAGACAGACAGACAGACAGGGCAGACAGACAGAGGCAGAGACAGGCAGACAGACAGATATGAGACAGAGTCACAGATTGAGACAGACAGCCAGCCAGCCAGAGGACAGACAGAAAAAGAGAGAGAGAGGGGGGGAGAGAGAGGGGGGGGAGAGGAGAGAGAGGAGAGAGAGAAGAGAGAGAGAAGAGAGAGAGAGAGAGGAGAGAGATGAGGAGAGAGAGAGGAAGAGAGAGAGAGAACTCGAGAACTCGAATGATTTATTCACAAAAAAGGCCATTGGCCATACATGAAGGGGGTTGCCGAACTGCTTAGTATTTTGGTGGGGGTTTAAAGCAATAGTAAAACAAAAAACAAAACAAAAAAACAAAGAAACCAACAACATGTTACTGTATAACAAAAGTCAGCTACACAAAAATGACTTAGGATAACAAGGAGAGAGAAGAGAGGAGATGAGAGAGAGAGATGAGAGAGGAGAGAGAGAGAGAGAGAGAGGAGAGAGAGTGAGAGAGAGAATAGAGAAATAAAGACACATGTATAGAAACACTGTATTTAACCAAAGCTAGTAAAAAAAACACTGACCTCATCTGCTGTGTTGGTATTGAGAACCAGCACCAAACTGCCTGGATCACAGTACACATTCAGATAGCTTAGGAAGATGCGGTCAACACCCAGTCCCCTGTGGTGTCACAAATAGATAGAATGATTATATGTAATCTATCTATCTATCTATCTATCTATCTATCTATCTAATTTTCTATCTATCTATCTATCTATCTATGCTTCAGGTCAAATCTGTCAAGGTTTGGGAATGGTACTGTAATCTGTGAGCGTTTGAGTTGGTTGGAATGTGAGTGAGTGAGTGAGTGAATGAGTTAGTGAGTGTGTGTGTGTGTGTATGTGTATGTGTGTGCACTTGCATGTGCATTATATATACAAGAATAATGTGCATAAATTTACAATCTTGAGCAACCATACATATTATATCCATACATGTATTTGTACACTGTTCACAGAAGTATACTGTATACATTATATGTGAAATTGTAATAAACGATTCAGCATTTGTTTTGAGTCTAACATCATCTTCCAATAGTAGTATATCTGGAATTTTTATAGTGCTAAATCTCTTCAACAAGTTCAAACAAACAAATCAAAGCACTGGTTTTTTTTAAAGGATGATTTTCCTTTCTTCTTGTTACTGTTTTTCATCATGTGGCTTTTACAGTTTTAATTGTTGATGGCTCACCTTGCAGTAATAAACAGACCATCGTTGTGAAAGCCTTCCAGGAAAATTTGATTCTCATACTCCAGCAATGCCATGGTGAGTGTGCTCTCCTTGCAGTCATATGGCAAAATCTGAAAACAAAAAATAAAATTATTATAAAAAAAAAGAAGACCTCCTGTGAAAACCCATTTTGATACTTAATTTTGTTTCTTGTTAAGTGATTCTCTTCATGCATGCTTGGTCTTTTGCTCTTCTTAACATGACCACTTCTCTCCTCTGCTTCATCCTCTCCTCTGGCTGCCTGTACAATGCAGAATAAACTCTATATATATTATATATATAAACTAAGTCCCATCTGATCTTCAACTGTATATATATACCATCTAGCTGTCTTTGATCTTCCTCTGATACAAGAATCCCAGAAGGTTTCTGACGCATCCCAACTCCTAATCTTAAAGTTAAATCCCATGGTTCACATGCCTTCTCTCACACAGCACTCTCTCTTTGGAATGATCTTTCATCTTTCTTTCAAACAGTCACATCATTCTGATTCAGTCCTAGCATTCAAAAGCGTTGTTAATTTAAAACTTGATTTCCTCCCTTCTTTATAACCATCAAGTCAGCGCCTGGGGTTTATCACAGTTCTTGATTAAACCATTGACGCTGGGGGCAACAGCAAAATGAGATGCTGTATGACCAGTGGCTTTTCCACTCATGGAATTCCACTTTACAGCTTAGTCTTTAGTGATCGACAATGACTCTCTGACTAGGAGGCTTGACTTGCACAGTCCTTATGTGCTGCAGCCCTGAGGGTTAGTTGGCCTTTGGAGAACATCTCCAACACTGACTGTCCTTATGCCCACTTGGCCAAGAGAGTGGGGATGTACTGTGGGCAAGGCATCTCCACTATAATCAAATTTCTGCCCAATTTCCGAAACAGCAGCTGCCTCCTCTGCTGTTTTGGAGGTCATCATCGAAAACGACGGACTAAAATACTAACATACAATTGTCAGTAACTGAATGTTCACTGTGTGTGTGTGTGTATGAGCAAGTGTGTGTGTGTGTGCATGTATTTGTCTGTGTGAGTGTGTGCGTGTGTGTGGTATACATCAAATATATATGTCATGTATGTGTGTGCATGTATGTATGTATGTATGTGTGCATGCATGCATGTGCAGGCCTTGCTATGTGCATGACATGCTCAGGATGCTGTGAGTCTAAGTGGTGTGTCACTCACTGACTTCTTATGTAAATGAATGTCATTTTGACTGATTGTTCTTTTCTTGTTAATGTTATTGTGATTAATTTTCTATCCTGTTAACATTTCTGTTTCTGTTTCCCTAACCATTCATCATCATATTGTTTCCTGTCATACTATCAATATATTGTTGTTTCACAGAGTCCATCTATCAATCATTCTATGTTAAATATTATTGTATCTTAGTGCTCTGGGCTACTTCAAGGTAAAGACTAAAGTGCTATTTAAGCTTCCACATTAACAACTACAACGGCTACATTACATAACTGTCTACTCCTAATGGTCTGATTGAACCAAATATCCCGGGCCATGTCATATGAAACACATGTTTACAATGACGATCATGGAAAGGACGAAGCGTAAAATTAGTTTTAATTGGCAGGCTATAAAATAACTATGCATCACACTGACAGATCAGGAGGAGCTGCCTAAGGAGAGTTGGAGTAGCACTATAATTGTCACAAAATGAGGCCGAAATACTGGACAGAAAATATTTGAAAGAAGTGAAGGTCAGTCACTAGTTCAAAAAAGATAGCTCACAACTTTACTCAAAACTAGCCTACCCAAATGAAAATGAAAGTAGAAGCAGACATTGGGTCGAGGGGGGAATCAAAGGCCAGTAAAGACAAGAAAATAAACGATCTTGAAATCGAGATCTTATAAATCGAAATTTTTGGTCACTACATACTGAACAAGGTAATAGTTCTCAGTTCCCTACAGTACGATTACCTCAGCCATACAATTGACGATTGCTGAAGCTTGTGAAAGCCATGATAATTATAGTCTCTAATACATAAAGATCAAAAGAAACACTAACAAGACTACATATAGTTTAAAAATAAATGCACCATATGAAATTATGATCAGATAGACTGGATAACAGTGATGTGTATTTTCTAAAGGCTTTTGTATCTTTATCTAATCATCCAATATATTTTTTAAAAATAGGTGATGAGATTAAACCTTTCTTTGATTATTAACACAGCAACAGTTTCAGCTTTTGAACACACACCCCCACACACACACTTTTTTTTATATATATTATATATTTTTATATATATATATTATATTTATATATATATAGTATTAATATATGTATGAACGTGAAAAAATGGGTGATATTGTAACCTGATGTAATTAGTTTGTTTAACATTTTCTGATTATTTAAAATTCTTTCAATTTTTCTTTTAACCTAAGTGAGAGGTATTTTAATTTTTTATTTATTTTATTTTATTCTCTTATACCGAGGAAAATGGAATAAGCACTTGTGTACTTAAAAAAAAAAATCTCAGTGTGTATACAGTTTTGTAAATTCTCTCATCTGTTTCCATCGGCACACAATGGCCTACTCTTACGAAAAGCGGAAGGATGTTCTGCGTGCGTTCGCACACGGAACTATGGTTTAGAGTCTCATCCGAAGGACTTTAGGGGAGAGTGGAGTCTGCACTGATGTTAACTCCAGGGGAAAATATACCCTTGAACGGGAATCGAACCCGGGTCGTCAGATTGCAAGCGCAATGTTCTAACCACTAGGCTATCCGTGTGTGTGTGTGTGTGTGTGTGTGTGTTTTGCAGTGTACTGATTCATTGTTTATGTGTGTTTTTTATTGGTACATTTTATTGTTAATGCTTGTATTACTGTTGTAGTTAAATATTATTATTAAGTATTTTTTGTTCCTAGATAGATGGCTTGATGAAAAAAGGAAATGCATTGCCTATTCAATGTACCATCTGGAAATAAAAATTTGACTTGACTTGACGCACACATCGATACATTTATTGCTATTTTAACACACACACACACACACACACACACACACACACACACACAACACACACACACACACCACACACAACACATCTATCTATCTATCTATCTATCTATCTATCTATCTATCTATCTATCTATCTATCTATCTATCTATCTATCTATCTATCTATATCATATCATATCATATCATATCATATCATATTATATCATATCATATCATATCATAGTCCTTCGGATGAGACTATAAACCGAGGCCCCGTGTGCGAACACATGCAGAACATCTTGCGCACACGTTAAATCCTGTTCCGCTGTTCGAAAGAGTAGGCCATTGTGTGCCGGTGGGAACAGATGACAAAATTTAAAAATCCGCATACACACGCATACAAAAAATCATCTGAGCGCTTTGATTTGTCGCTTTACAAGAGTCAGCACCATATAAATTCCATACATTATTATTAAATCATATCATATCATATCATATCACATCACATCACACCACATTCTATCCTATCCTATCCTATCCTATCCTATCATATCATATCATATATCATATCATATTTGCTCTCTGTGCCAGTGGCTGGTTACCAGCTGCCAAGCTTAAAACTTTAAGATATTCTGTTGCTCTTGAATCCCTGTCTCTAAATCGAAAATCTCAGCTGGGACTTTAAAATAATACCATTCATTCATTCATTCATTCAATAACAGAGATTTCTTCTGCTTTCTTTTCTTCCTTTTCAAGTGTCAAAAAGATAAAGCAACAACTTAGATTACCTTAAAGTCAAAGGCTTCTGGGAGATATTTTGCACCAGATATGACACTATCTTGTATCTTAATACACTTTTGGCATGCATGCTGTGTAGACAGTGAAATACCGGGTTCCAAGGTCTGTGGGACATGTTTCTTCCTTGATAGGCAAAATCTCAATAATCCCTCCAGCTTTCTTTTTTGCTTAGGGATATTCATTAAAATGACAAATTTTAGGATTTAAAGAATACTGCTTGTTGTACGTTTCTTGAGACAAGAAAGTTGAAAGTTGTTGTACGTTGCCCAGCTTAACACTCTGGGGGTCACCAGAATGAGCACTCTGACTCACTCATCCCACCTGGGAATCAGCCTGAGATTGAAATTGCACACTGAATGAGAAGTTTGCATGTATGACTGTTTTTAAGTACTTTGCCATACAAGCAGCCATACTTCGACTTTAGATGATTTTTTCTCCTTTAAAAAGGAGAGTGCAGGTTGTTATGTTAAGAGCTTGTCATGGCTGAAGGCAATATCAACACAACATTTTTGCAACATAACAACATTTTAATGTGGGCCTTGGCAATTAGCTGACATCAATAACTGACACAGCTTTAGGTCTGGGCCAGCTTGTTAAGTATATTCATCCATCAGATCACATTCCCCCCTCTGAGTAGAAGGATGTAAGCTGTATTTTTGGTGATAAGTTAGCAAATAGTCATATCCTTTTAAAGTATGGACATTTAAAATCATTTTTACTTGCTGTGTCTAGTTTTTCCACCGGATCAAGTTTTATCTGAACCATCGTTTTGTTGAACATAGTTTTAGTGTTAACAGGAAGTTCGATGATTCAGTCAGTATCTATAGTATGTTACAGTTGTTTTGATCCAACAATGTTATTTGACATTCTTATCAGTTATTGTTTAATTGTTCTTGTCACTTTGAAATTTCAAGTGTAGTTTATAGCTACCTTGTTGTTGTCGTCTAAATCACTAGATGTGAATAGACCCTAAAACTAAAGATACTACTACATTTGCCCCTTTCAGTCAAGATATAATAATAGGCTCTTACGTGTCCTTTAACGGATGTAAAACGAAATTTGAAAAATGTGAAAATCGTGCCTCAGCAGGGAATGTAAGCACGCGCGGAGTATTAGGCTGCTACGAAGTGAATAAGTGTCGTCGCAAAAGACTTAACTTTAAATCGATGCTTTGTAAATAGCCACACATCTTGACACCAACTCGTAATTTCCTGTTCCGTCAAGCAAACGTCCCACCTACATTTCCTGTTCCGTCAAGAAAACGATCAACATCTGTGTTTTGATTATCGCTGTGACGAGGGCTGTTGCTTTGAGCCGTTAACGGTGGGTTTAGAACATTTGTTGTGGATAGTTTTATTAGCTTCATAACTTAGATCTGTTTAGTACCTTTGTATTCTGGATCGACTTTTAGTTAAAAAGACATTTGGTTTGATTCCCGTAACGGTGTGTAAATGTGTAAACTGGGTAACTCGACGTAATGAAGTAACAACAACCACGTGTCCGATGCCGAGTTTATATTATTAAATAAGATTAATCTTAAATTTAAATTTAATAACTTGATCTTGAAAGTCGACAAACTTTCGAAGTTTTTTCCCCTTTTTTTCTGGAGACGCCAGCTTCAATTACAAAGTACATTTGACGACATTGCATTAATACATGATTACATCATTACAATTTATGGGGTTAACGGCCGACGTGTAGGTTATTTTAAAATTGAAATGACTGTAATTTTAACATGCACACATAAATGGAAAAAAATATGTAATTCAGTTGTCAGTGTAACCACTAAATGAGTAAATCGTGAATTCCTAAACTGGCTAAAGTGCAAACCCTCCATATTCCACTTAACCCATGAAAAACAGCAACGTTTCATTACTATGTCAGTATGTGATGTATCAATGTCTCAATCAGTCTGACTCTGAGTCAGTGGCTAGTTTTAGGAAGTGGAGTGAAATTTAAACAGAGGAGAGAGAAAATAGTGTGCAAAAGAAAATGGGGCCATTTAATGATAGATAAGGGTAAGTAATAATGATTTTTATAATTTAGGTGATAACCAGGATTTCTTGCTCTCTAGTCAATAAACTGTAATAAAGAAATAATAACACTAACAGTTTTGGTCCTGTTTAAAAATTCTAATCATCAAATCACTGGCCGATCCAGAACAGAGAAGGACAGATCCAGAACAGAGAAGGACGGCTATCAGTATCACTCTCTGTCTCTCAGAAGAGAACACATCTTAATTCTAAACAGACTCCGCACTGGGCACAACAGGCTAAATCACCACATGTCCATAAAGCTGAAACCTGCTCCTTCTCCCCTGTGTGCCTGTGGCAAAGAAAACCAAACTACTGAGACTAGTCAGTACAACCTTCAGAGGTGTACACTATTCAGCGACCAAGGAAGATTGTGTGGCTGATGTAGATAACCCTACAAATGAAGCTGTACGGCCCAAGAGAGGAGCTGGAAAGGACATGCCAACTGCAATTTATCCCAAACACATTTGATGGTCTTAAAAGCCAACAAAAGAAGAAGAGTTTAAAACTTCTCACTCTGTTACATAGTAAAATAGCATTAGTAGGCCTTTCCTTTTTCAGTTTTTGCTTTGAATTCGATAACAAGTAACTTTTCTGAGTCAATTAGTCACTGTCAGAGCATTTTTCAAGTTTTTTTTGTCTGTTATTTTGAAGCAGCCAATGGCTGCTTTCACCAGATTGTAAATGTAATACATGTTTAGAATTTATACTAAAATATATAATACAATTTTTTCCCCATTGCAATTACTTTGTGAATCTATCAATTTTTAAAGCCAGTTGTGTTTGCATTGTTAAATTAATCTGAAAGTTATTGAGCACACTAAACAGAGCAAAGGATTGAGCTTGTGGAGACAGCTCTCAAGCATGATAATAATATCACAGTGATAATAATATATTAAAATTAATATAAATGTACGCAGCAAGACAAGCCTCAATGTTTGATTTCAGTAATAATTTCTAGTCGAATATTATGTAAGGAATTTAACGTGCACAACACAAATTTAGAATGAATCAAAATACGATAATTAAATGTTTCTGAGGTAATGAAACAAGTTAACTGAGAGCCATTAATATTGCAAAGAGCTAGACTGAGGTAAAGATAGAAATGGCACTAGTTATATGATATTTTTTTCTCAATGTAAAAATTTATTTATTTATACCACTTTAAGTCACGGCAGATTTCTCTGTGTGAAATTCGGGCTGCTCTTCCCGGGGAGAGCGCGTCGCCACAAGAGCAGCGCCACCTATGTTTTTCTTTTTTCCTGTCTGCAACTGTATTTGTTTTCCTATCAGGATGGCTTTTTTGTACAGAATTTTGCCAGGGACAACACTCTTGTTGCCGTGGGTTCTTTTACGAGCACTAAATAATTATGTGTGACAGTAAACTAACACACTGGACCTCGGTTTATCGTCTCATCCAAAAGACTAGCTGGTATAACAAAAGCTGCACCTACATGTTCGTTATCAAGTTTTGATCCATCTGTGTACATATTTTTAAGTGGTCTGAATAAGTTAGTTTCAATGTGCAAATTCACTGAGCTGGCAAGGATATTAGGTGAATCACTTTTCATTAGATTTGTATATATATATATATATAATTTCCCTGTGTTCGTCAAGAGGTAGCACTCATGCTTCCTTGTAAGAGCCTAAAATAGACGCATGGAAAGGAACTTCAAGAGAAAATTTGAGTGCTTTACTGTCAGTGCTTTGCAATTTATTTAGCAAGTACTGTAGCTCTCTGAAAAATACCTCTTGTCCATATATATTGTTAATCTTGAGCGCACTAAAGAAGTAGCTAAAATATATTTAATATAACTTAAGTGATTTTGTGTTTTGCCCCCAGTATTGTTGATTTATTTCCTCATCAAGTCAGAATAAATTGAAATTAAAAGAAAAATTGTGGTGAAAAATAGTGTGTGTGTATATATAGTGATTTCTGTGCAACATGTACATGTTATATATGTGATAATGTCGGTTTCAAAATTTGTGCAGTTGACTGAGTAGAGACTAATGAGTAATGACATGTAATGTGATTGCAATGAACACATTGTGGAAAGGTGTGCAGATACTGCTTTGTAATTTGTATTATAATTTGTAACTTGGCTCGTGGCTTTTCACCCCCCCCCCAAAAAAAAAAAAAAAAGAAAAAAAGTGATATTTTAAAAAGTTATACATGTTGAAAAAATGTTTGTTTGTTTGTGCAGTTAAGACTGAAGAATGGGACGTAGAAAGAAGGCCAGTAAGCCGCCCCCAAAGCGCAAGGCTATAGAACCCTTGGACACTCTGTTCAACTGCCCCTTTTGTAACCACGAAAAATCATGTGAAGTCAAATTGTAAGTATATCGTTCGTTTTTCTCTCTCTCTTTCTTTCTTTCGAATTATGAAATCAGATTGTAAGGGCCTGACTGATCGATGTAGCGATTTGTTTGTTTATAAAGATGTGTTGTTGCTGTTTTAGATCTATTTTGATTGAATTAAATAATTGCACATACATACAATACTAATTTTCAAGAGTAAATTTAAAAATATGTTCTTTAAGAACATATGGTTGTTTTGCCCTTTGTGAGTCACTGAGTGTGTGTGAGTGTGTGTGTGTGTGTGTGTATGAATGTATCATTGTATGCGTGTCAGACTGTGTGTGTATGTTATTATGTGTGAGAGACTCTGTGTGTGTGTGTGTGAGTGAGAGAGATGTATACATCTGCAGTGTTTGTCAACTAATAATTTAAGGAACATTCTTAATTTTTAAAAAATAGCACCTGTAGGTAAAGTAGATGATGCTTGACTTTGTGGTCCTGTCTACCCAGTGACTGAATGAGTCTGTAGCAAACTCACCCTGGCTCGGACTAGGAGCTGGCCGAAGGAACAACAAACAAACAAAGAAACAAAGCCCTTTGACTCATCTGGAAATGAAATCCAACATGCTAGTCACTGAACAATGATCATATGATGGCTGGTTTCACTATTCTCTATCTGTCTTTCTTTCTAAACTCCTTTTAAAAAGTAGTTGTATAGATTTTTTAAGAAAACGGCGAACCTAAAGCTGTACAAAATTTTTCTTCTTCTGTTGTTTCCATCTGTGACATGTACAATTTAACGTTTGTATTTTCTGTTGTGACATTGTGAATTAAATGTTTAGTTTGTAACTTAATTGATAAGGTGTACTAAATAGTCTGTATGTTGTTATTTGGACAGGACAGTTTGATCAGGATTTGTTGTTGTATAGTTTGAATTCCCTGAGAACTAGGAATGAGAATGATAGTGCTTTTTATTTTGAAATTGATTTTTTAGAAGCATTGTGTGTTCTTTCTTTAGCATCTGACCTGTTCACTCAAAGTTATATTAGACATGTGTTACTATACACGATATTACGTGTGTGTGTGTGTGTGTGTGTGTGTGTGAGTGAGTGAGTGACTGAGTGACTGACTGACTGACTGACTGACTTACTGAATGAGTGTATAGCAAAATATTTGGATAAAACTATAATATAAATGTAAGCATTCACAAAATCATATTGTAGTGAGGGACAGCTCATGTAATCTTGATCATTCATGTGCAAGATGCATCTATAGATACTTAGATAGATTGAAGTAAACACAAGTTCACAAGTTGTTTGTACTGTAAGTATGGCAGACACCAGCTGAGCTGGTGAAAATTAAACACATTTTCCTCTCATTTTCAGGGATCGGACACGCAATACAGGAATGATAGTATGCAATGTATGCCTGGAAGATTTCCAGACCACCATCAACTGTATCCTTTCAGCTGATTATCGATAACGCTGTCATTGTTACATTGTGTAGTGTGTGTATATCAGGCATGGGATTGTGTGTGTGTGTGTGTGTGTGTGTTTTTAGATGCGTTTTTTTTTTCCAGGTTCTGTGTGTTGGGGTTTGTATGTTAACTGTTTATTTTCTCCCTGTAGGTGTTAAGTAGTTTGTATGGCAGATAGTACTTTTTTGTTTTAATGTACTCCTGGATGTTTGTCCGCATAATTTATCAACTTTTTCTAATGCTTTATTTTCTCATCCCTCGTCTAAAAAAATGAGAAAAGGTGACCACACTATTGCTGTTGGAAGTGACCAAAAACAATCACTTAAAAAAAAGGGGTGGGGGATGGGAAAGGAGGGGGGGGGAGCATGTTTATTAATTTAGTGGTGTATGGAAAGCTTGATAAATGGATAGGCAGATTGTGTTTGCAATCAAGTGTCACAATTGGTCAGATATTTGGCTCATGATGTAATGCATTTCAAATGGAGACTTTCAAAATGATTACTTGCAAGTACTGATCAGGGTTTTCCTTTCTTCTTATTTTTTTCTCTTATGTTTTTGTTTGTTTTGTTTTGTTTTGTTTTTTTGTTTGTTTGTTTATGTTGAAAATTTCCTCTTTTTAGGGGGTTGAGCAAAATCCCGTGCCTGTTATATTATGTGTGCGTGTTTTTTTCCACCATGAGTTTCAGTTCATGGTAGGTGTGTGTGAAGTGGGGGGGGGGGGGGGGGGGGGGGGGGGGGGGGGGGTAAGCATGTTCTGTAAAAGATTGGTTCAGTTTGATCATAGGTTTCATTTTGGGGTTCCAAAAGAAATCATTTGACTCCAGTTTTAATTTGATATATTGATGACTGGAAACTTTCTACTAAAAATGCGGAAGGAAATTAATGTGACTTTTCCTGGCTTCCTTGCAAAGTTTTAGGGTAACATGCAGGAGCAGGACAGCCTAGTGGTTAGAATGTTGAGCTCCTGATCTGACAGTGCAGGTTTCATTCACTACCAAGACACCTGTTTGAGGGGATTTTTTTCCCCCTGGAGTTAACATTAGTTCCAAATCCACTTTCCTGAAAGTCCTTCGGATGAGACTATAGTGTACTAAGCTGAAGTCCTGTCCATGAAAATGCACAGAACATCTTTTGCATATGTTAAAACCCATTCCGCATTTCGCTATTGCGTGTGGTAGGAACAGATGACAACATTAACTTATTAAGGAATGCATGCACACTGGTGTCGTGTTTTGACATCATCCCCAAAGCCATACTATGGCTACCATAGCAATGGGGAAATGGTTATGAAAAAACAAACAAAAACTAAATAAAAAAGTGGGTTTGATAAGAAGTTTTGTTTAATTTGATAAGAAGACAATCATTGTGATGGATTTTAAAATATTTTTTAAATAGAAGATGTTGGAATTAACATTGCGTTGTGTGAGGGTCTTTTTCCTTAACTCTCTTAGATTTGTCAGAAGCTGTGGATGTCTACAGCGATTGGATCGACGCCTGTGAAGCAGCCAATCAGTAGCCTTGGCTTCCACTCAACACTTCTCTCAAGTCATCGTCAATTTTTTTCTTTTTCTTCCTTTCTTGTCCAGTATAAATAGATATTACATTGCTATGGGTGATTGGCAAATTTTGAAGGAAAAACAAAATCTGTCAAGGGAAATGTTTTGTTAAGATTCTGACCAGTGTAATTTTGAGTGCAGAAAAGCAGATCACTTGGTTTGAATCGGATTGATATTACATGGTGTTTCAGCAAGTTTGTAAAGGTGCCCACCTTCATTTCAAAAGTGGTTATTGATTCCCAAGCAACTGTACCTTGAAAGGAAAATGTTAAAGTTTTAAGAAAACTATCATCACTTACTAGGCATATAAACTTGAAAGTTTTGGTCACAACCTCTGCCTCTAGTTTGTTAACTATCTTTCATTCATAATTTTAATCAGGTGAATGGAGAATGTGTGGATGTGTGCAACTTTCTGTTACTTTATCAAATTCCATCTTTTAGAGCATCTTGGAGTTTCAGTCAATACAGAATTCTGCTATCTTAAAGAAATATGTAACTTGCTCAGTTCCTTCTTTTTTTTATGTGACCACATCCACCTGGGTGCTCCCAAGACTTTTGCTTTCTATGTTTTGAAATAAAAAAAAAATGTGTGTGTGTGCATGTGCGTGCGTGTGTGTGCGTGTGTGTGCGTGTGTGTGCGTGTGTGTGTGTGTGTGTGAGTGAAAATGTCATTTCATTCATGTTTGATCCAGTCATTCTTGGATATCACCATCCTATCTTTTTTCTTGATGATTCTGAGAGGAAGTGTTGGGTCAGAATTGGTTGGAGCTGTAGGGTAAGCAAAAAGGACACATCAGTGGGTGAACACATCTTGATGAAATTGTGTTGATTCCAAAACAAAACAAGACAAAAATTTACTGTTGATATTTCGAAAATGATTTTTTTCCTTTTTTGGTCACCTTGGAACAGTTCCTGTGTGTACTATATGTTGTATTTTCAACCAGTTTCAGTGACTGTCTATCCTATCAAAAGTCAAGACTTTTCTTTGCCTCACTTGAGAGTACTGGCATTTTGGAAATTTGGATATTTTTTTTTCTATTACAAAACCGTAATGAAATGTGATTTCAAAAAAAAAATTGCTCATTAGTTTTGAGGAAAAAAGTGACACAATTTTTTTTTCTAACTATACAGCTATCATCACAGAAATGTAAAGATATGTATAATCAACCTGCCTTGAATATAAAGCTAACTTGTATTCAGTAAGATAATACTAGTCTTAAGTGCCGTTGGCCATTAACACTGTTGTTTGAGAGCTTTGTCTGATGATGGGTAAGGACAGTTCATCTGAGAGGCAAGCTGGAAGACTTTTTGCAGTGTAATCTGAATATGGGATAAGCCTAGAAAAAGATAGTTTTTTGTCTTGATTTATTTTTGTGAGTTTTTGGTGGTGTTTATTTAATGATACCAAAAAAATGAATGTTTGTTATGTTGATTTAAAGTATGTGTGGAGGGGATGATTTATGGGATGGGCAAGCTGTGGCAAAGACTTGAACAACAAAAAAGAATGATTTGATTGTCTGTGCATTCAAATCTATTCCTTTGGGATAAACATTAATATTTTCATTTGTTGTTTTTACATGTAGGTAAGTTTCCAGTGTTGTAGTCAGGGAAGAGCATGGCAAGATCTATAAACTAACTGCTGGAAATGATGAAAACTTGGTTGTGGTTTGTTTTTTTGTTTGTTGGTTGTTTTTTTTCCACCCCTTCTCACTGAAAGATGATTGATCAGTGTACTGTACATGAGGACTGCCACAGACAGAATCTTGCTTGTAAATCGGAAAAATCGCTCTACCAGATTATTGGAAATAAAGAACTTCAGTTCACGATTTTTTGGTCTCAGCTGGTTTTTTGGGTCTTGACTGATGAGGAAAGGTTGAATGTTGTGAGCATACTTTGTCTGCATGCTTTTCAGTCTCTGTTCTCTGTCTGTCCTTGTCTATATCCTGTCTAGATCTCTTTATTTGTCTCTCCCCCTCCCTCTGTCTGTCTGTCTGTCTCAAGTTAAAAATGAAAAGTACAAAAATTGTAAGCCATTGAAAACTTTGAATGAAGAAGTTTATGCACACACACACACACACGCACGCATGCACACACACACACACACACACACACACACACATCAAAACATTACAGGATTCACACAGAGTCCTGGAAGTCTGGAAAAGTCTTGGGGGGAAAAAATTGGGGGGTAGGGGGATTCCATATTGGGGGAAGTCTTGAAAATTTTTTGGTCTGTAGGGTCTGAGAAAATCCAGGAATTTTTAAATAACTGTCCTCCTGTCGGTATCAATTGCCAAGTGACCATAACACAACCTTCAAGAAGAATTTGTTGTGAAAATGGAATAACAATTGTAAGTGAAAACAAGATCATGATCCCCTTTTAAATTGTAGTACTTTTCAGAAAGCAAATTTAGCAGATCAGAGATCACTCCTCTCCATCAAGTAGCATGCTGAGAAAGAACTATATCCCTTTCTTTAGCATTGACAGTGATTGATTTCTAGACAGAAAAAAGCTCAAAATGGACATACAACAACAACAAAAAAGAAAAGCCAATGAGAATCCCCCCCCCAAAAAAAACATCAACAACAACAAACAAAACAAACCCAAACAAAGACAGCACTAAGAATAAAAAACAAACAAACCCCCCCCAAACAAAACCAAAATCAAAATAACGGACGAATGCCATAGCCGAGTGGTTACGGTAAGACTGTTCAATTTCAGTCTCTTAGGTCCATGAAGTGGTGGGTTTGAATCTCAGCAGCGTCTGGTGAATTAGGGATGGGGACTTTTATGATCTCGCTTTGATTTATTTACTTTACAAGATTCAGCGCTATATAAATACCATATTATGATGATGATGATGATGATGATTATTATTATCATCTCCCATGTCAATTCAAGTGCGACATGCCAGTGCCTTGATTCCCTTTGTGTGTATATATATATATATACACATGCAGAAGATCAAAGACGCACATTATAGATCCTATAATTCATCATCAGCGTTTGGTGGGTTAAGGGAAACATGAACATAGGCTTACTTAGTGAACACCCCTGAAGTCAGAGTGCACCTACCTTCGTGGTGGACAAAAATATGTAAAACCTCACCATTGATGAACCTTGGAGCTCTAAGCGAGGGATGAAAAGACCAGTCTTTTGAGATGAAAAAAGCCAGTCTTTTGTTTTTAGTTCCTCACTGTATGTTTGTCCGTCATGTTCGATGATAACCTCCAAAACAGCAGAGGAGGCAGCTGCTGTTTCGGAAATTAGGCAGAAATCTGATTATAGTGGAGATGCCTTGCCCACAGTACATCCCCACTCTCTCGGCCAAGTGGGCATAATTACAGTCAGCATTGGAGATATTCTCCAAAGGGCAACTAGTCCCCAGGGCTGCAGCACATAAGGACTGTGCGAGTCAAGCCTCCTAGTCAGAGAGTCACTGTTGATCACTAAAGACTAAGCTGTAAAGTGGAATTCCATGAGTGGAAAAGCCACTGGTCATACAGCCTCTCACTTTACTGTTGCCTCCAGCGTCAATGGTTTAATCAAAAACTGTCATAAACCTGACATCAATCTAATCAAGAAAGCTATTGAGGGAGTGTGCCTCACTGTAGCTCCAAGGTAAACATAATGGTGAGATGTTTACCACTGACCCACTCCAACAAGAAAAATCAAAGAGTTTTTAACATCTGCAAAAAATCAGGTCCAACTTTAACAGCAGGGACTCAAGTTTTAATTTGTACCGTAATTTCAGCAGGCCTGATTGTTTTCTTTCTTTCTTTTAAAATTTTTCTTCTTCTTCTTATTCCCATAATATCAAATCAGCAACTCACGTAAACACGAGGACCATTGATCTTGGGCAAAGTATTTATTTTTGCTAATCATTTATATGAATGCTTTGTTGACGCAAGTTGTGACATATTAACGCTTTATCTATCTATTTATTTATTTCAAGGAATTTATTTTATTATTTTATTCTTTTATATCGAGGATAATGGAATAAGCACTTATGTGTGTGTTTAATTTTAAAAAAAAAACATCCAGTCTTCATGGGTATAGGGTTTTGAAAATTTTGTCATCTGTTCCCACCGGCACACAATGGCCTACTCATTCGAAAAGGGGAACAAGATTTAAGTGTGCGCAAGATGTTCTGCGTGCCTTTGCACACGGGGCCTCGGTTTATAGTCTTTTCCGGACTTTTGGGGAGAGTGGAGTCTGCACTGATGTTAACTCCAGAGGAAAATACCCCCTTGAACGGGAATCGAACCCGGGTCGTCAGATTGCGAGCACAATGTTCTAACCACTAGGCTATCCCGTCCCCCCTTTGATTAAGGCAGCCACATTCCGACTTGGGTGTGTGTGTACATTTAGATAAAGATTAATTTTTCATAAGTTAACACCGTAGAAAAAAATCCATATACAGATTTAGCCCTACATAAGCTTATGTATTGCACGTCGGACTTAGAAAATGGGACAAGCAGGACGCGACAACAGATATAAGGGACATAACCAGCAGCACTATAACTGTACCATTTAAAGAGTTGTTTCCCGTTGACCGTCCGATGAGGGAAAAATACGCAGGATCGCCATAAATTATGTGTGTACAAACACACACATGCTTGCGTATTTGCATGATCATGTTCGATGAAATACCTGCTTCAGCTGATTCCTGTGCCATGTTGTTGTTGTTTGGCTTGGGTACTAACCCTACAAAGAGAAATGGAGCAAGCCGGAAAACGCTCTGCCAGGGGAATTAAACAGATTACCCCAAAATGGATTGTTTCCCTTCTATTATATATGATGATGATGATAATGATAATGTATATTGTGGCCACAGCTTCGAAGTCTTAGAAACAATCTAGTATTCTAAGACAACAAATCCCTCAGATATCACAGCAACGGGATTGAAGTGTTATCACGAAAGACTAAACAAAGATTTATATACAGAGTGTATCATCAATACAGAGTATATCATCAATAACAGTGTGTAATGCACCATCGAGCAGAAAGCTCGTTATGTCATGAAACAAAACACACTGGTTTTTACCAAAGCAATTATTTTTCTGCAGAAATAATAGTAGTGGAGGAAAACGAGTGCAGGTAACTGCTTACAACTTCTCAATCATTTTCTGAAAACGATGTTCAAAGATTCTTTTTAAAAGGAAAAAACCACACTAACACAACGAAACAGAAATGCTTGAAAATGAAATCTTTCAATGACAGCATGCATTTTAGGCATTTCTGTGTAAGAAACCCATGCCTTTGGCCTGACCTGACTCGAGTTTGGGCTCCTGGATGAGCCTTTGTCGATTAATTTTCAAGGAACTTTTTCTTAGGCAGGAAGACCGAAGGTAAATACGCCCCCCCCCCCCCCCACCCCCTCCAGACACCTCCCACCCACCTCCTGCCCACAGAACAGAGATGGAAACCAGCCATCAAACAAAGCAAAAACAAAATTGCCTAAAAAAATCCACTCTGATAGGGAAACAAATACGTTGCTGACAAAAAAAGGAAAGAAAAATAAAGGGTAGCGCTGCTCTTGTGGCGACGCGCTCTCCCCAGGGAGAGCAGCCCAAATTTCACGCGGAGAAATCTCGTGACTTAAAGTGGTATGAATAAATAAATAAATAAATAAAACCCCACAACACACCTATACAAAACATAAACAACCCGATAGACCTCCTACCCCCTCCCAAAGAGATCCAAACAAAACCAGACCCCCCCCCCCCCCCCCCCCGAAAAAACCCAAACAAAACGCCCCAGTAAACCGAAACCCTCCAAAAAAAAATCACAAACAAAAACCAACAACAATAAAAACACGCCTCCCCCCCAAAAAACCCCAACAACAACAAAAACAAACCTCAAACCAAACATTGACAAAACAAACACCCAAGAAAAGACCAAAACAAAGCAATAAAAGGACGCCCCCCCAAAAAAACAACAACAACAGCAACAAAACCAAAATAAAAAAATCAACAAAAACCCAACCAAAAAGAATCGAAAATCTTGAAAGAAAAACGAAGGAATGATGAAAAAACATGTGTATGTGTGTTAAGTCATTAAAAAATAACACACCAAACACACACACGCACACACATTATGCACGCACGGATACACGCACGCACACCCACACAACACACACACACACACACACACACACACACACACACACACACACACACACACACACACACACACACACTAAAACCACCACCACTATCACGCACGAACGCACGCACGCACGCATACCCACCCACCCACCCACACACAACACACACATAAAACCACCACCACCACCACCACCACCACCAACACCACCACCACAAGAACAAAGAAACAAAACAGAAAAACAAAACAAAAAAGAGAAAAAAGCCTGTCTGGAAGGTTGTGGGTTCGATTCCCATAAGAGTCGTAGGGATTTTTCGGACGCCGGCCGGCTCCTACCCAGAGTGAGTGTGCTGTGGGCTCAGTGGGAAGACTGGGACCACACAGTCGAGCTTCATCCACTTAACGGATGCGAGTTTGAGAGTGTTGCTTAAATTTCCTGACTAACACTACAGGTGTCTACAGGTATATCTCGGGCCTGGTTGACGCCGAGATACATCATGATAGTAAGCGTAGAGTACAACCCTGTCAAGAAGTCTCAAAGCACACGCACTTCCACAGCAGCATCATTACGTCATCCTCATTATCATTGATCATCATTACATTTTAAAAAAGTGCCTGTGATTGGGTGGTCCCAGTTGCTCTGGTCTCATGGTAACCTCAGATTTGGTTTCCCCATACAGTTCCGTGCCTGTGGTGAGTTTGTGTCAAAGTTTTTGGGGGTCGGACGTTCGTGGGGGATAGTCGTTGGAGGGACGTTGTGGTGGTCGCCACTTCCAGTGGGCAACTCACTCAGTCTGGCTGCGCGACTGAGCTAATCCTGTTGTTAGACTTAGCAGATGGAGTCCTGCAGTATGTTAGCTCAGAACAGGTACCATCCAACACCGCCAAACTGACCCAGAAACAGTGCAGGGCCCCTCTGGCTGGTGCCCTTCCGTCCACGGCAGCCTGACCTTGATGGGCTCCCTGCGGACTTCCCACACTAAGGGATGAGACATACAGAACCTGAGAACGGCTGCAGCCGAGAGATTGAAATGAGCGGCGTGCGATCAGCAGGACAGGAACGTCCCGAAGTGTAAGGCAGAACCCCCCCCCCCCCCCCCTCCCCCCCGCAAATCATCATCATTAACCATTACACCCAGTGGTGTGTAGGGCAGCAACAAAGCGCTTCCACTCCTGCCTATCCTGGGCCAACCTGTCACTGATCCCCAAGAGTGCTGCATGGCCTTCATCTCACTTTCTACAGTCCTCCTCCACGTTGCTTTTGGTCTTCCTTTCTTTCCTCCTTCCTTCTGGGGTCCCAGTGCAATGCTGTTCTTGTGATGTGACTGGTGGGTCGTCTTCGGAGATGTTGCCCCAATCCGTCTTCCACCAGTCGTCTGGTGATGATTGGTTCCCATGTCTTCCTGCCTGCACTCTCCGTAGTAGGTCTTCATTGGAGATCTTCTCTGGCCAAAAGATCCGGAGAATTCTTCGGAGGCATATGGTGTGAAAGGGTTGTGGATGTCTTCTTTTGTGCCGCCCTCTGGTTTGATGCTGCTGCCAAGGTATGTGAACTTGTGTGTGTGGCGCAGGTCAGTTCCATTCACTTTCACAGGGGCTGGTGTGTTCACATCGAGCGACATTGTCTCTGTTTTCTTGGTCTCCCCCCCCCCCCCCCCCCCGCCAAAAAACCCTCATAAAAGGAAAGTTCAGTATTTGAAACCTAAAACAAATATCTTGCCAAAGACAAAAATAAAACCCAAACCCCCAAAACAACCAAACAAAATTCCTCTGAGATTACACACACACACACACACACAACACACACACACACGCGCAGACTCATGCACACACAAACACATACACACGCACACACATGCCCGCCCGCACGCACGCACGAATGCACACACACACACACACACACGCACGCACGCACACGCACACACACACACACGCGCGCGCGCACGCATGCACGCACGCACGCACACACACACACACACACAGAGTACCACTAAACTTTTTGACTCGCGGTTATAAGAAAAATATTATACCCTAAGTAAGGCTATAGACTTTTGAGGCTACTTTTTTGTTGTTGTCATTACGAGTGCTTTAACACAGGGCAATTTCCACACTTCAAAACTAACGTGCTAAACGTACTTCAGATATCAAAGGGGTATGTACGCACAATCAAAGGTCAGTCTGAGCGTCAGCTGTGAGGGTTAGTTAAGTGGACATTCGGGGTTGCCTATGCAAACAAACACTACTAGGGGTTTTTCCACCTGTGTGCATATGTAAGATTACCGAGTTCGTAGATTTTTTTCTTTGTCGTGTTCTTAGTCCCCCCCCCCCCCCCCCCCCCCCCCCACCTTGGAGCAACAAAACTATTTTGTACCTCTCTCCCCCACCCCCCCAACACACACATACACACACTTAGGATATTGTTTATTGGGGTTTTGAACTGTGGTTGTTGTGGGGTGTCGAAGATAAACTTGGTCATGTTGTCACTTTATGATCCATTGCATTGTAGAAGATTCAATGAAATGTATGCTAGGTCTTTTTCCTTTTATTTATTCACACACACACACACACACACACACACACACAACACACACACACACACACACACACACACACACACAACCACACACACACACACACACACATCTCTCTCTCTATATATATATCTCAACACACACACATCTATATATATCTACACACATCTATATATTTATCGATATATATATATACACACACATATATATACATATCGACACACACACATCTATATATATATATCTATATATCTATATATATATCTATCTATCTCCACACACACACACACACACACACACACACGCACACAAACGCGATTTTGTCAGTATCTGTATAGTCCATTTCTTTAATTTAAAATGGTCAGTTCTCCCCCCTCCCCCCCAAAAAAGAAAAAAAAGTGAGTTTGGTCATTATCTTGTGTGCAAGGTTGTATTCTGTTGAGTTGGATTGTATCTTAGTGTATCCCATCAAATTTATTGCATTGTATTGGTTTGTATTGTATGCATTGTATTGCATTGTATTGTGTTACAAGTATACAATTTTCTGTCACAGCAGATATTAATGCGTGGCTGCTCTGCCCTGGGAGAGAGGGCTTTTTCACAAAAAAACAGTGCTGCCCATTAGGCCACACACCGGTATTAAACAATCACTCTTTTTCTTCAGTTTTTTCTGTGTGACTCTTATATTCATACCGCACGTACTAAGGCATCTACAGAAATAAAAACCACTTTTTGTGAAAGACTAGCCTCTAACTCAAAACTCATGTGATTTTGAACAAATTTGGTACGTTTGAAATTTTTTAATTTTTCAGCAAACACTGTACCCCCTCTCAGTCCTTTGGTGTCTGCTAGCTTCCTTACTGCAATATGCATGCGCGGGTCAACGCTGTAGGAATTCAGGCAATCCTAATTTGATGATTATTTCCAACTTTCTCGTGACTACCTGGTATTGCTCTGTGTCCTCAATCCCCAAAAACAAGTGCACAGTGCATTATTTCATGCTTAAAAATATCTGTGAAAATCACCGACATTTTTCCACTCGCACTCTATACAAGATACTACATGACCCCCAAATTAATACCGGTGTGTAGCCTTAAAAATGATCTGGTTTCATTGTGTATTTGTTTTGGCTTGAGAGTAGCCTTTTCAACAGAGTTTTTAGCCAGGCACAACTCTCTTGCTGCTGTGGGTTCTTTTATGTGTACTAATACATGTTGCACACGGGGCCTTTGGTCTATCATCTCATTTGGAAGACTAGCCCTCAAACCATCACTCAAAGTCTAGCCCACGAGGAAAAAAGTTTGGTAGCAAATAAAAACCGAATCTGCACTTCTTGTTACCTTTTATTATTTTTAATGAATGAATGAATTATTTATTTATTTTTATTATTTCGAGGATAATGGAATAATCACTCTTGTGCTTTAAAAAAAAAATCCAGTCCCCATGTGTATACAATTTGGTAAATTTTGTGAACCGTTCCCACCGGCACACAATAGCCTTCTCTTCCAAAAACGGGGAACGGGTTTTCACGTGTGCGCAAGATGTTCTGCATGCGTTCGCCCCGGGGCCTCGATTTATAGTCTCCTCGGAAGGACTTTTGGGGAGGAGAGAAGTCGGCACTGATGTTAGTTAACTCCAGGGGAAAAATCCTCTTGGCTGGTGGTACATTACCCCTAAGCCACCGATTGATCGCTTGAGCACTGGATACATACATTGCTGATCATTTCCGAAACAAACTATTGAAAGGATCTACATTTCTGAGGGGCGCTGTAGCCTAGTGGTTAAGATGGTTTGACTTCAATCCCTATGGGTCCACTAAACCGTGGGTTCTGATCTCCGCAGCGGCATCTGGTGAAATGAGCGGTGGGATGAGGATGGGGGTGGGGTGGGGGAGAGGGGGGGAGGGGCTGGATGGGGGGTGGGGGCTGTTACGATCTCCCAGCTTTTGGTCAAGTTAAAGTGCAGACCAGCCAGTGTCTTGGTGTAGTATACACACACGTAGAAGATCTTTCGGATGAGGCTATAAACCGAGGTCCCGTGTGGCGAATGCACGCAGAACATCTTGCGCACACGTTAAAATCCTGTTCCGCTTTTCGGAAGAGTAGGCCATTGTGTGCCGATGGGAACGGATGACAAAATTTACAAAACTGCATACACACGGGGACTGGATGAACAAAAAGCACGTGAGTGCTCATTCCATTTTCCTCGAAATAAAAGAATTAAAAAAAAATCAAACATGCACGTTAAAATCCCGTAGTTCATGTCAACGTCGGGTGGATTACAGAAACGCAGCATGCTTCCTGTGCCAAAAAAAAAAAAAAGCGGCTCTGAAGACGGAATGTGTCGGCTGAGGCCAGAGGGCAGACCTTCTGCACAGTTACAAGGACCAAGAGAAAACCAGGCACTTACCCACCCTACCCCAACTGTCCTTTCTCTCTTGCACACCCCCCCCCCCCCCCCCCCCCCCCCATAAGATCCGGTATTTGAAGTGATCCCCATAAAGATAACGAGAACGGGGTAGAACAGAGACATCCCATTGTAAGACAAAAACGCCATACTCATACCGATTCCACCCTCCCTCCCTCTCTCCACCTCAGAAAATAAAGCCACCCCGAATTGCTAGCCCAAGTGAAAATTGCTGGCAAAAGAAAGGGAAGATCGTAATCCCACCAGGGTGAAGAAAACACGATCTCGTTCCGAAACGTTAAGCAGACGACACCATTACCACGCCTGACTAGCAGACGACAATGCAGCGATCCACGTCAAAGTGAGTAAAGGGGGTAGGTAGGTATCAATAGAAAAGAGGTAAGTGTGTGTGTGTGTGTGTGTGTGTGTGTGTGTGTGTGTGCGTGTGTGTGTGTGTGTGTGTGTGTGCAGACAGTAAAGTTGGGTGGTTCGATTTACTTTCACCTCCTCCCCTAGCTTGAGTGAAGTGTGTGTGAGACAGAGAGAGAGAGACAGGGAGGTAAAGGCTGTAGAGTTTGTTGTTCGTGGTGTTCCTATTGGTTTCGTTCGCAAAGAAATCTACAAGTTTTGTCGAGGTAAGTTTGGTTTATCCCATTTAGAAGCTTTCTTTAGGAGATAGATTTGTATTAAAACAAAAGATAGAGTTGTATTAAAACAAAAAGATATTACATGCACATTACTTTTGCATTTAAAAATACCGAAAAATGTGCCTTCACATATAGAATGTTGCCACAAAAGCTTGAAGAAACTACTGTTACGTGTAAATTGACTTTTTTGTTTTTGAAACAAACAAGAATACTATAAAAAAAATTAAAAAGGGTAAAGACAGCAATAAAAGAAATGCACATAATCATTTTTTTTTGCGCTTTTTGTCGGTAACAAGGAGAAAGTCACAATGTGCAATATAACTTATTTCACTTGCCAGTAGTTAGTTACCACATGCATTCAGTAAATAGTTTTTAAAATTTTTTATTTTATTTTATTCTTTTATATCGAGGATAATGGAATAAGCACTTATGTGCTTTTTTACGTCCAGTCCCCGTGTGTATGCGGTTTTGTAAATTGTCATATATTCCCACCGGCACACAATGGCCTACTCTTACGAAAAGCGGAACATGATTTTAACGTGTGCGCAAGATGTTCTGCGTGCGTTCGCACACGGGGCCTCGGTTTCTAGTCTCATCCGAAGTGACAGATGACTCTGTCCCTACTCTCAATTGTT
>CM054150.1:31285032-31297532 GCA_028751875.1 Rapana venosa
ATCTCTTTTGATGCCAGCTTGCAAAGTATGAAGGAGTAAGTGCCTTGCACGTGTCTCATGGTTACGGAGGTAGCTCTACCTCACGCGTTTCCTTTTTCGCCAGCATCTTGTAATGCTGCATCGCTCTCTTGATCAATCTTTAGTCCTTCGGATGAGGCTATAAACCGAGGCCCCGTGTGCGAACGCACGCAGAACATCTTGCGCACACGTTAAATCCTGTCCCGCTTTTCGTAAGAGTAGGCGATTGTGTGCCAGTGGGAACGGATGACAGAATTTACAAAACCGCATACACACGGGGACTAGATGTAAAAAAGCACATAAGCGCTTATTTAATTATCCTCGATATAAAAGAATTAAAAAAAAGAAAAAAAGTTCTTATTCAGAATCAACGACTAATGTTCTCTTTGTACCGTACTGTATTATAATCATATTGTATTGCAGTGCATTGCACTGTATTGTATTGTATTGTGCTGTACTGTACTGTACTGCACTGAGCTGTATTGTATTGCTTTGTTCTGTCATTCCAAAACCTGTCAATCTTTTGTGAACGGTTGCACGCGTGTTAATGTCAGGAATGCAAGCGCTTTGATTTGTTCTCTTTACAAGATTCAGCGCTATACAAATTCCATACATCATCATCATCATCATCATCATCATCATCATCATCATCATCATCACCATCATCATCATCAGTATTATTATTATTATTATTATTATTATTATTATTATTATTTTTTATTATAATAATAATATAATATAATAATAATAATAATAAATAATAATAATAATAATATAATAATAATAATAATAATAATACCACTTTCAGTCACGACAGATTTCTCTGCGTGACATTTGGACTATTCTCCCCGGGGAGAGCACTCACCACAAGAGCAACCCTACCCATTAACAACAACAACAACAACAACAACAACAACAACAACAACAACAACCTGTCTACAAACGCATTTACTTCCGTACCAGAGTGGGGTTTTATAACAGAATTTTTTGGCATGGACTACTCTATCTTGTTGCTGTGCGTTGTTTCACCAACACTAAATGTGTATTAGACACACAAGTTGGGTTTGTCGTTTCATCCGAAAAAACAAGCACCCATGATCAATCACTAATCAAGGTCTAGTGGATGGGGGAAAAAAAAATCGTGTTCAAATGGGGGATCAAACCCTCGATCTCTTGCTTTGTAGAGGGTGGTGTGTGTTGCTTTTAGACCATAAGTCCCGTTGGGAAACCATGCTGTGTACAACATACTCTTTTGTGATGTGTTAGAATTGAAGTACTGTGTATTTGGTTGTTTCATAAAATTTGCTCTGATATTTTCGAAACAGTAATTACAGAAACCGCATTGAACACACAACAACACAAGAGAGAGAGAGAGAGAGAGAGAGAGAGAGAGAGAGAGAGAGAGAGAGAGAGAGAGAGAGAGAGAGTATCTTATTGTGATAATTGTCATTGAGAGAGAGAGAGAGAGAGAGAGAGAGAGAGAGAGAGAGAGAGAGAGAGAGAGAGAGAGAGAGAGAAGAGAGAACTTATGGCAGCATTTGTTAATGTTAGATTTTTCCATTTCTCTTTGCTGTCCACCTATGTCCAAATACCTGTTTTTTCTAAAGGATTTCTTTTTTTTGTGGGGGGGGGGGCTAGGGGTAGGTACCACCCCTCCCCCCACAGACACATAGTTACACATACACACACTTACACACAAACACACAGATACACTACACACACACACAATTACACAGACACACACACACATTACACACACACACACACACACACACACACACACACACACACACACACACACACACACACACACACACACACACACACACACACACACACACACACACCTCTCTCTCTCTCTCTCTCTCTCTCTCTCTCTCTCTCTCTCTCTCTCTCTTAATCCTCCTTTCCTAGTCACTCACCTTTCATAGAGGGAGTGGTAGCCTGTACTTTTTTCCTGTATGTTTTCTTTCCGAATGCTTGACTCAAAAGTTTGTAACGAGCCCAATATTGACAGTAGGGTGCATGTGTGTGTGTTGAATGTGTGAGTGTGTGTGTGTGTGTGTGTGTGTGTGTGTGCGCGCGTGTGTGTATGTGCGTGTGGCGGTGTGTGTATGTGTTGTGTAAGTGGTGTGTGCGTGTGTGTGTAAGTGGTGCGTGTGGTGTAGTGTGTGAGTGTTGAGTAAGTGTGTGTGTTCACATGTGTGTGTGTGCGCGTTTGTGTGTGTGTATTTGTATTTTTATTTATTTATTTATGTATTCTTTTATATCCAGGATAATGGAATAAGCACTCGTGCTTTTTTACATCCCGTTCCCGTGTGTATGCGGTTTTGTAAATTTTGTCATCTGTTTCCACCGGCACACAATGGCCTACTCTTCCGAAAAGCGGAACAGGATTTAACGTGTGCGCAAGATGTTCTGCATGCGTTCTAAGAATGTGTGTAAGTGTGTGTGCGTGTGTGTGTAAATGTGTGTGCGTGTGTGTGTAAGTGTGTGTGTGTGTGTAAGTGTGTGTGTGTGTGTGTGTGTGTGTGTGTGTGTGGTACGTGCATGCGCCTGTCGCCATATAAGGAAATATTCAAAGCACTATATTTTTTAAATAATGGCAAATGTGAGTTGTGAAATGTTTGTCTTTGAGAGTGGGTGTTTTAGCGAATTATGTGAATAACAACTCTTTCGTTGCTGAAGGAGCTTTTACGTGCGCTACATAATATAATGATAGGCACAGGACCTTGCTAACTTTTACTGCTATCAAGTCCACTACATTAATTTGTAACGTTGCGGAGGAAGCTGGTTGCAAAATCTTCAGTGGGACACCCAACAGTCTACAAGACCACGGCACACACACACACACACACACACACACACACACACACACACACACACACACACACACACACACACACACACACACACACACACACACACACACACACACTCTCTCTCTCTCTCCTCTCTCTCTCTCTCTCTCTCTCTCTCTCTCTCTCTCTCTCTGCTTCTGGGAAGAGTGCTTTCCTTCTAAATTACGAAACTACGTGAAATCCTGTTCCGCTTTTCGAAAAAGTAGACCATTGTTTACCGGTGGGAACAGATGACAACATTTACAAAATCTTCTAAATTACAAAACTACGTTAAATCCTGTTCCGCTTTTCGAAAGAGTAGGTCATTGTGTGCCGGTGGGAACAGATGACAAAATTTACAAAACCGCATAAACACGGGACTGCATGTAAAAAGCACATAAGTGTTTATTCCATTCTCCTCGATATAAAAGAATTAAAAATAGAAAGAAGATAACTACTTCTTAGTTTTAGAAACTACAGAGCATTTTTTCCTCTGTGTTACCTATGCCGCTCCATTGTTAACTGGGAGTTTCGCGTGACATTGGACCAGCTTACAACAGAGAGGTAGTCATATGAAGTGACTAACAAAAAACAGGAGAGACAAACTGTACATCTGAGGCTTCTTTGTTATTTTATGGATAGCGAACAGTTTTTCACTCGAGTTTTTGTTTTGCCTGTTCTGTCGGCAGAATAATGTGACAATGAAAATGCTAAAGAGCTTGTCTCTCTCGCAGCTCAGGAAAGTTTCTGCATGTTTAAACATGCTCACACACACTTACACACACACACACACACACACACAGACAGACAGACGCTTTGACGCTTTGATTCACCCAAGAAAAAAACAAAGACGAAAGCAACAAGTGGTGTCATCTCTGTATAACAGAGCCGATAATATAATTCCCTCTTTGTCCCTTTTAAGCCGCTCACCCATTATTTTGCCCACCCCACCTCTCTCAAGCGATTTGTTTGTTAACAGCACCACTTACCCCGGTTCACATCAAGGTGGCGGCAGAAGCACCATTTTAACAGGACTTTGAAGGCAACCACAGTAGATCTGCTGAATACCTCCTCCTCTTACACGATGTACACAAGCGTTTGTTGTTTGTACACATACATACCATGTGTTCCAGTTTTTGTTTGACTGATAGTGAGAAAAGAACGAGAAGGGTAAGTGGCGTGGACATGATTATTAATTTTTTGTTAGTCTGCTGGACTTGTTGGGGTGGCTTGGTAAGTCGTGTATGTTTTGTTGTTAACTTTTTTGGATGAGGGCGGAGTAGGTTAGTGGTCAACGTTTTGAAGAGTCCACATTCTTTATTTCGGAAAAAACCCACCCTATTTGGGTACAGGGAAATGCATACACACAATCATTCAGATCATCATCAGCAATGGAGATTGTGATCATCTCTGAACAAAGAGCCACAGAAAGATCACCCTCCAAAACAGGAAACCACACCCACAACAGCACACACACACACACACCAGCAGCAGCAACAAGAACAACAACAAAAGACGACATATCCACATACAAAACATAAACAGTTTTGGAAAATCAAAATCAGTTTTGCTACTTGCTACAGCTTGATATGCTTTTATAAAACTTTACCAGGTTTAAGAGCACTTAAAAAATCTGTTCTAAACAGTGCATGGAACTTGATGACGTTGGGCCTTTTATAATAAATATGCTTTTAGGACGTCACACTTGTGATCTGCTCTCACATGTACACAAGTGTTTGATGTTTGTACACATACCCAATTTTGTTCCGTTTTTGTTTGGACTGATAGTGGGAAAAGAGAAAGAAGGTTAGTGGTTGTGGTTGTTGTTGTTGTTGTGCGTTCCCCAGCTTTACACCCTGGGGGTCACCCAGAACATGCCATACTCTCACTCACTCACCCCACCTGGGTATCACTGTGAGATAAGAAGTACACCGGATGAGAAGTTTGCGTGTATGACTCTTTTCAAGTAGGCTACCTCGCTATATTTATAGGCAGCCATACTCCGAATTCAGAGGATAGGTAAGTGGCGTGGACATGATTATTTTTGTCAGGCTGCTGGACTTGTTAGGGGTGGCTTGGTCAGTCGTGTAGGCTTATGTTTTGTTGTTAAACTGTTTTGAATGAGAGCGGGAGTAGGTTGGTGGTAGAGCGTTATACTCAGTATCTTTTTTTGTGTTATTTTTTGGTTTGTTTTTGCACCACTTACCCCGGTTCACATCAAGGTGGCGGCAGAAGCGCCATTTTAACAGGACATTGAAGGCAGCCGCAGTAGGTCTGCTGAAGACCTCCTCCTCTTACACGATGTACACAAGCGTTTGTTGTTTGTACACATAGACACAGTTTGTTCCAGGTTTTGTTTGACTGATAGTGAGAAAAGAACAAGAAGGGTAAGTGGCGTGGACATGATTATTAATTTTTGTTAGTCTGCTGGACTTGTTGGGGTGGCTTGGTAAGTGGTGTATGTTTTGTTGTTAACTGTTTTGGATAAGGGCGGAGTAGGTAAGTGGTCAACGTTTTGAAAGTCCACATTCTTTATTTCCGGAAAAAACCCCTATTTGGGTACAATCATTCAGATCATCAGCAGCAATCGAGATTGCGATCATCTCTGAACAACCGGCCACAGAAAGATCACCCTCCAAAACAGGAAACCACACCCACAACAGCACACCAACACACACACACACACACAACACACACACACACACACACACACACACACACACACACACACACACACACACACACCACATACCACACACACACACACACACACACACACACACACACACACCACACACACACCACACCCACAACAGCACACACACACACCAGCAGCAACAAGAACAACAACAAAAGACGACATATCCACATACAAAACATAAACAGTTTTGGAAAATCAAAATCAGTTTTGCTACTTGCTACAGCTTAATATGTTTTTATACAACTTTACCAGGTTTAAGAGCACTTAAAAAATCTGTTCTAAACAGTGCATGAAACTTGATGACGTTGGGCCTTTTATAATAAATATGCTTTTAGGACGTCACACTTGTGATCTGCTTAAGACCTTCTACTCTCACATGTACACAAGTGTTTGATGTTTGTACACATACCCAAATTTTGTTCCGTTTTTGTTTGATTGATAGTCAGGAAAGAGAAAGAAGATTAGTGGTTGTTGTTGTTGTGCGTTCCCCATCTTTACATCCTGGGGGTCACCCAGAACATGCCACACTCTCACTCACTCATCCCACCTGGGAATCACTGTGAGATAAGAAGTACACCGGATGAGAAGTTTGCGTGTATGACTCTTTTCAAGTAGGCTACCTCGCCATAATTATAGGCAGCCATACTCCGAATTCAGAGGATAGGTAAGTGGCGTGGGTATAATTATTTTTGTCAGGTTGCTGGTCTTGTTGGGGTGGCTTGGTCAGTCATGTAGTCCTATGTCTTATTGTTAAACTGTTTTGTATGAGAGCGGGAGTAGGTTGGTGGTAGAGCGTTATACTCAGTATCTTTTTTTGTTATGTTTTGGTTAATTTTTAAAACAATTTGTTTTTGTTCGTTCCTCGGCTAGAGCTCTGAGGTTCACCAATGGTTCTCTATTGTGTATGCAAACGTTTTTTTTTACCCACCAATAAGGGTAGCCGCATTCCGACTTCGAGAATAGCTTCTAAATACGCAACACATGTGTACGCATGCATCAAAAAATATCATCAATTCCTGTAGGCACAAACAGGGTTTTAACGTGTGCGCAAGATGTTCCGAAAGACTAGCAACTAGATCTGCACTCACGGTCTAAGGGATGGAGGGGGGGGGGGGGGGGGTGGGGGAATGAAACAGGGATTGTGGACCAGGACTTCTCGCTGTTGAGATGGGTGTGTTACCTCTAGACCACTGATCATGTGTTTTTCTACACCATTTATATTTAAAAATAATGGTTGACAATTTGTTAGATCCTATCCTACCTTGTAGCAAACAAGCTCATGTAGGCAAAAAGAATCATTGACGTCCGCTTTGGCGTCCATTTTTGTTGTCCTGGGCAACCAATGAATTCGACTCCACACACGAGTTGCGTCCCTTGTTTAGACATGCCAGTGCTCTTATATCAGGACATGGGAGAGAGAAAATTGAAAGAGATATTTTTGGTTTTTACAGGAAGTCTGACATTTTGTAGAATGCTTGTATAAGTTGGTTTTTTGCTTTGTTTGAGAGGAAGTAAGAAAAGCGGTAAAGACGTGCTAAAAGAGATTTATCAAGTATGTTTGACTGTCCGATTTAGTCAACTAAAGCGCATTGTTTTAATCAATCATGACTTGTCATGATCTCAGTTTTTTTTAGCTCTGCCAAAGCAAATTCTGAAATACAGAATCGTCAGAAAGTTTAACTCTAACTCTGTAGTAGTAATTCAGATGACCAGATGACGCTGAACCGAAATTCCGCGTAATAAACAGACGCAAAACATCTTGGTCACATCTTAAAACTGGGCCTGCCTTTTGGAAGAGTAGGCTATTTGTGGCGATGGGAACTGACGAGAACATTTGTCAAATTACATGCACACGGGGACAGGATGTAAAAGAGCACATGGGCGCTTTTTTCATTCATTTCCTCGAATTACTTCATTCTCCTCGAAATAACAGAACAGATTATAAGACTATCTTCTGCCCATGTGTGTGCTCGCTGGCATGCACACACACACACTCAGATACAGAAAGAGAGACAGGCAGACACCACACACATTCGCACGTGTATGCGCACGCAAACACCCCTCAGAGAGAGAGAGAGAGAGAGAGAGAGAGAGAGAGCCCAAACTGAAATGAAAATGATTTATGTCAAAAGCTTTTTTTTAAAAAAAAAATTAAAATTTTATTTTATTTTTGTGTGTGTCAAAAGCTTTTCATGAACCATGAAGCAAAACGTGGGGATGACATGCTTCCACACACAAAATAGAAAGTATGTAGAATGTTTATGCAACACAAAACCTCGATATGGAAGCTACGTCAGTAGTTCGATAGGCTACATTATATATATATATATATATATATATATATATATATGAGAGAGAGAGGTGTTCATCTTTATTTCCAAGGGTTACAGATAAGCATTCACATATATTTGTTTAAAACCTATCCTTGCCCTGAATATGGACAAAATATTATAATTCAAACGATTGAAGACAAAGAAAAGGTAACCAAATTAAAAAAAAATCGATATACATACATAAAGCTAATTGATTTCAAACTAACTTGCACAGAATGAATGAACGAATGAATCTTTATTTTTCAAGGGTAACAGAAGAAGCATGCGCACACTTTTTTCATCCGGCCCTTGCCCTGATTAGGGACTATCAACAAAACAAAGATAAAGAGAGAGAGAGAGAGAGAGAGAGAGAGAGAGAGAGAGAGAGAGAGAGAGCTCGAACTCGAGAGAGAGATCTGATATTGCTATATATCTGAAACATATACCAATTTTTTCGTTTCGTTTTTGTATCACCCATATCAGAATAATGACAAAAGAAAGTACGCACTGCCACTGCCCCCCCCCCCCCCCCCACCCCCCACCACCATTCATTTTGTCCCCGAAATGCACACGTCCCGTTCCCAGTCACCAGACGATTATTTGTTTATTGATATAACTTACCCCACTTACTTCAAAAGGGGGCTGAATGCTGTTTAAGCAGTACATTAGGGACACTGGGCGAGACACATAATAGAAACCTTTACACTTGAAAGAATGTTTATACAATAGGCTGGTTCCCTTTCCCCCCTTCGTTGAAGGGCAAAGTTTTGGAGTGAGGGCACACCAACACGTGTGAACATGTTTCGTAGAATTCGCCTGTTTCGTTGGAACAAGAAGTAAAGCGTTCAGAGTTGTTCTTTCCCTTACATTTCTAACGTGGACAAAATAGCGTGTACTGGCTATCTTACTATTATGTGTGAGCCACTCTCAAGTCTGTCAAAGACTTAAGTGTTAAGGTCATAATTATGTTACAAAACAGAACTGTGAAACGTCAGAAAATAGAGAGCTAAGCTTACTGGATTGTCAGGGTCAAGAAAATGTTTAGCCTGTGTGTTTACTCTCTTTTATTTGGGTGGGTGGGTGGGTGGGTCGTCTTTCTTTCTTTAAGTTCTAAAAGTGTGTACCCCTGTCGCATTCACTCACTCACTCACTGATTTCAAATGAGACCATAAACCGAGGTCCCGTGTGCGAACGCATGCAGAACACTTTGCACACACGTTAAACCTGTTCCGCCTTTTGGTAGAGTGGGCCATTGTTTGCCAGTGGGAACGGATGACAACATTTTTCAAACCTATATGCACACGGGGATTGGACATAAAAGAGCACTTGACTGCTTAACCATTGTCCTTGAAATAAAAGACTGCAGATAAAAGATAAGAAACTTACTCTCGCTTTCGCTATTTCTGTTACATACATAGACACAAACGGACACACAGACAGACAGGTCGGCAGAGAATAAACATACTTTCATGTGTGCACATCCACAGACACAAAAACACTTGCACACGTGCGCGCGAGCACACACACACACACACATACACACACGTGCACGCGCGCGCAGGCAGACACACACATACACACACACACACACACTTACATACACACACACACACCACTCTTATTCCAAACATAGTGCCCACTGTCAGTCACTTCTTTTCAACCAGCAATATCAACAATTATTATCAAGAGGCCTCGACACACCCCTACCGCTGTCACCATTCAAAAACGTCCCCAGAATTACCTAACCACTGACACCAATGACAGCTGAACAATAGAGGATTTTGACAACTTTGATGACCGTGGTTATTGTTGTTCGTGTTGTTGGGGGACGGGATAGCTCAGTGGTCAGAGCACTCGCTTTCCCCCAGCTATGGTTGAGCAGCGTCGAGCGTGGTTACCACTTGGATGGGTGACCATTTGCGCTGCCTTGGCTTCAGTACAGTCCCCCAGTTCACCCAGCTGTAAATGGGTATCTGCCCTCTTTAGGGTCAGGGAAGGTAAAGCAGCGAGGGAGAGGAGATGGGAGCCGCCCTCAATATGCTGGCCCCTAGAGAAGTTGAGGTCTCTGATGCCTCACTCCCGGACGAACACATAGGTTATGGTACACCTTCACCTTTACTAATTGTTGTTTTCGTTCCTTGGCTAGAGCTCCGAGGTTGACTAAATGTGAGGTTTTTGCGTATGCGACCGTGTTTGTTCACCGTTAAAGTAGCTGCATTCCGACTTCAGGGAGGATGTCTAAATACGACACCAGCGTGGTTTTTTTTCTTTTCTAATGTACTTTTTGTCATCTGTTATTACCAGCAAAAAACGGCCCACTTTTTCGGAAAGGCAAAACGAGTTGTGCCTAAGATGTTCTGCGTGGGTTCGCACACAGGACCTCGGTTTATAGTCACATTCCAAGGACTTTCGGAGCAATTAAGTCAGCACTGATGTTAACTCCAGGGAAATTCCGGTGATAAAATCTCTTTTAGCTTTGAAGAAACGTTTATAACTTTATGTCGGCTACTGTTTATCTTTCTGTACACACACACACACACACACACACACGCGCACGCGCGCACAAACACACACAGACACACATACACATAGACACACACACGCACACGCGCGTGCACACACACACAATACACACCCTATACACTACACACACAAACACACGCACGCTAGCGCACACACTACAAGCACACACTACATACTACACACACTGCACTACACACACACTACACAACACACACCTACACACACACATGCACGCACACACATTTGCACACTTACAAATGTCCGTGGCTTCTGCCTGCATAAGAAATGTTTTACAATTCAATGATTGTCACTCCATCCCTCTCTTCTCTCCCTCCCCCCCCCTCTGTCTCTGTCTGTCTGTCTGACTGTCTCTCTCTCTCTCTCTACACACGAACACACCGCACACTACATACTACACACTACACACACACTTGCATACTCACAAACGTCCAAAGATATCCTCTATGTCTCTATTATATCGTCCCAATATATTACTTCTGTCTGCATACGAAGTTTTATAACTCAATAATGGTTCCTCTTGCCATCTCTTTACCCTGTCTCTCTCTATCTCTATGTCTCTCTGTCTGTCTGTCTGTCTTCTTCTTCTCTCTCTCACACGTACACATACACACACATTCACACAACACAACTCACACACACAGATCCCGCCCCCCCCCTCACACACACACTCACCGACTTACCCACCTTAATACACACACACACTGTTACACTACACACACACACACACTGTACACTACACACACACAAACACACGCCCTAAAACGTCCACATGTATATCCTCTATATCTCTACTCTACTAGACTACAGCATAATATCACTTCTACATATAAAAAGAAAAAATGTTTTACAACCTGACAATGACCACTCTGACAATCGTCTATGTCCCTAAGTGTGTTGTAGATCGGACTATTGGGGCCACCCAGGGGGTTATCTGAAAGCGGGATACTTTTGTTAGGATGGCCTGTGGTAGTATAGGTAGACTGTGTTATGGACTCCTGGATGGGTTGGTTGTTTTCACTGGTATGGGGAAAAATGAGCAGGACAAGAGTATTTTGTATGTATTTGGGTTTTTTGTTCTGTTTTGTTTTGTTTTGCGTTGTTTTGTTTTGTTGTAGAAGTAGTAGTAGTAGTAGTAGTAGTAGTAGTAGTAGTAGTAGTAGTAGTAGTAGTGTGCATGCCTGCGTGTATGTCCTTCGGATGAGACTATAAACCGAGCTCGTCGACCATGCAGAATCTTGCGCACATCTTAAATCCTGTTCCGCTTTTCGAAGGTAAAGCCAATGTTGCGTGAACAGATACAGATTTACATACCGCAACAATGGAACTAATGTAAAAGATATGATGTTTCCCATTATCCTCGATATAAAAGAATAAATAATGAATAATAAATAATAGTTGTATGTGAGGGACTGTTCTTCTATTATCTATCTATCTTTCTTCTCACTATCTTCTATCACTATTATTTATCTATCTATTGTCTATTATCTTTTCTATCGTATCTATTCTACAAACATATATATTTACACATTACATACATACACACACATGCTACACTACACTATACATATACATTCAATCCATCCCACTACCATCACCACCACACATTACACACACACACACAGCCACGACACACACACAACACACACACACACACATTTATTAAATATTATATTTCTAATATTATATATATTTATGTTTATATATATATATATATATATATCTAAGATATATATAAACACACACATATGGTGTATTATGTATTGAATGTATAAGTATGTTGTATTTATGTATGTATCTATTATTTATTTATTTTTTTAAAATTATTCTTTTACATCGAGAATAATGGAATAAGCACTCATGTGCTTTTTTACATCAGTCCCCGTGTGTATGCGGTATGCGGTTTTGTAAATTTTGTCATCTGTAAGTAAGTATGTATGTATGTATGTATGTATGTATGGAGACGGGATAGCTCAGTGATCAGAGCACTCGCTTTCCCCAGCTAAGGTTAAGCAGCTTCGATCGTGGTTACCACTTGGATGGGTGACCGTTTGTGCGCCTTAGCTTCAGTACAGTCCCCCAGTTCAT
>CM054150.1:31302532-31310032 GCA_028751875.1 Rapana venosa
AAAGGCCATTGGCCCATACATGAAGGGGGTTGTCAAACTGCTTAGAATTTTAGTGAGAAAAATAAGTAACAGAAAAAACCAAAACGTTATTGTATACCCACAACCACCACAATAAAAATCAGTTCCAAAAATATGACTTAAGAAACCAGGATAGATAGATAGATAGATAGAGAGAGAAAGAGAGAGAGAGAGAGAGAGAGAGAGAGAGAGAGAGAGAGAGAGAGAGAGAGAGAGAGAGAGAGAGAGAGAGACAGACAGACAGACAGACAGACAGACAGACAGACAGAGAAGCTTTTACCCTTTAAGCCCTGTTTATTGCAATACCCTTGACGCTTTTTTCTCTTTCTTCACAAACGATGCCTTGTTCATCAGTACAGTACAGTACAGTACAGTACAGTACAGCCCGTTTTAATGAAAACCACCATTCCCTGCTTCTTTCCCCACTCTTCACGCCTTTAAGGTGGCCGTGCTGGTAAACCTAGGCATCCGTCTGGATTCACGAGACCCTAGCGGCAGGACCCCGCTGATGCTGACAGCTTACGTGGAGCCCGAGGAGTGGGGTGTTGGGGTGGCCAGGATGCTGATAGAGGAGGGTGTGTGCATGAAGGCTCGGGACAGGCAAGGCATGACCGCCCTCCATCACGCCTGCGTCTACGAGAGGCTGCAGCTGGTGCGGGTGCTGTTGAAGGCTCCAGACTTCGACCTGGCGCAGAAGGACAGGCGAGTGTTCCAGTTGAAGACTGATATGAGTTGGGTTTTTTTGTGTAGGGCTGTTTTTTGTTGTTGCTGTTTGGTTTGTTTGGTTTGGTTTGGTTTGTTGGGCTCTTAGGAGGAGGAGGAGAGAGACAGGTGAGTTAAAAAAAGCTTTGGTGTGAGTTTTGAAAGGGTTGGTTTGACGATGGTGGTGATGATGATGATGATGATGATGATGATGATGATGATTATTTAAGGCTCCAGATAGGCCTCGTCACACCCTCACCGAGTTCGTACACTGGTGTGACGAGGCCTATCTGGAGCTAAATGTTTTTAAAACTAAAGACCTGCCTATCGACTTCAGAAGATCAGGGCATACTCCTAAGAATATTATTATCCATAATCAAGAGGTTGAAAACGTTTTGAACTATAAGTACCTGGGAACTGTTTTTGACCACAAGTTAAACTGGGACGTTAACACTGACGCTATTGTCAAAAAGGGACAACAACGTCTGTATTTTCTGAGGAAACTGAACTCATTTTTTGTAGACAAAAAGATCCTTTCCTTGTTTTACAAGTCTTACATAGAGAGTGTTCTAAGTTTTGCTTTCATTTGTTGGTACAATAACCTTAGTGTTAAAAAAAAGAATGGCCTGCAGAGAATTGTAAGAATCTGCTCAAAAATAATTGGAAAAGAACAAAGAGATCTCATGTCGTTCTGCAATCAGCAGCTTGTACGCAAAGCCACAGCCATTTTGGCTGATCCTTCCCATGCTTTGTTTCCAGAATTTCAAATGTTGCCTTCGGAACGCCGTTTTCAGTGTCCCATCAGCAAAACTAACAGAAAAAGAAATTCTTTTGTGCCAGTAAGCATTCGAATTCTGAATTCACAATGATGTTGACTACCTAGTTTTTACATTTCTCTGAATTATCTGCCTGATTGTCATTGTTACGAGTGTAGTCAATACATAATTGTGTGTGTGTGTGTGTGTGTGGGTGGGTGCGTGGGTGTGTGAAATAAGTCTGTGTTCTAGTCAACTGTCTTAAAACATTGAATTCATATATTGGTGTATGGTGTGGGTGTGCGTGGGCGTGTTCGCACACACACGTACGTGCGTGTGTACGTGCTGCGTATATGCGTGCGTAAAAATAAGTTTTTATGTCTTCTAGTCAATGGGTTTAAAATTGTGTTCACAATTGATGTGTGTGCGTGCGGGCGTTTGCGTGTGTGTGCGCATGCGCGCGCGCGCGCGCGCGCGCGCGTGTGTGTGTGTGTGTGTGTGTGTGTGTGTGTGTGTGTGTGTGTTCATGACATTTTATTTGAAAACCAATATGAAATATAGCTTTTGTGTCTTTGATATATTTGATGAGTATCAATCTGCCTGTCAGTATTGTAATTGCCCTTCATGGGATGATTAAAGTGTTTTTGACTTTGACTTGACTTGACTTGACTTTTGAAGGGTTGGTTTGGCTCGGAGAGACGGGTGAGTTAAGGTTGATGAGTTTTTAAGGGTTGGTTTTGGTCAGAGAGAGATAGGTAGGTTAAGGTTGGTGAGTTTTAAAGGGTTGGTTTGGCTCGGAGAGACGGGTGAGTTAAGGTTGGTGAGTTTTGTAGGGTTTGGTTTGGCTCAGAGAGACATAGGTGAGTTAAAAGCTTGGTGAGTTTTTAAAGGGTTTGTTTGGCTCTTAGAGACAGGCGAGTTAAGGTTGGCGCGTTTTGTAGGGTTGGTTTGGTTCAGAGAGAGACAGGTGAGTTAAGGTTGGCGCGTTTTGTAGGGTTGGTTTGGTTCAGAGAGAGACAGGTGAGTTAAGGTTGGCGCGTTTTGTAGGGTTGGTTTGGTTCAGAGAGAGACAGGTGAGTTAAGGTTAGTGCGTTTTGTAAGGCTTTGTTTGGCTCAGAGAGACAGGTGAGTTAAGGTTGGTGCGTGTGTGGGCTTTGTTTGGCTCAGAGAGATAGGTAAGTAAAGCGTTTTGATTTGTTTGTTTTACCAGATTCAGCGCTATATAAACTCTATATAATTGTTTTTTTATTATAATTATTATTGTTATTGTTGCTGTTATTATGATGATGATGATGAATGATGATGATGATTATTATTATTATTATTATCATCATTATTATTATTATGATTTAAGGTTGGTGCGTGTGTAAGGCTTTGTTTGGCTCAGATAGACATGTGAGTAAAGGTTTTGGTGCGTTTGTGAGGATTTAGTTGTCTCAGAGAGACAGGTGGGTTAAGGTTTGGGTGCGTTGGTGAGTTAAGGTTTTGGTGGGTTGGTGAGTTAAGGTTTGTGCGTTGGTGAGTTAAGGTTGGTGCGTTGGTAAGTGAAGGTTGGTGCGTTGGTGAGTTAAGGTTGGTGCGTTGGTGAATTAAGGTTGGTGCGTTGGTGAGTTAAGGTTTTGGTGCGTTGGTGAGTTAAGGTTTGTGCGTTGGTGAGTTAAGGTTTGTGCGTTGGTGAGTTAAGGTTGGTGCGTTGGTGAGTTAAGGTAGGTGCGTTGGTGAGTTAAGGTTGGTGCGTGTGTAGGCTTTGTTTGGCTCAGAGAGATAGATGGCGCAGGTCTGGATCAGTTGACTTGGTTAAAACATGCGAGAGCAAGTTACCAGCAGGTGCTGCTGTTTGTTGTCTCACTAAAGGTCTTTTGGATTTGGGAAAAGTATGGGCCTGACTTGTCAGGCGCTTAACGGCAGCGTAACGCATTTTTGCTCATATAACAACCATAGTTGCTGTCTGAGCGTTAAAAGAAGAAGACGAAGACGAAGAAGAAGAAGAAGAAGAAGAAGAAACGGGAATCAAACCTGCACCTCTTGCTGTCTAGACAGGTGTGCTACATCTATCCACATTCATCCTAGTATCCACCATCAGATCAGCTTCATCCTTGCCACCAGAACTGAATTGTGGCGTTATTCCCAAAGAACGCCTTAGGATTACAAGGATTCCTTACAAGGATTTGCAGGATAACAGTGATTTTGGGACTGACTTGGTCTATAATAGCGAGATATGGTTTTGAAGGTGGACTTGGCACAGAAGTATAGAAGGATAAGTAAGTATATAAGTAAGAAGGATGGGTGAGTCATGGTTGAGAAGAAAAAATCCCTGACATCTCTGTAGAATAAGCAAGAGAGGATGTTTTTGAAAACATATTTAGAATTGACCTGTATCTGAACGATGGTTGACTCCGATTTTAAGGGATGATGTGGATTAAAAACCCTCTGACATTTGGGTTCTCTAAGGCAAAACTTTCCGTAATTTTCGGATTTTTGTTGTCGCTAATTTATCCTAAATATGAGCAATATTAGCAAGCGGGAATGGAAACGGTACCAACACCTCGAAACAGAGCTGGAAGATTATTGGATCATGATAAGCGATCCCCACGAACTTTAACAGCCTTTCCATGCAGGACCCTGGTATAAGCACACACTAGTACGTGCACACGTCTGCTCCGGTTGTGATGATGATGATGATGATGATGATGATGATGATGATGATGATGATGATGATGATGATGATAATAATAATAATAATAATAATAATAATAATAAGGATGATGATGATAATGATAATAATAATAAGGATGATGATGATGATGATAATAATAATGATGATGATGGTGATGGTGATGGTGATGGTGATGATAACGATGACAACGACGACGACTGCATGTTACAGGAGCGGCAACACCGCCCTTCACTACGCGGCCATGTCCGGAAATGGTGACCTGGTGGCACTACTCACCTCGCACTTCCAGAAATACCGTCTGCGGTACGACGCACTCAACAAACACGACCGCACCGCCAGAGAAGAAGCTCTGGAACGAGGTCACCTCGACTGTGCCGAACTGTTGACCGACGTCCTGCCCCCTGCCGCCCCTGCCAAAGAAAACACCCTGGCCCAGGACAACGACCAAAACATACTGGTGGTGCTGACGGAGGATCACACTGACAACACCACCCCCAGCGACACTGCCCAACACGTGGACTATCTGAAGCCCTCTAACTTGTCAGGCATTCGTCGCGTTCGCTCCGCAAACTGGTCCAGAAAATTCGGAGATCGTCATTTGCCGAGACCGTCTTTACCAGCGTTATCCGTAAACGCCTGGAAGTCTGGAGATTCCACGCAAAGGAGGTCCCTGCCCAACTTCAGAGGCAACAAGCAGCAGTCCGATGACAGCAGCACGACCTCCGAGAAGACGGAAGACAGAAGAACGAGCGAGGGTTCTGTGTTCGAAAAACCACCCCCTGGTTTAAACAACAAGCGCAGGAAGAGCTCCATGGCGCTGAGAGAGAGAACGAACAACCTTCTTCAGATAAACGGGCGGTCTATGAGTTCTGTGTTCACGCCGAAGCAGTTTCTCTGTCCGCTGTCTCGGAGACCTAGCAGCCTGGGGACGGTGTCCTCACACACCTTCCTGCCCTGTGAGAAGGATCCCGAGAAGATCATCCATGTGGCCTCCGAACACGATTTTCGTAACACGCGGGAGTTCGTGCTGAAGGTGACCAAGATGACCCCTGTGTCTTTTGACACGGAGTGTATGCCCGGCGTGTTGCCTCCAAACCCCTCTGCCCCGAGCGACAACCAGAACTGTGCCAAGGTAACAACTGCAATGGTTGGTGGTGAGAGGGGCGTTTAGATGTTGTATAAACTTTGGTGGTGATATCAGAGTTGGAAATTGCTTAACATTCGGTGGTGAAATTCGAGTTAGAAATTGCATCAACTGTGGTGGTACTAGTAGTAGTAGTAGTAGTAGTAGTAGTAGTAGTAGTAGTAGTAGTAGTAGTAGTAGTAGTAGTAGGGTTAGACATGAACTATGTTATTGATGTTAGAGTAAGAACTTGCATTCAATTTGATGGTGATAGCAGAGTAAGAACTTGCATTAACCGTGGTGGTAATATGAGAGTAAAAAAAATCATTAACTTTTTTAGTATGGTGATGGTTGGATGATGGCACAGTCCCTAAATCATATCCGCTGGGACTTTAATACAATCAAAGTGAACCATACATTGGGGTGATACTAGATTATGGAACTCGGTACTCTTCTGCTGTTTTCTATCTATCTATCGAAAGACATTTGCCGCTGAGTATCAATGTATCCGCTGGGACTTTAATACAATCAAAGTGAACCATACATTGGGGTGATACTAGATTATGGAACTCGGTACTCTTCTGTTGTTTTCTATCTATCTATCGAAAGACATTTGCCGCTGAGTATCAATGTATGAAAATCAGCCTAACTGTTCTGCTGAAGCCATTTTTGCTATGGTTAGGGCAGTCTTTGTAGTACTGGGTGTATCTGGACTTTTTAAAATAGAGAAAGCCGTTGTTTAGGAAGCCTGAATCATTCTTTGATCTGATTTGTTGTGAATTTTTTATCTACTGAACTTGGAAAATACTAAAAAATACATATTTTGGTGTTGTCATTTAAACGAGAAAAAAAGATTATCCTTTTCAAGATTTTAGAATTGAAATTCTTACCGACAGAATTTTACATTCGGTTTTATTATTTTAAATGCAAAAAAATGGTTCTTCATCTTTAAGCTGTCATAGCTGCTTTTAGGAAGGTTTAATGTTAAACACTTTCAGAATGCTTCTTTCCAGTCTTCAGTAATTGTCTGCTGGCAAGGGGCGGGGTGGCTTAGTGGTTAGAGCTTCTTACTTGTGTCCTGGCAATAACTGGGGGCAAGGATTCAAATCTCCACTGAGAAGTCCATTCGGCAGGGTTTTTTCCCTTTGAGTTAACATTTGATATTGACATCAATCTTCCGAAAGTCCTTTGACTGACCAGCATAACAATTATCGCATTTTGTGCAGTATCTTTCACTTCTTTGAACTCCTTCAAATAGGAGGCGGATAGTCAGATTGCAATCCGTTGTGCTGAATTGTGCAAGCTGAACAGAAATGTTTGAACGTTTGATGGTAAAACTAAAACAAAACAAACTGAACAGAAATGTTTGAAGGTAAAAGCTAAAACTAAAACAACCTTAAGCAAACGTCATTGCCCAAACCTTACTTTCTCAGGCACACTATTTAAAAAACAACCCCCCCCCCCCCCAAACCCAAAGCACAGCCACAATCTTTGAGTCTGTCTGTGTCTGTTTTCTGACGGGGGCGGGGCAGAAGGACAAGGGAGCGTCGTGGAGGGACGCCATGCGACACCTGTACCACAACTACGAGCACCAGTGGTCCCCCTCTTGGAGAAAGGCCGCCACACCCCCACCCTCCCCTGCCTTCCTCATGCCCGGACCACTGGGTATGGCTGCCCCTCCCTTTGTCTGTCCGTCTGTCCTTGTCTTTGTCTGTCTTTGTCTGTTCTTGTCTTTGTCTTTGTCTGTCTGTGTTTGTCTTTGTCTGTCTTTGTCTGTCTTTGTGTCTGTCTGACTTTGTCTGTTTTGTCTTTGTCTGTCTGTCTTTGTATTTGTCTTTCTTTCTTTGTCTGTGTGTGTTTGTCTGTCTTTGTCTGTTCTTTGATTGTCTTTGCCTGTCTTTGCCTGTCTTTGTCTGTTTGTCTGTCTGTCTTTGTCTGTCTTTGTTTTTGTCTGTCTTTGTCTTTGTCTGTCTGTCTTTGTCTGTCTGTCTTTGTCTGTTTGTCTTGTCTGTCTTTGTCTGTCTTGTCTGTCTGTCTTTGTCTTTCTTGTCTTTGTCTGTCTTTGTCTTTGTCTGTCTGTCCTTGTCTGTCTGTCTTTGTCTGTCTGCTTTTTTGTCTGTCCTTGTCTTTGTCTGTCTGTCTTTGTCCTTGTCTGTCCTTGTCTTTGTCTGTTTTTGTTTTGTCTTTGCTGTCTTTGTCCTTTGTCTGTCTTTGTTTGTCCTTGT
>CM054150.1:31320032-31325032 GCA_028751875.1 Rapana venosa
ACCACCGGTCAGTGACTTGTCTGACAATAAGGAACCACTGTCTGGGAATGCTAGAGGTCTTTCACGTTTCGTGACAGGCTCCACACGGCAATGATTAACTATTGTTTCCGCCTGTTTGCTTGCTTAATTGAAAGCAGGAACGGAATTGGAGGATGGGCGGGAGAAGGAGGGGAGTGGTGACGTGAAAACGTGAGTAAAATTAATCGTCCCGTCTTCTCGTTCTTAGCTACCAAAAATAGCTTCATTGTTTTGAGCACAAGACTCATATTTTTAGGAGGGAGGTTCTTGGGTTCAGTTCCTTGTCATCCGTGTGTTGTTTTTATTTTATTAGCAGCGTCCAATTAACCAGGATCAGCTGGGTTTTTATTTTGTATGTGGAAGTGGAACTGTCAGTTGTAATCCCAGAACATGTGCAGAGGCCAATGGAAAATCATTGTTTCATGTTTTGATGGGGACAGGCGATTCAGTAGCCTTGTTTCTGATTAACTATTATGGACTTTTCAATAGAACCACTGCTAAAAACAAAAGCCATTCATTCAGGTAAAATAAAAAAGTATATAAGTGAAAATCTTATAACTCAAGATTGTTGTTAAAATAAAGGGGGTAAACATCAACTGCTGAAGGAAGCATAATGTATTCTTTATCACTTAGGATTACTGTTGAGTAAAAAGTCAATAACAATGAACTGTTAAGATTTTCTGGAATATAAGGTTTGTGTTTCTATGTCTTCTGTTAAAACGAGCTCCTAAACATGTAATAATTTATGCAAATACAAAAAGTCAGGTTAACGGTAAACAAACCTTAGTGCTGACAATGAGATACAGCTCAAATTTGAAATTAATCTTTCATGCAGACTTTCGGCACAAACGAATACCCGTACTTTACTACGTCTAACTGACAGCAACTAATTCGATTAGCAGAACCACTAAAGATTGCACCCCTAGAAGCTATAGAGGAGCCAGTAACTAATCAGCGTGTGTGTGTGTGTGTGTGTGTGTGTGTGTGTGTTGTGAGAGAGAGAGAGAGAGAGAGAGAGAGAGAGAGAGAGAGAGAGAGAGAGAGAGAGAGAGAGAAGAGAGAGAGAGAGAGAGAGAGATAACAACAGTGGTCACTGACCTGGGTGAGAATGAGGAGTTAGGGAGTGTGAGATGCCTGTCATACCTCATGCCCACTGAAATGATCATTCCTTAGCATGGTGTGTCTGTCTGCTTCAGGGAAGACGGAAGCGGAAGTGAGCATAAAAATCGACTTCCTCTTCCTGTACACGACATTAGCTCTATTGCCTAGAACATTGGAGTCCCAGTTATGAATTTAATCTCATAAACTAATAATAATAGTGATGATGATGATGATAATAATAATAATGATAATAATGATGATGATGAAGATGATATATGCTGCTGCTACTTCTGCTGTTGCTGCTACTACTACTACTACTCCTGCTGCTGCTGCTGCTGCTGCTACTACTACTCCTCCTCCTGCTGCATCTGCTACTACTACTGCTGCTGCTGCTGCTACTGCTGCTGCTGCTATTACTAACCCCAGAAACTTTTGGAGCGCTTTCCTTCCGCTTTACTTGAGAATTCAAAGCACTTTGACATTATTCTCTATAAATGGTAGGGGCCTTTTCTATTTGCTTGCTGAAATAAAGTTATCACTACTTTTTTTTCTCTTCCGATTTCCTGGAATTCATCCAGGTGAGAATTCTTCAGAGGAAGTTCTGTATGTAGATGTTTGTATCAAGTTTTGTGCACATAATGCAACCCCCTTCCCCATAGTTGTAGTCAACATTGGTTAAAGATAAAGACGACAGGTACGTATCAGATCTGCTATGCTGCCTGTGCAGTTTTGATACACTTGGTTTAAGTAAAGCGCCATGAACACTATAGCTGCAAGATATTCCCCTTTGGAAAACCAAGGTCAAGACCAATCATGCATATTTTTCTTTAAGAAACACGAATTATTGACTGCTATTAAAAATAAAAAAATCACCAGCCGCCATGGCGCAGTGGTTAGCGCCTTGGGTTACGGACTAGAAGGTCGCGGGTTCGATTCCCATAAGAGTCATAGGGATTTTTCGGACTCCGGCCGGCTCCTACCCAGAGTGAGTGTGCTGTGTGCTCAGTGGAAAGACTGGGACCACACAGTCGAGCTTCATCCACTTAACGGATGCGAGTTTGAGAGTGTTGCTCAAATTACCTGACCAACACTGCAGGTGTCTGTATCTCTCGGGCCCGGTTGACGCCGGGATATATTATGATAGTAAGCGTAGAGTACAACCCTGTCAAGTAGTCTCAAAGCATATGCACTTCCACAGCAGCATAATTACGTCATCCTCATTGTCATTGATCATTATGCAATTTAAAAAAGTGCCTGTGACTGGGTGGTCCCAGTTGCTCTGGTCTCATGGTGACCTCAGATTCGGTTTGCTCATACACTTCTGTGCCTGTGGTGAGTTTGTGTCAAAGCCTTTGGGGTTGGAGGTTCGCGGGGGACGGTCGTTGGAGGGATGTTGTGGTGGTTGCCACCTCGGGTGGGCAACTCACTCAGTCTGGCTCCGCGACTGAGCTAAAACTGTCGTTAGTAGGGGGCTTAGTAGGTGGTGTCCTGCGTATGTTAGCTCAGAACAGGCACCACTGAACACCGCCAAAGTGACCCAGCAGCAGTGCAGGGCCCCTCTGGCTGGTGGCCCCACGGCGGCCTGATAGTGATTGGCTCCCTGTGGACATCCGACTCTGAGGATGAGACATAACAAATCTGTGTATGGTTGTGGCGGGGAGATTGGAATAAGCAGCGTGGGAACAGCAGGACGGGGGACGTCACAGAAGATGAGGCAACAAAATTTTTTTTCGTGCACTTGGTGTCACTAGACCCTAAATATTCAACAGCGACGAATTGGTATCATCTCAGCTGATAGAATAAACGATAACTAAATGGCAGGTGAAAATAAAAGAATATTTTACATTTTTTTGTTCACTGTATCGAAGTTGTTTTTTCAAACAGAAAATAAAGATATGTATGCTAGCTTTTTGTACCATAGCAACGGCTACAAACTTTTCAAGAACCTCCCCCCCCCCCCTCTCCCCGATCCCAAATCTATATAGTTTTCTTTGGATGAAAAAATATAACCATACTTCTATCACAACTGAACTGGTTGTGACCAGTTCGATTCGTGGAACCCTTTTAGAACTGCACTCCCAAAGTCCGTATAAGAAAAGGGAGGGGGGGGGGGGGGGGGGGGGGGGGGGGGGGGGGGGGAGAGGAAGGGGGGGGGGGAGAGGTCTAATCAGAGAACCAGCGTGTGATTGATGGCTAGAGAATGGGAAGACGATGACAATGATGATCATTGGTGTCTCTGACCATGGAGATTTATTGTTTTTGTGAGGTAGAGATCTCTCACGCTTCGTATCAGTTGTGCGCTTTGATACCACTACATCAGCGTTTGTGTTTGCCTTGGTAATTGAAGAAGACGAGGAGGACGAAGAGGAGGAGGAGGCTTAAAAACGTGGCTTAGACACACGCTGATTCTGCTTTTGTTGTTGTAGAGGAGGTTCGAATATTTCTACAGGTTTAGCTATGGAGTTCCAGTTTGAACGTTAAGACAAATAGGAATTTGTGTGTGTGTGTGTGTGTGTGTGTGTGTGTGTGTGTGTGTGTGTGTTGTGTGTATGTGTGTGTGTGTGTGTGTGTGTGTTTGCGTGTGTGTGTGTACGTGTGTGTGTACTTATGTGTATGTGTGTTGTGTACTTATGTATGTGTGTGTGTGTACTTATGTATGTGTGTGTGTGCGTGTGTGTGTGTACTTATGTGTATGTGTGTGTGTACTTATTTGTGTGTGTGTGTATATGTGTGTTGTACTTATGTTTATGTGTGTGTGTACTTATGTGTGTGTGTGTGTGCGTGTGTGTGTACTTATGTGTATGTATGTGTGTACTTATTTGTGTGTGTGTGTACTTATGTGTGTATGTGTTGTGTGTGTACTTATGTATGTGTGTGTGTGCGTGTGTGTGTACTTATGTGTATGTGTGTGTGTACTTATTTGTGTGTGTGTGTATTTATGTATGTGTGTGTGTGTACTTATTATTGTGTGTTGTGCTGTGTGACTATTGTGTGTGTGTACTATGTATTGTGTATTTGTTGTGTACTTGATGTGTGTGTGCTTATGTGTGTGTTGTGTGTGTTTGTACTTATTTGTAGTGTGTGTGTGTGTTATTATGTATGTGTGTGTGTACTTATTTGTGTGTGTGTGTGTATTTTCGTTCCTCGACTAGAACTTCTATGTTTACCAACGGGTAGATTTCTTCATATGTAACCGGTTTTGTTTTCTTTACCCTCCACGAAGGTAGCCGCATTCTGAATTCAGGGATGGCGTTTAAACGCGACACCTGTATGCACGCGTTCTTTTTTTAAACACATTATAATCCGTTCATACCTGCACATAATGACCTACTCTTTTGAAAAGCGGAACGGGTTCTTAACATGTACGCAATATGTTCTGCGTGCGTCCGCACACGGGGCCTCGGTTTATAGTCTCATCCGAAGGAGTTTTGGGGAGAGTGGAGTCTGCACTGATGTTGAAGTTCTGGAAGTGGAGTCAGTACTGATGTTGACTCCAGGGTGAAATCCTCTAACACGGGCGCCTCTGTGGTGGCTCGATCCCGGGCCGTCAGATCACGAGCGGCACACTCTAACCACTTGGCTATCCGCGTCCCACCCTGAGAAGGAGAGGGTTTAAAACCTGGCGTCTCAACATGCTGAGTCTACTTCTTTGTATAGGAGGTTTGAACATTTCAGGTTTAGCTCTCAAGTCAAATTTAGAAGGTTGAGAGATTGAGGTTTTTTTTTAAAAGAACGGAATTCTATGACAACCTGGTAGTTTATAGTCGCGAAGACCACAGAGGCCATGATTATCGGGAAGTAAGTTGCTCAAGGTTTTTCACGAAGTAGATAACTCTATGAAATCAGGGCGTAATAACAATAACAAAGGGGATAGCCTTGGT
>CM054150.1:31332532-31347532 GCA_028751875.1 Rapana venosa
GTCATCTTGAAAAAGGAATACTCTGACACAGCAGGTCAGTGAGGGCAAGTTGTGTGAGTACTGACCTCCCCCCCCCTACCCACTCCATTTCTCCTCCTACCCCCTACCCTTCCCCCCTCACACACACCTTCCATTCTCATCCTTTTTGACCACCAGTCTCTTATCCGGCTCCTCACTTCTTTGTGCACCCTCCTTCTTCCTGCTACATTCTGAGGGGGGTAGGGGTGGGGAGGGGGGAGGAGGAGGGGAGGGGTGTGGAGGACGTGGGGGAGGTGGGGGGGGGGGGGAAGAAGCTAATCAGTGTGGAGGTGAGATTGCTTGGAGGCCATTGATCTTTTTGCCAGGGTGTGTAATGCTTAGCTTCTTTGTCTCCTTGCTTTGTTTCTTTTGTAAAGGACTCAGGAAGGGGGGGGGGGGGGAGGGGGGCACCTGTGCGTGTGTTTGTGTTTGTTTGTGTGTTTGTGTGTGTGTGCATGTGTGTGTGTGTGTGTGTGTGTGTGTGTGTGTGTGTGTGTGTGTGTGTGCGCGTGAGTGATTTTGAGGGAGTGACGTCAAAGAAGAAAGAAATATTAATCAGTAAATCAACCAATCAATAAGATAACTGATTAGTCAATGCATGAATACACTCACACATGAACATATAGTTATAAAACACACCACACACACACACACACACACACACACACACACACACACACACACACACACACACACACACACTCACACACACACACCCTGGCCTAAAATACCCTCCCCCACCCCTAGCCTCTGATTCCCCCCCCCCCCCCCCCCCGCCACCCCCACACTCCCACACACAGGGAAAAAAGGGCAGAATGACCTTTCGAAAATCTAATTCCTCAGGTGTATTGCTCCATTTTTTTGTTTGTTTAGGAAACCAAAGCAATCTCTCCAATCTTGGTCAGTTTGTTTGGCATGCAGGGTCAACACCCTGAAGACACAAGCTTTCTTTTGACACCCAGCATGGTTAGTGTGGCCTGAGTCTGGTGCACATCATGAGGTTTTTGTTGTAGAGACTTTTTGTATGGGGTGGGGAGGGGTCAATTTAGAATGTAGGTGAATGGGTGTTTTTGCTGAGTTTTGGTACCAGCAACAAAGTAGATAGAGTTGCTTTGTGAGTATCTGCCAATTTTCAGATTGTGTCCATTAAAAGCAACGATAGGACTAAACAGGGAAAACCATATGAAGGAGATGTTTTCAGATTATGACTTTGATTTTCAATATAGGTAAATATTTGCAATCATGAATATACATGCACACACACTATGCAAAAATTCATCACCGAGACCTACCAGTCCTGCTACTATCAATTACGACATATAAGTGCAATTCGAAAGTACTTGTCCACCGACGAAACATCAAAACTCGTGGCAACTCTCATTCTTTCACGTCTAGACTATTGCAATTCTCTTTTGTCTGGTCTGCCAGCATCATCTATCCACTCCCTTCAACGTATTCAAAACTCTGCAGCTCGACTAGTCCTCAGAAAGAAAAAAATCTGAGCACATTACCCCTCTCTTGCGATCTCTCCACTGGCTGCCTGTGCCACAAAGAATAACCTATAAGATCAGTACTCTCTGTTACAAATGTCTCCACAAAACAGCACCCTCATACCTCTGGAAATGTCTCCACCTGTACACCCCTTCTCGTTCCCTTCGCTCTGCTGCAAATTCATTGTGTTTACAAACACTTAGATTCAGCCAGTTCACTGTTGGCCATCGCTCTTTCTCTGTTTCTGGTCCATCAATTTGGAATGGCCTCCCTATCTCTCTTCGCCAAAGACCTTCTTATGACACTTTTAGATCCGGCCTCAAGACATATTTGTTTCAAACCTAAGAATTTCCTATCCTGTTTCATTTCATAGCTATCCCTGCTTTTCAACAGCCAAAAATTCCATCACCCTGCCAAAGTGTATAACATGTGTGTGTGTGTGTGTGTGTGTGTGTGTGTGTGTGTGTGTGTGTGTGTATGTGTGTGTATGCAATTGGACTTGTTAGAATCTATTACTTGCTATTGGTTGCATGGCTGTGTAAGAATGAGTTGAGCGTAAGTGCTTTGATTTGTCTGTGCAAGATACAGCGCTATATAAATTCCATTTATTATTATTATTATTATTATTATTAATTTTTTTTTTTTAATTTTTTTTTTAAAATTGTTATTATTATTATATGCACAAAAACAGGCATGTCCATTTGCTTCTACACATACATGCACACACAGACGCACGCACACACACACAATTACACACACACACAATTACACACACACACATGCATGCACCACACACACACACACATAGGCAAAAATAGGGCACTGTGACCTTTCAAAAATCTAATTCATCAGGTGTATTGCTCCATTTTTGTTTAGGAAACCAAAACAATGGTGTTTAATCTTGGCCAATTCATTTAGCATGCTGTGTCAACAACACCCTGAAGGCACAAGCTTTCTTTTGATATTTCCCACCCAGCATGGTTAGTGTGGCTGTGAGACTGGTGCATACCTTCAGGTTTTTGCGGTACAGATTTTTGTGTAAGGGGTGGGGAGCCAGAGGGGGCAATTTTGGGTATGTGTGACTGTGTGTCATTCATCCTGGTCCATTCTCTGATGTTGTCCATCCATGACTTGTTCTGTCTTCCCCTCTTTCTGCCACCTTCGAGTGTTCCCTGCAGTACTGTTTTTGGCAGAGTGTTGTGGCGGGTGACATGGCCGAACCATGTCAGCTTTTTCTTCTTGATGATGGTGAGAAGGGGTTCCTGTGGACCTGCCAGCCGTGTTATTTGGCTCTTGACAAATTCATTGGTCTTTCGTTCTCTCCAGGATATGCCCAGCAGTTTTCATCAGAGAATGTACCAGGATGAATTTTGGGTATGAGTGACTGGGTGTTTTTGCTGGTTATATTTTTGGTACCAGAAGCAAAGCAGATTGAGTTATTTCGGGTTTATCTGCCAATTTTCAGATTGTGTCCATTAGAAAAATGATAGGGCTAAACAGGAAAACCTATGTAGGAGATTTTTTCAGATTATGACTTTGTTTTTCAGTATAGGTAATTGTACGCCACCATGACTATACACGCATATGTACAACAAAGGCATGTGCATGTGCTTTTAAACACACACACACACACACACACACACAGGAAAAAGGGACACTATGATCTTAAAAAAATCTAATTCGTCAGGTGTATTGCTTCGTTTTTTGTGTAGGAAACCAAAGCAATGGTGTTCAATCTTGGTCAATTCATTTGGCATGCTGTGTCAACACCCTGAAGACACATGCTTTTTATCACCCCCCAGCATGGTTAGTGTGGCCTGAGTCTGGTGCACACCATGAGGTTTTTGTTTTACATATTTTTTGTAAGGGGTAGGGAGAGGTCAATTTAGGATCTAGGTGAATGGGTGTTTTTGCTGCTTTTTTGTACCAGGAAGATAGCAGATTGTTGTTGGGATTTTTTTGGGGTGTGAGGGGTATTGACTTGCATTTTCTCAGATTCTTAAACCACCAACTGGCTACATAGAGAAAAACATTAAAAATTGTTTTCAGATTTGCCTTAGTTTTTCAATATGGATATATATGTGCAACTATGAATACACATATATAAGTTCAAATATAGGCATAGATGTATGCACGTGTTTTTACACATATACACACACACACACACACACGCACGCACGCACGCGCGCGCGCACACACACACACACACACATGCAAAATAAATAAGAGACGTTGTGACTTTTCAAAAATCTAATTCGTTAGGTTTATTGCTATAATTTTTTGTTTAGGAAACCAAAGCAATCCCGTTCAATCTTGGCCAATTCATTTGGCATGCTGCATCAACACCCTGAAGACACAAACATTTTTTGGTACCCACCCAGCATGGCTAGTGTGCTGGTGAAATTGAAGTATAGGATAGGAGCTTATATTTTCCTATTTTATGTGCATCAGAAGGAAAGAAGATCACTTTTTCTATTTTTTCTAAGCTGCTCAGGGTTTATTTTTTCGAAAACCAATAAAGGGAGGAAATTGGAAAACAGGTTATATCTTGTTTTAAATCGATCATTATTGATGGGTATGAGACAGCTTAGTGGTCAGAGCACTCTCTCTCCCCGAGCCAGCTAAGATTAAGCAGCATTGAGCCTGGTTACCTCTTGGATGAGTGACTGTTCGTGTGCCTTGGCCTCGTACAGTCCCCCAGTTCAACCAGCTATAAACCGATACCTGCTTTCTTTAGGGACAGGGAAGTTAAAGCAGCGAGGCAGAGGAGATGCATGCTGAACTCGAAATGCTGGTCCCTAGAGAAGCTGAGGCCTCTGAAAAAATTCCTTTGAATGGCCGTTAGGGTGATGCCTCAAACCTGAGATTCACCCTGGGCCATCAAATCGCGAGTAAATTGCTCTAACCACCAGGATATCTCACCACCCCCTCCACGTGCTAATATCATATCTAGGGGAAATCTTATCAGTGGAGCCTTGAATCTACATCCTCAAACACCATCAGATCATGAGTTCACAGCTCAAACCACTTGGCTGTTCCACCCCACCCTCCAGCCCACCCTTCCAACTTTGTTTACAGTTAATACTAAACAGAGAAGCTTTATTTGTTTTAGTATCTGCATGAGTACATTGGGATGGCTTCGTTTATTTAGAAGGGCCCTAAGTCAGACAGTCTGAAGGGTTTCTCCTCTGACAGTCTGCACAGACTGGACAAACTGTCAAGAGACCGACTAGTCAAGCTGTTCTTTGGAGACTAGGGTTTTATCTTGCTGTTTATGTTGTTCTATAGAGACAAGGCTAAATGTGTGTGTGTGTGTGTGTGTGTGTGTGTGTGTGTTTATACCAGAGTGTATGTACGTGCATACCAATGCGTGCCCATGTGTTCATTTGCACACAAATATATACACATGTGCACACACAAATTCTTTTCTATTTGTGCAAGCTTGCAAGCATGAACAAAACTATGTCTGTGGTGATAGTGGGAGTGTGTCTGACTGCTGTCTGTATGTCTGGGGTGATAGTGGGAGTGTGTCTGACTGCTGTCTGTATGTCTGTGGTAATGGTGGGAGTGTGTCTGACTGCTGTCTGTATATCTGTGGTAATGGTGGGTGTGTGTTTGACTGCTGTCTGTATATCTGTGGGGATAGTGGGAGTGTGTCTGACTGCTGTCTGTATGTCTGTGGGGATAGTGGGAGTGTGTCTGACTGCTGTCTGTATGTCTGTGGGGATAGTGGGAGTGTGTCTGTCTATCTTCATCTCTGTGGTTATAGTGTAAGTGTGTCTGTCTGCTGTCTGTATGTCTGTGGTGATAGTGGGAGTGTGTCTGACTGCTGTCTGTATGTCTGTGGTGATAGTGGGAGTGTGTCTGACTGCTGTCTGTATGTCTGTGGGGATAGTGGGAGTGTGTCTGACTGCTGTCTTTATATCTGTGGTGATAGTGGGAGTGTGTCTGTCTATCTTCATCTCTGTGGTTATAGTGTAAGTGTGTCTGTCTGCTGTCTGTATGTCTGTGGTGATAGTGGGAGTGTGTCTGACTGCTGTCTGTATGTCTGTGGGGATAGTGGGAGTGTGTCTGACTGCTGTCTTTATATATGTGTGGTGATAGTGGGAGTGTGTCTGTCTATCTTCATCTCTGTGGTGATAGTGTAAGTGTGTCTGACTGCTGTCTGTATGTTGGTGGGGATAGTGGGAGTGTGTCTGATTATCTTCACGTCTGTGGTGATAGCGGCAGTGTGTCTGATAATCTCTTTATTCTCAAACTAAAGGTATTCCCCGAGGGGATTCCGGAAGCGTGTCAGTATAGATAGCATTCACACATTCTGGAAATTCTGTGCTAGGGATTCCCTCTTTTCTATCCCTCTCTTTGATCCTGCCTTGTTCGTTTTTCTTCCTGTCATCTCCTTCTCGTCTATTTGCTGCATTCTCCAGTCCATTCTGCTGCCTTTTTTTAAATAAAAAAGATTTAAAACATAACAATTTATCAAACCGAAGTCGGATGTGCTGGGCTTGAACTGTCAGGTGCTTAACGCCAGCACAACACATTTTCTCTGATATAACAGACAATAGCAGTTGTTTGAGCATTCAAAGGGAAGAAGGAGAAAAAGAATTGTGAAGAAGTGGCAGAAGTAGTAGTAGTAGTAGTAGTAGTTGTAGTAGTAGTAGTGGTAGTAGTAGTGGGTAGTAGTAGTATAGTAGTATAGTAGTAGTAGTAGTAGTAGTAGTAGTAGTAGTAGTAGTAGTAGAAGAAGAAGAAGAAAGAAGAAGAACAACAACAAAGGTAGAGGTATAAGAAAAGGATGGCAGCATCTAAACCTTGGGGCAGACATAGAGAAAGAAAAGCTAATCAGTACGGAAGGCAATGGTCAGCTCTGATTGGGCAGTGCAAAAAAACACCCCTGTGTCTGTCTGCTGTGTCTGTGCCTATGTCTCTTGTATCTGTCTTATCTTCTCTTGCTTCTTCCTCTAGACTGATCTCGTGGAGTGTCTGTGATGTCTGACCTCCTTGCTATTTCTCTCAGACATAAGAAGAGGATATAAGTAGAGGAGGAGGAAGAAAAGAAGTGGGTGAGAGACTGCAGTGAAATCGGTGACTGATATGAGAGAGAGATAGCAAGAGGGAGAGAGAGCGAGCGAGAGAGAGAGAGAGGAGGAGAGAGAGAGGAGAGAGAGAGAGAGAGAGGAGAGAGGAGCGAGAGAGAGAGAGAGAGAGAGAGAGAGAGAGAGTGGGTGCACAAGCACAAGCACAAGCGCGTGTGTGTACCAGTAGTTTATAATTGAATTTTCTCAATTATCCACAACTTTGTCGGAATCTTTAAATAAAAATGAAGCATCAACAAGACTTGAATATATCGCCCGTTTACTTGGCCGTCAGCAGCCTGGGCTTTATCACAGTTCTTGATTAAACCATTGACGCTGGGGGCAACAGCACAGTGAGAGGCTGTATGACCAGTGGCTTTCCCACTCATGGAATTCCACTTTACAGCTTAGTCTTTAGTGATCGACTATGACTCTCTAACTAGGAGGCTTGACTTGCACAGTCCTTATGTGCTGCGGCCCTGGGGGCTAGTTGGCCTTTGGAGAACATCTCCAACGCTGACTGTCCTTATGCCCACTTGGCCGAGAGAGTGGGGATGTACTGTGGGCAAGGCATCTCCACTATAATCCAATTTCTGCCCCATTTCCGAAACAGCAGCTGCCTCCTCTGCTGTTTTGGAGGTCATCGTCGAAAGCGACGGACTAACATACATACATACATACATACACCTCACGAGACAACCCGGCGTTGATATATTTATAAATATTGTTGCTCTCCACACGCCTATCAAGTCAATTTATTTGAAATGTTTTATCAAAACAAGATTTACTTACTGAACTCATTTATATCATGTACATTTGGAACAATTTGCTACACAAAGCAGAGGTCCACTGAGAATGGAGGAAGCTGGCTGCAAAATCTTCAGTGGTGCTCCCACGGTATTTATTTTATTTATTCATTTATTCTTTTTTTTTCGAGGATAATGGAATAAGCACTCCTATCCTTTTTTCATCCAGTCCCAGGGTGTATGCAGTTTTGTAAATGTTGTCATCCGTTCTCACCGGCACACAATGGCCTACTTTTCCGAAACGGGTTTTAACGTGTGCGCAAGATGTTCTGCGTCTATAGGACTACGGGATAGGCGAGATAGAAGAGTACGGCAAAGGACAGGACAAGAATGTCTGTAAACAGAAGTGGCGCTATCTCAGGACTTCTCTTGATCTCTTCGGTATACAAGAAGAAACGAAGCCTGGGCAGCCACAATTTTCTATGTTGATAGGTCTCTATATCTAAGTTAAGTGTGTTTTTGGGGAAACTGCCACCATGCTGTCTGTGTATGCTTATTGATCATGGGACAGAGAGAGAGAGAGGGGGGGGGAAGGGAGAGGAGGGAGAGGAGAGAGAGAGAGAGGAGAGAGAGGGAGGGAGAGGAGGGAGGAGAGGGAGGAGAGAGAGGGGAGAGGAGAGAGAGAGAGAGAGGGAGGGAAGAGGAGGGGAGGAGGAGAGAGAGGGATGGAGAGAGAGAGAGAGGGAGAGAGGGCGGGAGAGAGAGAGAGAGAGAGGGAGTGAGGGAGGGAGAGAGAGGGAGAGGGAGAGAGAGAGGGAGAGAGAGAGGGAGGGAGGGAGAGAGAGAGGGGGGACACAGTGTGTGTTGTGTCCACTCCGTGCAAAGCTCTGTGACCCTGAATGGCCCCAATTAGTGTGGCTGAGGGAACTGGCTACACCCCACTTTACCTCCAGCATCGGCCACACTCCAGCTTTAATATTTGGCCCATTTCTGAATGTTTTTACCTATAAATAAAAAAAACCCCACACGTAACACACACAACACAGACACAGACACAGACACACACACACACACACACATACACACACACACACACATACACACACACACACACACACACACACACACACACACACACACACACACACACACACACACACACACACACACACACACACACACACATACACACAAACACACACACACACACACACACACACACACACACACACACACACACACACACACACACACACACACACACACACACACACACACACACACACACACACACACACACAGAGTAATCACTACTGCATTACCCCCCCAAAAAAAACCTCTGCCATTTTGTGTGTGAAAAAATAGCTATTGGCTCACATAATTTCTCAAAATTGGTAGGTTTGAAAAAAAAAAACACCAAACAATTTCAACAAGCACGCAACCGCCATCATTGTTTTGTCGTCTGCTAGCCTCGTAACTACATGCGCGGAGTTATGGGCGTAGGAACACAAGTAATCCTGAGATAAGGATCCTTTCCTGCTTCCTTATGACTACCTGGCATCAGCTTATGTGCTCAATCCTTGAAACAGTCAGATAGCACATTGTTTTCATACCTTAAACTATTTTACGGTGAAGAATATATTTTTTTCGAGCTGTACTGATTGAAGAGCGTGGTTACCAGTTGGATGGGTGACCGTTTGCGCGCCTTGGCTTCAGTATAGACACCAGTTCTTCTTTCGAGCCAGAAGGCCCATAGAGCCGGAGCTTATCCCGGTTTCTGAAGCGTTAAGCGAACTGATGGTTTTTCACCACCCCTGTGACAGGACGCTAGTCTGTCGCCAGATACTTCCCCAGCAGAGCTGGTACCCACTTGTACACCTGGGTGGAGTGAGGAAAATAGGAGTAAAGTGTCTTTCCCAAGGACACAACACCGAGCCGAGCGGGGATCGAACCCGCGACCTCTGGATCACGAGTTGACCGCCTAAACCACTCAACCACGGTGCCTCCTAGACACCAGTTCACCCAGCTGTAAATGGGCACCTGCCTCTTCAGGGTCATGGAAGGTAAAGCAGCGAGGGAGAGGAGATGGGTGCAGCCCTCAATATGCTGGTCCTTAGAGAAGTGAGATCTCTGACGCCTCGCTCCCTTACTACCTCGTAGGTTTTGGGACACTTTCATCTTTTTTACTGATTGTGCTTGGTTCGGTAGCTAAAGCGACAGTATAACCATCTCGAAGATACAGCCCAGTGCGTATTTCTGACCTGTGCGTTTCCCGCCATTTGCTTAAAGGGAATTGACTCTCCGACCTAAAATGAAGAGTGTTAATTTAGGTATTGCCTTCAGATATGTGGCAGTAACAAATCAGAGAGCAGAGAGACAGACAGGAAGAGAAATAAGCAGAGAGATAAAGAAGAACTGCGAGGAAGAATTGTGAAGAAGAAGAATTGCGAAGAAGCATTGTGAAGAATTTCGAAGAAGAATTGCGAAGAAGAAGAATGCGAAGAAGAAGAAGAAGAATGCGAAGAATGCGAAGAAGAAGAAGAAGAAGAAGAAGAAGAAGAAGAAGAAAAAGAAGAAGAAGAAGAAGAAGAAGAAGAAGAAGAAGAAGAAGAAGAAGAAGAAGAAGAAGAAGAAGAAGAAGAAGAAGAAGAAGAAGAAAAATTGCAAAGAAGAAGAAGAAAAGGAAGAAGAATTGTGAAGAAGAAGAAGAAGAAGAAAAATTGCAAAGAAGAAGAAGAAAAGGAAGAAGAATTGTGAAGAAGAAGAAGAAGAAGAAGAAAGAAGAAGAAGAAGAAGAAGAAGAAGAAGAAGAAGAAGAAGAATTGCAAAGAAGAAGAAGAAAAAAAATTGCGAAGAAGAAGAAGAAGAAGAAGAAGAAGAAGAAGAAGAAGAAGAAGAAGAAAGAAACTGCGAAGAAGAAGAAGAAGAAGAAGAAGAAGAAGAAGAAGAAAAGAAAGAAGAAGAAGAAGAAGAAGAAAGAAAGAAAAAAGAAGACAGGAAGGAAGGAAGGAAAGGAGAGGTAAAGAGAGCAGAAAGAAGAAGAAGAATGCTGACACTAACACCAACATAAATTCACTTAATAGCTCACAACTCCTGTTTACTGGGGAAGGGCTAGGGCAAGGGGTATAATCAACATTCATTTCATTCTCTATGCCTCCATGAAGAGATAAAAAACAATTAAATAAAAGCGAGGGAGAGAGAGAGAGAGAGAGAGAGAGAGAGAGAGAGAGAGAGAGAGAGAGAGAGAGAGAGAGAGAGAGAGACAGAGACAGAGACAGAGAGACAGAGAGATGCAGGTCGCTCGGTGTGGTCTGCTTCTATAGAAGCAGGAGTTAGTTAAGGCAGAATTGTTTCTAAAGCAAATGACTGATTTCATTACAGATAAAGTAACACACTGCGATTTCTGAAGATATTATTTTAATGATGGGATTTCTCTGTTGAATAGGGTAAAAAAAAAAGAAAATAGTTGCGACGTTGGACGAATTTGGCTGGAGAGAATATGTTAACGGAGAATAGCTATTGCACAAATTGTGTTGGATAGAAAAACTCAACACAGTGTACATAGTGGGTAGACTACATTAAGGCAAGATGCAACAGAGACTTTTTTTTTTTAACCACTTTATTATAAGTTACGGCAGATTTCTCTGCGTAAAATTCGGGCTGCTCTCCCCGGGGAGAGTACGTCGCGCTAGAGCAGCGCCACCCATTATTTTTCACTTTCCCTGTCTGCAACAGTATTTGTTTCCCTATCGGAGTGGCGTTTTTCTACAGAAATTTTGCCAGGGACAGTTCCCTTGTTGCCGTGGGTCCTATTACGTGCCCTAAAACAATTATGTATAGCACACGGGACCCCGGTTTATCGTCTCGTCCAAAAGACTAGAACACAGACCACCACTCAAGGTCTATAAGATGGGGAAAAAGTTTCTGTCCCAAACGGGGTTCAAACCACCGCACACTTCCGACCCGGACTTTTCGCTTTCTAGGCAGGTGCGTTACCTCTAGGCCGCAGATCCGCCAATACAACAGACATACCTTTTTATTACCGGGATTCCGAAGGAAACTACGACATGCTCGCGTAAAAACATTTGAAGAAAATTTGTTTAATTAATAAAAGCGAACATAATACAATTGATTCAAAAAGTTTTTTTATTCATACATTTAGCAGGGAACAAAATTAATATAACATAAAGAACACGTGTGTGAACGTGAGCGCTTGCTTGCTTGCGTGAGTGCGTGTATGCATGTGATACAAAAATCTTTCATTTGAAGTTGTCATGTTTAAAATAATATGAAACGTAACTTTCTTGTGTCTTTTTGAGGTTATGATTCCTATCAACGTATGTGCCTGCAATTGCTCTTCATAAGATGATTTAAGTGTTTTTGACTTGATTTGACTTTGTTTTTACTGCGTCCCAGGATCTATAATCACTAGCAAAACTCAGAATGGAAATAGACTTACCACCAAGAGATACAGTGGTGTAGCATTAAGGGAGCTTCTCTTGCAAGATTATGTCAAGGAACAGGTTAGTTAAAGCAGGTGAGAGTACGCAACCTTGCCTGACTCCTACTGTTGTTCAAAAGAAATCTGTGATCTGGCTGTTTATAAGGACTGCACTGCTGGCATTGTTATAGAGTGCCTGTATGAACTGCACTTAACATCATCTATCTTGAAAGTCCTGAGGGTTTGCCACAGTCCAATATGCTATGCTCTATCAAACGCTATTTTGAAGTCGATGAAATTATAAAACAGATCGTTTTGGTGTTAGAGATGTTTCTCAATGAAAAACCAACAGTCAAAATCTGTTCAGTTGTATTTCTTCCAGGTCTGAAAGGAGTTTGTTCTTCAGCAAACACTTCTTTGGGATTGTTTTTCTTTTTAAATTCCAGCCAGAATGATTCTGAGACACAGGAGCAGAGAATGCTAAATTTGAAAAAAAAGTCCAGTGTGCATATTTATTTGCCTCTCGTTGAGACTATTTTATTTATTTATTTATTATTTTAAAAATTTACTTTACAGAATTTTGCCTCGGACACTTCTCTCGTTATCAATGTTTTTTTAAAGGGTTAAATTTGTATTTGAACACAAAACCTTGGCTTATCATTTTATCTTCAAGACTAGTACCTAGATCACCATCCATGGTGTACAAAATGGGTAAACAGTTTGGAGTGCAGATGGGACTCGAACCAGCAATCTACAGACAGCCTCTGGATCACCGACCTCACCCACCTTGTCCACCAGTCTGCTACATTGTGACAGGGCACTGGTGGGGAAGAAGCTAATCAGTGTGGAGGTGAGATTGGTTGGTACGGTGGGCATTGATTTCTTGGAATAAGATTGTTCATCTTTGTGTTTTCGTTTTCGTTTCATTATATCTCAAGTTATTACTTTCTCTCCCTTCCTCTGTGTGTGTCCCTGATGCTAAATGTCCTTGTCTGTCTTGTGTGTCGGTGTGTCTGTCTGTCTTGTATATCTGTATCTGTGTCTTTTTCTCTTTCTCTGTCTATCTCTCACTTCAAATGAGAGAGAGAGAGAGAGAGAGAGAGAGAGAGAGAGAGAGAGAGAGAGGAGAGGAGAGAGAGAGAGAGAGAGAGAGAGAGAGAGAGAGAGAGAGAGAGAGAGAGAGAGAGAGAGAGAGAGAGAGTGAGAGAGGAGGGGGAGAGGGAGAGCGAGAAAGAGAAAGAGAGTGAGAGATGAAACAGAAAGACAGACATACAAAGGAGCCGAGTCAAAGACAGGGACGCACACAGACACAGACATAAACTTTGCTCACTAAATTTCCACAGAGACTGTCACAAACAACCCCCCCCCCCCCCCCCCCCCCCCCCCCCCCACAACACACATACACACACCTTTTATCAGTTAGAAAAAAGCAGCAGTGGCTGAACACAAAACTCCCAAGGTCCTTTTTCCCAGACAGACAGCTAGAGAAGCTGGAGGGCTGAAGCTGTGTGTGCACACAGAACAGACCAGGCAGAAAGGAGATCGGCCACAGACTGTACTGGCGTTTTACAAGGCGTCTGCCTCGGCCTCTGTGTCCACTTCACACTGCAGACACACTGGCTGGCAGGGACCTGGCTTCAAAGAGCACTGGCGAAGGCTGCACAAAGTGTGTGTGTGTGTGTGTATGTGTGTGATGTGTGTATGTGTGTGTGTGTGTGTGTGTGTGTGTGTGTGTGTGTGTGTGTGTGAGAGAGAGGAGAGAGAGAGAGAGGAGAGAGAGAGAGAGAGAGAGAGAGAGAGGAGTATTCATTTATTTAGGCTAGGTCTAAGAGTTTTCCATGTCTTCTTTCTGCAATCAATAAACCGTTGGCCAAAACTACTCGAGAAACTGTCCAGACAGCCTACCGTCTGATGTGTCAACATATGCCTGAATCCATTTTATACACAAAAAAATGACAAATCCAGGTTTGTTTTTGCATCTGGCATCTATATGACAGGATAGCTCAGTGGTCAGAGCACTCACTTTCCCCCAGCCAAAGTTCAGCAGCATCAAGCATGGTTACCAGTTGGATGGGCGACCGTTTGCGCGCCTTGGCTTCAGTACAGTTCCCCCAGTTCCCCCAGCTGTAAATGGGTATCTGCCCTCTTTAGGGTAAGGGAAGGTAAAGCAGAAAGGCAGAGGAGATAGGTGCCACCCCAATGATGCTGGCTCCTGGAGAAGCTGAGGTCTCTGATGCCTTGCTCCCCTATGACCACAAAGGTTATGAGACACCTTTACTTTTTACCTTTTATCTATATCCTATGATATTTTGTATGCTCTAAATGGCAATCAGTAGTTATTCATTAGTTTTTAGTCAGTGTTTGATAAAGCCGATAGCTGAATTCAGGCAAATTGGATAATGGGTCTTGAGTATTATCCAAATAATTTCTTTCGAGAGCAAACAGATGAACACATTCACAATGCACAGCACGTACCTCTGAACCATACCGCACAATACGCTGTGCACTTGAATTAAAAAGTTTCAAAAAGCAGTTCAAAATTCGTCACTTTAATGAATGATTTGCCTTTATTTTCTGCTGTCTGGCTCTGTTTTTACCAGGCAAATTTGGCTGGGTGGCTTCTTGCCGTATTACGCTTGGGTTTCACACATGATTTTCCTTTACTGGCAGCCAACTGGTTTTGTTCTCATGACCAATGCCATATTGTTGCCTTCAGTTGCAACTTTCCAACTCGAAATGATGTTGTGTGAAGGCAGGGCCCTCAAGGTTTTCTATACAGTGGCTGGTAGGTCAGTAACTGGTATTTTGAAGCGTTAATCCAGCCATTTTTATCATAGCTTATGGAAAATACTACGCTCTGTTGTTTGTGTCACGTCTCGTGAGAGATAGTTAGAAGTATACATATATATATATATATATATATATATACGCAGATAAATTCACAGACAGACACAGACATACAAACAGGCAGACACAGACAGAAAGAAAGACATGGAGGAGGAGAAAGAGAAAGAGAAAGAGAGAGAGAGAGAGAGAGAGAGAGAGAGAGAGAGAGAGAGAGAGAGAGAGAGAGAGAGAGAGAGAGAGAGAGAGAGAGAGAGAGAGAGAGAGAGAGAGAGAGAGAGAGAGAGAGAGCGCGTACAAAGTTTGACTGCCAATCTCCAAGTGAGACAGTTGATCAGCGAAGAAAATGGCAGCAGACTGTAAAACCTGAGTGATTGAGTGGATT
>CM054150.1:31355032-31360032 GCA_028751875.1 Rapana venosa
GCCACGCCAAGGCCGGTCCAACCTTTCTTGTTCTTTATCTGTCTGCTGCCTCTGCGGCTTCCTCCCTCTAGTGTCCCCCTGTGGGACAGTCTTGGTAAAGAATGCTGTGACGCGTGACTTGACCCATCCAAGCCAGCTTCCTCCACTTAACGACAGCCAGAAGGGGTTCATGTGTCCCAGGTTTCATGGTCACTTCTTGCCACAGTAATTCGTTGATTCTGTGGTCCTGCCTGGAGATATGTATGATATTTCGGATGATTTTTGGAGGAGTGTATGGAATCAGTACTAACGTTATCTCATAGAAAGCTATCCCCTTAAACAGACCTTTTATCGAAGGAGTTTTGAACCCATGCCTTCAGTTACTTTCGGATCACAAGTATAATGCTCTAACCACTGTGCTATCCTTCCTATAGAAAGCCAAAGGTGACAAAATGATTTGAAATGAGACATATACAGAGACAGAAAAGATGAAAACAAATTTGATCAAGGCCATTGGATGATGTATCTTGGTTATACCTACTATAAAATCCCCCCCTTTTTTTTAACCAGATAAAGGTAAAAGTGAACGTGTCCCATAACCTATAAGGTGGTATGGGAGCGAGGAGTCAGAGACCTCAACTTCTGGTGGGGCCAGCATATTGAGGGCGGCGCCCATCTCCTCTCCCTCACTGCTTTACCTTTTCTGACCCTAAAGAGGCAGGTACCCATTTACAGCTGGGCGAACCTGGGGACTGTACTGAAATCAAGGCGCGCAAACGGTCACCCATCCGAGCGGTAACAACGCTCGACGCTGCTTAACAATGGCTGGGGGAAAGCGAGTACTCTGACCGCTGAGCTATCCCGACCCCTTGATCAGATAGCGGCAGATAATAGACAGGAATAGTAGGAATTGTCGTACCATTTAGAAAAATTCCTTTGTAAATTCACGAACCCGATTCGATGTCGAAGACGCATTCAGCGATGTCTGTTTCTGTACGGTGTTTATTCTCTCAATGGCCATGTACTGAAGGGGGAGTCCATGGGGAAAGGAGATATTCATGTATAGGCAAAAGGATATCTATTTCTGTCTGCCTGTAACAGTCTGTCTGCTTGTGTCACACACGCTTATACACGCCTGCACACACACTATAATGGACACACCTATACACAAACAGACACATGAATATGCAAAGAGAGAGAGAGAGAGAGAGAGAGAGAGAGAGAGAGAGAGAGAGAGAGAGAGAGAGAGAGAAGAGACAGAGACGAGAGACAGAGACAGAGACAGGACAGAGACAGAGACAGAGAGCAGACAGACACAAGACACGAGAGAGAGAGAGACAGAGAGAGAGACAGAGAGAGAGACAGAGGCAGACACAGAGACACAGAGACACAGAGAGAGAGATGCATAGACAGAAAGATAGACAAGCAGATAAACTGCGTTCGCGCGCGTGCGCGTGCCTACACACACACACACTACACACACACACACACACACACACACACACACACACACACACACACACACACACACACACACACACACACACACACACACACACACACACACACACACACACACACACACCACACCCCCCCCCCCCCCCCCCCCCCCCCACACACACACACAAACACAGCCCCAGTCTCCCCAGATACATCCACACACACTTACGAAGACGGCAACTTGTAACTCGAAATAAACTGAAAAGGCAAATGTCACAGGAAAGGTTACCTTTGGGTCCGCCATCTCATGAAAAGGGCATACAGCCCAACACTGATGAAAGAGGACATAGTGATGGTTCAGGGTAATGGTACTCTCCTTGTGTGAGCTGATGGTTCAGGGTAATGGTACTCTCCTTGTGTGAGCTGATGGTTCAGGGTAATGGTACTCTCCTTGTGTGAGCTGATGGTTCAGGGTAATGGTACTCTCCTTGTGTGAGCTGATGGTTCAGGGTAATGGTACTCTCCTTGTGTGAGCTGATGGTTCAGGGTAATGGTACTCTCCTTGTGTGTGCTGATGGTTCAGGGTAATGGTACTCTCCTTGTGTGAGCTGATGAAAGAGGACAGAGAGATGGTTCAGGGTAATGGTACTCTCCTTGTGTGAGCTGATGGTTCAGGGTAATGGTACTCTCCTTGTGTGAGTGATGGTTCAGGGTAATGGTACTCTCTTTGTGTGAGCTGATGAAAGAGGACAGAGTGATGGTTCAGGGTAATGGTACTCTCCTTGTGTGAGCTGATGGTTCAGGGTAATGGTACTCTCCTTGTGTGAGCTGATGAAAGAGGACAGAGTGATGGTTCAGGGTAATGGCACTCTCCATGTGTGAGCTGATGAAAGAGGACAGAGTGATGGTTCAGGGTAATGGTACTCTCCTTGTGTGAGCTGATGAAAGAGGACAGAGTGATGGTTCAGGGTAATGGCACTCTCCTTGTGTGAGCTGATGAAAGAGGACAGAGTGATGGTTCAGGGTAATGGCACTCTCCTTGTGTGAGCTGATGAAAGAGGACAGAGTGATGGTTCAGGGTAATGGTACTCTCCTTGTGTGAGCTGATGAAAGAGGACAGAGTGATGGTTCAGGGTAATGGCACTCTCCTTGTGTGAGCTGATGAAAGAAGACAGAGTGATGGTTCAGGGTAATGGCACTCTCCATGTGTGAGCTGATAAAAGAGGACAGAGTGATGGTTCAGGGTAATGGCACTCTCCTTGTGTGAGCTGATAAAAGAGGACAGAGTGATGGTTCAGGGTAATGGCACTCTCCTTCTGTCAGCCAGCCATCTCTTTGGTCTTGCTTGTTTCTTCAGTGTTTTAGTGATATTTGCATTGTTTTTTCTTTTTGTTTTCCTTTGTTAAGACTATTTAACAGAGCATTCTTCAATAAAATACCTTTACACACGTGGAAAATACAACAATTTTTTTAACAAAGTTTGAGATATTTTTAAAGAAAGCAGTCAATGAAAGCAAGATCATTCATTAGAAAATGTGTTAACACAAAGTGATCTCTCATAAAAGTCCTATCCCCGAATAGCAAGCAAGCAAATAAAATAAAATTACTACCATAACAACCATAAGGCAAAATTGTGACATGTAAAACGTAAAATAACAATCAATGAAACTAGAAAATATTACTAACAAGGGATATTTGATCTGATATCATTTTAAAGAAAACGTTTTGCATGTTACTAATGTTGCAACTTGTCTGACACTATATTTTTTCTGATTATATGTGAACAAAAAATGTTTAAATGTAGAAACTATTGACTGCATTGTGTATTTTGGTCTTTACCCGTGTGCTCTTGTACACACACACACACACACACACACACACACACACACACACACACACACACACACACCACACACACACACACACACACACACACACACACACACACACACACACACACACACACACGTGCACAAGCTTCCATCCATTTTTAATAATAATAATAATAACAATAACAATAACAATAATAATAATAATAATAATAATAATAATAATAATAATAATAATAATAATAATAATGATAAAAATAAAAATAATAATATATGGAATTTATAGAGCGCTATACCTTGCAATTACAAATCAGAGCGCTTCCATTCAATCCGCTTCTACACAAGCAACCAACAATGATTCACAATATTCTAACAAATTAAAATGTATACACACACACACACACACACACACACACACACACACACACACACACACACACACACACACACACACACACACACACACACACAGAGTTTGTACATTTCAGCAGGGTGATGGAATTTTGGCTTTTAAAGGCAAGGACAGATATGAGATGAAACAAGAGGGAAAAATCTTAGGTTTGAAATAGGTATGTCTTGAGGCTGGATTTAAAGCTGTCGTAAGTAGGCTTTTCACGAAGGGAGAGAGGGAGGTCATTCCAGATTGATGGACCAGAAATAGAGAAAGAGCGACGGCCAACAGTGGATTGGTTGAATCTAGGTATTTGTAAACCCATTTTTGGGGACATGTATGTGTGCGTCTATGCATATTTATGCATGATTTAACTACAGTCTTGCGTTAATGAAATCTGCCACTGCTTTTGTTAGGCTGTATACAATTTTCTGAACTGTTGACACTAAATAGTCAGAGGGCTTTCATTTAGCCTGATATTTCACGACATGAAGGGGAACATTGGCTTTCATCAATATTCAAAACTTTCGATACATTGGTGGTCTAGAGGGAACACACCATCCTGAAAGCAATAAGTTGTGGAAGTTTTTTTTCTCCTCTACTAGACCTTGGGTGGTGGTCTGAGTGCTAGTCTTTTAGATAAAATGATAAATTCTTTTATTATATACTGTTTATGGTGAAAACTCAGTATCAAGATAGGTATGATATTTACACAAAATAAAAAACGAATATAATGCTCAAACAGTATGAAATCTATCATTATATTATATGTATTCAATACTCCTTGCATCTTTTTTCCTACGAACACAAATACTTTAACCCCCCCCCACCCGCAATAAATTCACGTGGTTTACAAACATATTTACAAAAAAAGGTAAACATATTCATATTAATCACACAAATTCATCACCGAAGCCTTCACAAACCAGAATAACATTTCACTCTCTAAGCAGCCAGGGAAGCGTGGTAGGTATGTTTGTTTCATAATCCCTGTACACAAAAGTCTACATAGAATGCAGTCATGACTGATTTTTCCTAAATTTTAATCCATGCCTTCTTTTTTCCTTAATCACTATGTTTCATAAGCATCAATCACTTTTTTTTTCATGTTGACGGCATCAGCTTTTTGAAGGGGATAGGATGTATCCATTTTGAATTTGAAGTGAATGCTATTTGATCGACTGAGTGAAACTGAATAAGTTGACAACCCTGTTATGGCCTCCGTGGTTCCGGTGGGGCTATTAACCAATGAACTGGACTGAAGTTGAAAATGCACTGGTAGAAAAAACAAGGGAAATAATTCAGCCCCACTATGTCCCAGCTTGTTTGCCTTCACACTGCCAGACCTCTAGCTGTGAAGC
>CM054150.1:31370032-31397532 GCA_028751875.1 Rapana venosa
ACCGACTAACTGACTGATTGATTGACTGACTGGCTGACTGACCGACTGACTGACTGATTGACTGAATGACTGACTACTGAATGGCTGACTGACTGACTTATTGACTGACTGGCTGACTGACAGACTGACTGATTGACTGCTTGTCTGACTGACTGACTGACTGACTGGTTGACTGACTGATTGACTGACTGACTGAATGACTGACCGACTGACTGACTGACTAACTGGCTGGCTGACTGACTGGCTGACTGGCTGACTGACTGACTAATTTACTGTTTGACTGACTGACTTACAGTCTGACTGCCTGCCTGCCTGCCTGACTGACTGGCTGACTGACTGGCTGACTGACTGACTTTATCTCCATTACCTCAGTCATTGTCTGTGGGAAAGTTTTGTGAGGATTTTGGACTTGGTCTCGCAGAGTGTTTGAGAGAGAGAGAGACAGAGACAGACAGAGAGACAGAGACAGACAGACAGACAGAGAGAAAGAAACACATACAGCGAGAGAGAGAGAGAGAGAGAGAGAGAGAGAGAGAGAGAAATAGAGAGACAGATAGAGACAGAGAACAAGAGAAAGAGTCAGAGATAGAGACAGATAGTTAGAGAGACAGAGACAGAGACAGAGAGACAGACATATAAGACAGAATGCTACATCTCAGTGTCTGTCTTCTCTCTAAGACTTGTCAAGAAACCATGTAGCAGTAACAGCGGTACTGAAGTTCATGCGCGTCTTAAATAACTAACTGCCACATGCAGCAACGAACGACCCCTACTGTTTTGTCTACTCAGTGCGTCTCATCTGTCTCACCTGTCAGCGTGACCTACCTGTCAGCGTGACCTACCTGTCAGCATGACCTACCTGTCAGCGTCGACCTAACGTACCTGTCAGCGTGACTTACCTGTCGACATGATCCATCTGTCAGCGTGACCTACCCGTCAGCATGACCTACCTGTCAGCGTGACCTACCTGTCAACGTCACTTAACCTACCTGTCAGCGTGACCTACCTGTCAACGTCACTTAACCTACCTGTCAGCGTGACCTACCTGTCAACGTCACTTAACGTAACTGTCAGCGTGACCTACCTGTCAGCGTGACCTACCTGTCAGCATGACCTACCTGTCAGCGCGACCTACCTGTCAACGTTACTTAACCTACCTGTCAGCGTGACCTACCTGTCAGCGTGACCTACCTGTCAGCATGACCTAACCTACCTGTCAGCATGACCTACCTGTCAGCGTGATCTACCTGTCAGCATGATCTGACCTACCTGTCAGCGCGACCTAACCTACCTGTCAGCGTGACCTAACCTACCTGTCATCGTGATCTGACCTACCTGTCAGCAGGAACTACCTGTCAGCGTGACCTATACCTGTCAGCGATGACTTAGCTGTCAGCATAACATACCTGTCAGCTTGACATGACCTACCTGCCAGCGTGACCTAACCTACCTGTCAGCATGACCTACCTGCCAGCATGACCTGACCTACCTGTCAACTTCACCTGACCTACATGTCAGCATGACCTACCTGTCAGCGTGACCTGACTTATCTGTCAGCATGATCTAGCTGTCGGGATGACCTACCTGTCAGCGTGACCTAACCTATCTGTCAGCGTGATCTGACCTACCTGTCAGCGTGATCTAGCTGTCAGGATGACCTACCTGTCAGCGTGATCTAGCTGTCAGGATGGCCTACCTGTCAGCATGATCTAGCTGTCAGGATGACCTACCTGTCGGCGTGACCTAACCTACCTGTCAACGTGATCTAGCTGTCAGCGTGACCTACCTGTCAGCGTGATCTAGCTGTCAGCGCGAATTACCTGTCAGCGTGACCTGACCTACCTGTCAGCGACATCAGGTTCGGTGCACGCTGGCAGACGCACTCCTTGACACTGCCGTACCCCTGCACACTCCATGGCTCTGTCTGGGTTTTCATTATGGATAACTTCTGGAATAGTCAGGCTGTCAATGCTCGTTACGGTTCCCCTGTGTGAAGTTGGAGGTCTGCCTTTCGTTTTATGACCTCCTGTTTCTCTCCCCCTCACCCCCATCCTCCCATAACGGCTGCCACAAGGTCTGTGTTCTTTGTTGTATGACATATGACCAAAGTATTTAATGTTTTTCTCTTCTCGATGTCTGCTTGGTAAATTTTTCTGGTGGTATTAAGTTTGGGTTTTTATCCCCCAGGACACTTTCATTCGTTCTTTTGACAGTTCTCTTTGTATTGTATTGTATTGCATTGCATTACATCACATTGTAATTGCATTGCATTGTATTGTATTGTATTGTATTGTATTGCATTGTATTGTATTGCATTGTATTGTATTGTATTGCATTGCATTGTATTGTATTGTATTGTATTGCATTGTATTGTATTGCATTGTATTGTATTGCATTGCATTGTATTGTATTGCATTGTATTGTATTGTATTGCATTGTATTGTATTGTATTGTATTGCATTGTATTGTATTGTATTGCATTGTATTGTATTGTATTGTATTGTATTGTATTGTATAGCCCTTTAAGTCACGGCAGGATTCTCTTAGTGAAATTCGGGCTGCTCTCCCCAGGGAAAGCGCATCGCACCACCAATTATTATTTTCTTTTCCTGTGTGCAGCTGTATGTGTTTCCCTATCAGAGCGGCTTTCCCCTCACATAATTTTGCAAGGAACAACCCCCTTGTTGCCGTGGGTTCTTTTAAGTGCGCTACACATGTGTAACATGTGGGGGACGGGATAGCCTAGTGGTCAGAACATTGCGCTCGCAATCTGACGACCCGGGTTCGATTCCCTTTCAAGGGGATATTTTCCCCTGGAGTTAACATCAGTGCAGACTCCGCTCTCCCCAAAAGTTCTTCGGATGAGACTTTAAACCGAGACCCCGTGTGCGAACGCACGCAAAACATCTTGCGCACACGTTAAATCCTGTTCCGCTTTTCGTAAAGAGTAGGCCATTGTTTGCCGGTGGGAACAGATGACAGCATTTACAAAACCGCATACACACGGGAACTGGATGTAAAAAAACACATGAGTGCTTATTCCATTATCCTCAGTATAAAACAAAAATAACACACGGGACCTCGGTTTATCGTCTCATCTGAAAGACTAGCACCCAGACCACCACTCACGTTCTAGTAGATGAGGAAAAGTTTCTGGCGTAAACGGGGATCGAACCACCCCCTAATCCAACCCCGGACATTACGCTTTTTAGGCCGGTGCGTTACCTCTAGACCACCGATCCATAAAGACTGACAAACACTATTATGAACACACTAAGTGGGTAGAGTATTCGACTTTCATCTCTGTGTTTCCACAGGTCGTAGGTTTGAATCTAGGTGGCAACATCTGGGTGAACTAAGGGCAGGGTTTTTAAAAATGTTATCTTAGGTCAACTTTTAGTGCATACCCGCCAGTGCCTTCATTCTCTTAATGCAAACACGTATACACATACAGAGAGAGAATGAAATATGCACGTCTGGCTGAATTAAGGGTAGGGGGTTTTCACGATCTCTCAAGTCAACTATTAATCAGTCCATACCTGTCAGTGCCTTAAGTTTCTTCATGCCAAAAAAAATGTATACATAAACAGAGAATTAAATATACGTGTTTAAGCGTTATTAATTACAATTAAATAGAAAGAAGAAGAATAAAAAGAAAGAAGAAGAAGAAAAAGAAATTAAATATACGTGTAGCTCGTGTCAGCTTTTAGAGACTTACAGAAACATACATGTGTACCCAGCAAACTTCCTGTACCCTGGGGATGGATGGGTTCCACCCGGTTGAACTTCTCCGTGAAGGCACGGCCTGAAAAAAAAAATTAGTGGAGTGCCCCCAAAAGACTCCTGCATGAGTTAAAGAGAGGAGGAGAGAGAGAGAGAGAGAGAGAGAGAGAGAGAGAGAGAGAGAGAGAGAGGGAGAGAGAGAGGGAGAGAGAGAGAGAGAGAGAGGAGAGAGAGAGAGAGAGAGAGAGAGAGAGAGAGAGAGAGGGAGTGCCATATTTTTTTTCATATAAAAGACATTTGTATCAAACCAAACTCCACAATTTTATTCCAAGTATACCTCCCTTTTGTCTAAAAAAAAGCCAATATACATGTAGCTACTTAAAATCATAGCAAACTGACAACCATTACCTTCGTTTGTGACGCAAGTGTCCTGACAGAGAGAGAGAGAGAGAGAGAGGGGAGAGAGAGAGAGAGAGAGAGAGGAGAGAGAGAGAGAGAGAGAGAGAGGAGAGAGAGAAGAGAAGAGAGGGAGAGACAGGAATTCTTTTATTGAGAGAGAGAGGAGAGAGAGAGAGAGAGAGAGAGACAGAGACAGAGACAGAGGGCACAGAGAGACACAGAGAGACAAAGAGAGACAAAGAGAGACATAGAGAGACACAGACAGACAAACAGACAGACAAACAGACAGACATACAGACATACAGACAGACAAAAACCACTCCTATAGCTAGTTCCCCATCTACACAGCATGAGAGACAAACCCCATACGCACTGCATACCCCCCCAAGTCAACACAACTCTGCAACTATGCAACTAGAAGCAAACCGTGTTTGCAAAGAACATCTGACAACCCGTAACAAGTTTATCATCAATCACATCTTTACCGCATAAATGGAGCCATTCAGGCACAGTCAGCATGATGATATTTTCATTGGGGCTGTGATAGCAGCGCATGGAAGAACGATGTATTTTGCTGGTTTTATTGACAGTTGTATTGCAGAGAGAGGTGGGGGGGGGGGAAGAAGGAGGGAGAGAGAGAGAGAGAGGGGGGAAGGGAGGGGGGGAGAGGGAGAGAGAAGGGGGGAGAGGGAGAGCTACTGAGACAAAGACAGAAGAAGAAGAAGAAGAAGAGAAAGAAGAAGTTGCCACGAAATTACAGGAGCACACTTGACACGCCCTTTCTTCATCACAGCAGTTCACACGCTCTGAAAGAGAGAGAGAGAGAGAGAGAGAGAGAGAGAGAGAGAGAGAGAGAGAGAGAGAGAGAGAGAGAGAGAAGAGAGAAGAGAGAGAGAGAGAGATGAGAGAGACAGAGACAGAGAGACAGACAGAGAGACAGAGAGACAGAGACAGAGAAAGACAGGCAGACAGAGACAGAAAGACAGAGAAACAGACAGACATAGAGGCAGACAAAAAAAAACAGACACGAGACAGACATACGCAACGCATTAAGAAGAGGAACTAAGAAACAGGAGAGAACAGAGAGAGAGAGGAGAGAGAGAGAGGAGAGAGAGGAGGGAGAGAGGAGGAGAGAGAGAGAGAGGAGAGAGAGAGAAGAGAGAGAGAGTGTGTGTGTGTGTGTGTCCGCTCCCTGCAAAGCACTGTGGCCCTGAATACCCCCAGTGAGTGTGGCTGATGGAAGAGCTGCCTTCACTCCCCACATGGCACTGCCACACGCAAGTCTGAGGGGGAGAAAAAAATCAAAATGGGAAAGGTCTATGTTTCTTTTTTGTTCATATCTCGTTTTCTTCTTCTTCTTCTTCTTCTGCAAACGGAAAAGCATAGACGTTTGAGGGTATGGAGGATGCTTGAATACACGGGTAAAGTGTTAGGAAAATAATTGTGGATATAATAATTTTTTTGTTGGTAAACCAGAATCAGTGGTAAGGTTAGATAAACACATTTCGATGTCTTTCAGTATGTATTCATTAATTCATTATGACTTTGAAGCTGTCCTCTTGTATTTAGGTTGGAAACAAACTGCTCTCTATAGCAAGAAGACGCCCACCTTCCCACCCATGAGATGTCTTACTTGTGCATAGCCCTTGTATCTATATCTATAGCGTTTAGAGGACAAAGTTAATGGTGTCTGTATCACTAGCATTTTTGGGTATGATGTGGGCAAGGAAAACATTTTCCTTCTCTGTTTGTGTGTGTGTGTGCGTGCATGCGTGCGTGTGTGTGTATATATAGTGGATCGGTGGTCTAGAGGTAACGCGCCTGTCTAGAAAGCGAAAAGTCCGGGTCGGAAGTGTGCGGTGGTTCGAATCCCGTTTGGACCCGAAACTTGTCCCCCATCCATTAGACCATGAGTGATGGTCTGGGCGCTAGTCTTTCGGATGAGACGATAAACCGAGGTCTCGTGTATAACGTACGTAAAAGAACCCACGGCAACAAGAGAGTTGGCCCTGGCAAAATTATGTAGAAAAAAGCCACTCTGATAGGGAAACAAATACAGTTGCAGACAGGATAAAGAAAACAAAATGGGTGGCGCTGCTCTTGTGGCGACGCGCTCTCCCCGGGGAGAGCAGCCCGAATTTTACGCAGAGAAATCTGCGTGACTTAAAGTGGTATAAATAAACAAAGAAATAAATAAATAGATATGTGTGTGTGTGTGTGTGGGTGGGTGGGTGACTTACACAAAAATTCAATAGAATTAACAATCGTCACCTCCAAAGTTATGGATTTAAACATTTTTAAACAGGTTGCGTTCATCAACTTGATGACTCCAATTAGACTGACTTAAACAACAACGATCTATGCATACTTTACCAAAAAAAGAAGTAAGTTTCCATGTAATATTCTTATTAACAATTCCAACCACAGTTCCAGACTAAATCAAAACAACTTTTTGTATTCAGAAGACATTCACATCCCATACCATCCTCTGCTTACATTGACCAAAAAGAACCGAGACTGAACAGACAGACTGATGGGGACATTTCATTCCTCAAAATGTATGATGCCAGACATCTGAGATGGGAACAAGAGAAAGAAAAGAGTCTTGTCAAAGACAGAACGTGAGTATGATTTCTGTAGATAAGTCTGAGACCTGAACAGATAACATTGAATGAAAACTTACTTTATACAACAAACAGAGACATCTAGTTTTCTAAGAAGCATACTCGCAGACTACTGAAGACATGTTGGTATGATGAAAATTGATTTTTTCCCCCCAAGTGAATGGTAGGTAGCATGGTTAGTTTTCGCTGGTTACCCGTCGTTTCTTTTGACGGTATCGAAGCTGTCTGTCGGCTTGTATCTAGTTTTCAAAGTTCACCTTTCCCTCTTTCCCCTCAACCAAAGTTGTAGCTAACACTGAAAACGACAAAAAACGCCACCATTATTTACATATCATTGAATTTCAAGTTAGTTTGAAGAATTTCATTGGAATCAGAATCATCTTAAAAATCTTCTTCTATACATTTTGATATTGGTGTCATAATAATGAAATGCTAATCAGGGTTACACATGAAGTACATAAACAAAACTTCGCACTGTCTCTAAGGATAACGAACTTGTTGTCTGTGTCGTAATGTGATTATTTTACGGGATGATGTGCTCTTCTTGACCCAGTTTTGCATTTCCACAGCATCTCCCTAGAGGTTAATTTTAATGCTCTGCGGCTCCCGTTATACCCATGCTAGGACGTGAGAAAGCAAGTAGCCAAAACAAACAAGCAAGCAGAGGCAGTAACATTCCCATACATTCGGCAACCACAGCCATTTTATCCCCCCCCCCTTCTCAAGAAAAAGAATCCGCCATCAAAACAGCCAAACAGTATTAGTACAAATTGTTGACAAATACAATTATCGAAGAGGAAACAAGCAGAATAAGGTAAAACAACTGTGAAGTGATGATACTACTACTACTAATAATACATGGAATTTATACAGCGCTATATCTTGCAAAAAACCCCAACACCAAATCAAAGCGCTTTCATTCATTATAGTCTTTCACATGCAGCCAGTTACAATTTATAGATATTTACAAATTAAAGTGTAAACACACACACGCGCACAATTAATAGTTTTTACAAATTCAAATGTAAACACACATATACTGACCTAGATTTTAATACCTTTACGTGGGTAATCATAGACATTGATTTTGAACATGTTCGGGTTCAGGTCTTTTAGCATCCAAAATGAAGGTAGAGAGCTAGAAATGTTATGGATGTGAGTAGATAAATAACTGTAAACAAAATCCTGCTTTCTACACTACGTAAAAAACTAGTTGCTAATTCAACAAATAAAGTAACTGGCAGTTACTAGAAATAACTGCAACAACCCTATACCATATCCAGCCACACTGTTTATAAGCCCTGCCAATCGCAGAGGCAAGGGTAGGGATTTCAGCTGGTTAAAGTTTAAATTTCATTTTAAAACTGTGCAAATAATTATATACATATCAAAACAAGAATAAAACCAAACACTTCAGTCATTCCACGTATCATCACCCTCCTTTCCAACCATCAGGGGAAAACAACTCCACATGCAGGAAAAGCTGCACGGGGGTACGGGAACACTCCACGTTAAAAAAAAAACCCACACCGAACCCACTACACCCTAATGTTAAATTTCAATAACCACGTAAACTCTGTTGACGCAAGAATCCTCTAAACAAACACACAGGGATAGCCTACTGGTTAGAACATTGCGCTCGCAATCTGACGACCCGGGTTCGGTTCCCGTTCAAGGGGATATTTTCCCCTGGAGTTAACATCAGTGCAGACTCCACTCTCCCCTAAAGTCATTCGGATGAGACTATAAACCGAGGTCCCGTGTGCGAACGCACGCAGAATATCTTGCGTTCACGTTAAACCCTGTTCCGCTTTTCGTAAGAGTAGGCCATTGTGTGCCAGTGGGAACAGATGACAAAATTGACAAATCCGCATCACACGGGGACAGGATGTAAAAAAAGCACATAAGTGCTTTTTTCCATTATCCTCGATATAAAAGAAAAAAAAAAAAATTATACGGGACTGTTCCTGTTATGGATACAAACCAGCTTCTTCAAACTTCTCCTCCTAGCTCTCGTCAAATGCAAGAAAAGAAGACGATAAAAAAAGATGTAGATATAATTTTAAAAATAAACCCAAACATGTTGAAGAAATGCATGCATATGTTGGCTCGAGGGAAAAATTGTGAAAATTAACTACAAATATTTAGCCTTACAGAAAACCACGAAAAGACGACTACCAGAGCTGAGATTCAGCCTTATAAGTATACCTTTAAAAGCAAGAAGAGTAGTATCCTGGCGATTTTCTGAAGCAGTTTTCTTTGAAGTCTCTATCTGTCAACTTATCTGTCCTGGAGTCTTTAATGAAGAGCTTAGCCTGTCTATGAAGTTTTTAATCCTTCGTGTTTATCGGTGGTGGAATGGGGAAGGGGAGAGGGGGGGGGGGGGGGGGGGGTTCCTCAGGAGCCTTTAAATTGTGAGCAGTAATTATTTTTTCAGCAGACAACGCAGACACTACAGAGAGAAACACACAGCTGGCAGAAGAGGCAGACAGAGAAAACAATGGGAAGACAGCAGAGAGTGGACCGGCCTTGACAGGAAGTAACATGAACAGTGTTATGCAACATGAACAGTGTGACGCAACATGAACAGTGTGACGCAACATGAACAGTGTGATGCAACATGAACAGTATGACGCAACATGAACAGTGATGCAACATGAACAGTATGATGCAACATGAACAGAGTGATGCAACATGAACAATATGAGGCAACATGAAGAGTGTGACGCAACATGAACAGTGTGATGCAACATGAACAGTGTGATGCAACATGAACAGTGTGACGCAACATGAACAGTGTGAAACAACATGAACAGCGTGATGCAACATAAACAGTGTGATGCAACATACGAAGAGTGAATATTATATCGTATTGTGTATTGTATTCCACTTTAAGTCACGGCAGAGTTCTCTGCGTGAAATTCTGGCTGCTCTCCCCGGGGAGAGTGTTGCCACAAAACAGCGCCACCCTTTTTTTGGGAGGGGGGAGAAGTTCTTTTCCTGTCTGCCTGTGTATTTTTTCCCATATCAGAGCGGATTTTCTCTACATAATTTTGCCAGGGACAACTCTCTTGTTGCCGTGGGTTCTTTTACGCGCGCTAAATTCGTGCTGCATGCGGGATCTGGGGTTTATCGTCTCATTCGAAAGACTAGCACCCAGACCACTACTCACGGTCTGGTGGACGGAGAAAAAACGGAGAGTAACTTACAACGTAAACTAACACGAACACTTTTAACTGGCACGAACAATCTAAAGTAAAATGAAAGCTGTAAAGTAAAAGGAACCGTGTAAAGTAATAAGAAATGTACAAAAACAACATAGAGTAACAACCAAAAAAATAGTATCGATAATAATAGATATCCAGCAAGTTCAGAACAATCGATACTTATCGACACGTGTGGAAACATCTTCAGTGATGCATGCCTCAACGATCTACTAGACTGCTGGGAAGGGGGAAGGTGAAGTCAAGTCAAGTCAAGTCAAATTTTTATTTCCAGATGGTTCAATGAATAAGCAATGCATTTTCTTTTTTCATCAAACCATCTATCTAAGAACAAATTTGTTAATGATAATACTGAAATACTACATTATTACAACCTTTACCAATAAAGTGTACCAATAAAAAAAAAGAGAAAACCAATAAAATAATACAGTGACAAAATACAAACGAAGACATGTGTACCCATTCATAAACGCCATAATTGCAATTTCAAAATTTAAACACAGTCATTGTTTAAATGTCCGAACAGCTTTTGGAGTATTCCTTCACAATCTGACGTACACGTGTAAATCCACACATGCTTTTTCTATCACATGGCTGTCATGTGAAAATGAAGAGAGCAGGTGTAAAATATGGCTAAATGTTTCTTCAAAATAATTCCTATTACCATAGCAACTATCGCAGTTCTTTGTGTGTTTTGGAATGCGATAATGCGTTTTTACTGTCATCCTAAACAGGAAGCTCAAACCCCCAAACCAGACGTGTTGCTCAAACAAGAAAAAGACCATGATTTAAAGGTGAATAGCCGAAGACAATGTTGCAGACTTCCTACTGCTATCACAACGCATTGAACACCGCTTTCAGAACAGCAAACCACTGTTGGTAAGCACAGCATGACTGACTTATAGAAGAAAAGACGGGTCAGTTCCTATCAGTTTTCTGACAAGTGTCTAGATCTTGAGAAAGATTAGCTTCTTTAGAAGTATCATCATCATCATCATCATCATCATCATCATCATCATCATCATCATCATCATCATCATCATCATTGTAAAAATAGTAGTATCAGTAGCAGCAGCAGCAGCAGCAGTAGCAGCAGCAGCAGCAGCAGAAGCAGCAGCAGCAGCAGCAGTAGCAGTAGTAGTAGCAGCAGCAACAGCAGAAATAATAGTAGTTGAAGTAGCAGCAGCAGAGGTAGTAGTAGTAGTAGTAGTAGTAGCAGAAGTAGTAGAGTAGCAGCAATAACAGCAGCAGCAGCAGCAGCAGCAGCAGCAGCAGCAGCAGCAGCAGCAGCAGCAGCAAAAGCAGAAACAGAAGCAGCAGCAGTGAATGATTTCCTTGTGAAATCTTCCCGTTTTCATCGTAGCCTACCCCGTCAATCGATCCAAAGATAAGGTTTCCTGTCTCAGTTAGGGAGCCAGCCTCCACAGGGTGGTTTCACTGGCCCCAGGAAAGGACAAAGCCAACACACAGATGGCGGGGAGGCTTCCTGAAGCCAGCTGAATGTTTACACACATCTTGCAGGATGGAGAACGAAAGGAAATGGAAGCTGAATTGTCGGAAGAGACCTTGATTTGATTTTGGGAGCCAAGAACTGGTTTACTGTGATCAAAAGATAGGTAGATAGATAGATGGATGGATGGATGGATAGATGGATGGGTGGATGGATAGATTGATGGATAGATGGATAGATATATAGATGGATAGATAGATGGATAGATCGATGGATGGATAGATAGATAGATAGGTGGATAGATAGATGGAGAGATAGATAGGTGGATAGATAGATAAATAGATAGATATATGGATACATAGATAGATGGATGGATAGATAGATGGATAGATAGATACATAGATAGATAGATAGATAGATAGAAGGATAAATAGATGGATGGATAGACGGCCGGACGCCGGATGGATGGATGGAGATATATTTACAAATAGATGGATGGATGGATGGATAGATCGTGGATGGATAGATAGACGGATAGATAGACAGAGATTTAGATAGGTAGATAGATAGTTGGTAGGTAGGTAGACAGATATATAGATAGATAGATGGATAGATAGATCGAGAGGTAGGTAGATGGATAGATAGGTAGATAGATAGCTGGATAGATAGATGGATAAATGGATAGATTGATAGATAGATGGATAGATGGATAGATAGATGGATAGATAGATAAATAGATCGAAATAAAGGGGAGAGAGAGAGAGAGAAGAGAGAGGAGAGAGAGAGAGAGAGAGAGAGAGAGAGAGAGAGAGAGAGAGAGAGAGAGAGAGAGAGAGAGAGAGAGAGAGAGAGAGAGAGAGAGAGGACGCAAACGCAAACGCAAACGCAAACGCAATTTCATCTCACGAGGGTTACGAGGATTAAGTTACAAGACCTTTTTACATCCAGCCCTCAAAATGAAAAGAGAACGCTGCAAGAAAAAACAAAAGCATATAGCGAGATAGAGAGTTAAGTAGAGACAGATCCATAGACAGAGAAAGGTGGAATATTCATTTAGCATCCCTACACATTCAAACCCGTGTTGGGAGGACAGCATAGCCTAGTGGTTAGACTGCCCAGCTCACGAACTGAGAGTCCGGGGGGTTCAACCCATCATCGAGACGCCTCTTCGAGGGTATTTATTCCTCCTCTTGGAGTCAACATCAGTACTGATTCCACTCCCCCGAAAGTCTTTCGGATGAGAATGAAAACCGAGGTCCCTGATGTCGTGTTAGGACATCATATCCAAAGCCGGAATACAGCTACCTTATGGTGGGCTAAACGGTCGCACAAGCAAAACCTCTCCATTGGAGAACCTCAGAGTTCAATCTGAGAAACGATCAGCCCCCCCCAATCCCATCCCACCACCACCACACCACCACCACACCACCACCACCACCACCACCACCACCACCACCACCACCACCACCACACCACACCACCACACCACCACACCAAACCAAACCAAAACAAGAAAACCCCAACCGAATTTTGACTCAATGAGATCTACTGTGTAAAACAGCAAAGCCAATCCAACAAATAGACCAGTCTGCTCCAGCAGGTTTACTTACAAATGATTATCTAAGGCATGTTCACTCATTAATTTCACTCAGAATCGATTAGAGAAAACACCAAGCAAGCATCGATCGCTGGAAGGAGGAGAAGAGGAACAAAGCGGAAGGAAGGACATGGGGAGGAAGGAAGGAAGGAGAAAGGCAAGAGCTCATTCAAAGATTCAAGGGAAGGATTTTTTGTTCTTTTCAGTTGGTGTACCCCAAATCCCCCCAGTGCCTCGACTGGAAGGATAGGCTGCTAGCCACGCAGATGGCGAGCACAGTCCCCTAAGGCCAGCTGGATATTTGCCGACATCTGCCAGGGAAAACAGAAAAAAGAAGTGTTTGTCGAAGGGACGGATGTGACTCCGTCTAAAAAGAAAACTGCGAACCCTGCTGGCTCAAGAAACAAATAAAGATGGAAATACAAGGATTGAGAGAGTAGAATACAGGTGACAAGGAGTGGAGTAGGGAGAAGCAAGAGAGAGAGACAGTGGAGGAGGAAGGAGGAGGAAGGAGGAGGAAGAGGAGAGAGGAGAGGAGAGAAGGGAGAAGAATAAAGAAGAAGAGGATGGGAGAGGAAGAGATAGTTGTAGAGTTAGTGAGAAATGACGAGATGGAGGAAGGATAGGAGAGAGAGGACGGGGACAGTCAGAGTGCCAAGTATATTTTATTTCGGATGGATAATGAAAATATGAACTCATGTGCTTTTTTTGAACTATTCCCCGCCCTTATCGGTAAAACAAAGATAGAAAATACTGTATAGAAAAAAAAGAGGAAAAAGGAGAGAGAGAGAAGAGAGAGAGAGAGAGAGAGAGAGGAGAGAGGAGAGAGAGGAGAGAGAGAGAGAGAGAGAGAGAGAGAGAGAGAGAGAGAGAGAGAGAGAGAGGAAGAGAGAGAGAGAGAGAGAGAGAGAGAGAGAGAGAGAGAGAGGGAGAGAAGAGAGAGAGAGAAAGAGAGGGCTATCCTTCTTTTCCTTTCATGTTAAAAATTACTTCTTGAAAACCACACCATTAATGCAGGACTGTTTTAAACACAAAAAGAAATCCTCTGTCAATTTCAAACAGTTTACTGTAGTGATTTGCTATGAAGTCTTCCTATTAACATCCCACCTTAATCCAAAAGTCAATGAGAAAACTTTCCCCATAAATTATTTCTCGTGTAAGGATGATAAAACATTTGAACTTGACTTTGAAATCAAATTTGAAGTTGAGACATAGGCATGGGGTAGCGATCCCCGCAGCGTCCCTAGAATGACCCTGTCCTATGATTCTTGGACCCTTTGGGGTTTGATACAAACTTGCCATAGGACAATGAGCTGCCCTGCAAACTAGAACTGAGGTCATCACAAAACCAGAGCAGAAGGGTCCCCTCAATCAAAAACCAATATTCTTTGAATTGAAAGATAGAGGATAATGTATTTATAATGCAACGGAAGTCCACCAACTTTGAGACTTCTTGACAGAGAGAGCGAGCTGTATTGATGCTTCATTTCATAATATAATTGTCCCCAAATCAACCAGGCCTGAACACAACATGACCGACTAAAAAAGAGACCAGTCACACACACTGACAACAAATTTACATATTAATGACCTGCCAAGAAATCCTCCTATCAACAGCCTCACACCCTACTCCAATCTATCAACGTTTGAATCAGAAGACGCCTTCCTTTCCTAGCTTCCAGAGCTAAAAAGACCACCCAGCTTTGTTGACTCAAGAGAGGACAGAACCAACACGGCGGTGACAGAGACGTTTGCCTGCAGGCAGAATGACTGTTTGCCTGACAGGCGAAAGAACGACAGATGAAGGACATTAAGACATGGGTGTGAGTTGCGAAGAACAGAATGAGGATGGGGGAAAACAGGGTTGTGTTTGTTAAACAAAGCACACAATGACAACGTGCGGCAACACACAGTTCACCACACACACACACACACCAAACATCGCACCAAACGCGTGCCGCGCATGCACGCATGCACACAGACAACATGCACATGTGTGCATGGACACACACTTGCACTTACACAACACATACCATGCACACAAAACACATCAACACACACACACACACACAGACACACACACACACACACCATACACACACACATACACGCATGCACGCACGCATAAATTCGTATTATATGACAGTTGCACTATTAGGCACAGAAGTTTGAAATTATTTGATGAAGGGGAGATTTTAGACCAGGAACAATAGCACTTTCAGTCTTTAATAGAAGTGCAGACCTAAAACATTGAGTATTTTACAGAGTTACGTGTATACATATGTGTTTTTAATGAACTGCATGTGTAGATTTATGGTGACAACAAAGCTTCTTTCCCAACCCTCACTCTGTATTGGTTTTTGATTACCCTGTTTTAAAATCATTATACTAAGGATCTCTAGCATCATAGATGGGAAAAGGGAATCTCTTAATATACTTCATTATAGGCCAGAATTCGTTGATATAGCTATTAGTATTTCTAGGCCTGCTATGAATATTTTACCATAGGTTCATTTTGTATGATATTTTTAGCTGTTCTAATTATTTGGTTTGTTCTCTCTTTTTCTACTGTTCACATTTGATTCATCTTCGAAGTCAGAATGCGGATACCTAATGGTGGGTGAAAACGGTCACATACACACAAAATCTCTCCATTGGGATAGCCTAGTGGTCAGAACATTGCGCTCGCAATCTGACGACCCGGGTTCGATTCCCGTTCAAGGGGATATTTTCCCCTGGACTTAACATCAGTGCAGATTCCACTCTCCCCAAAAGTCCTTCGGATGAGACTATAAACCGAAGCTCCGTGTACGAACGCACGCAGAACATCTTGGGCACACGTTAAACCCTGTTCCACTTTTCGTAAGAGTAGGCCATTGTGTGCCAGTGGGAACAGATGACAGAATTTACAAAACCGCATACACACGGGGACTGGATGTGAAAAAGCACATGAGTGCTTATTCCATTATCCTCGATATAAAAGGATAAATAAAAAAAAAAAATAAAATCTCGGGGCTGTAGCTGAGGGATGGGGAAATAATTTCAGTTCTAATATAACCAAAAGTAAACAGACTTAAATTGATGAAACCTGACAATGCGGTGTTTCCTGGGTAGAGTGTAGTACCATAACGTAATGCTTTAAAAAAAATCTATTTCTGAACGTTCACTGTTTGTCTGGAAGAGTGAAACTGTCTCTTAGGAACAATTTCATTTTACCATACATCCTTATCAGAATTTCTGTTGACAGACCAAATCAAGTTGACAGAGCACATTAACTTTGATGACCCACACAAGTGGTTTGCCTTTCACTTATCAATGCAAGACCTGAACTCCCCTCCTCCTCCCCAGCCGATTTTATTATTAAAAAACCTTAGAGAAATAGAAAAAGAAAGGAAAGGATTAAAAGAAGGAAAAAGCTACAAATTATCCCTCCGCTTTATTTTAATAAGAAATTATTTCCTAAAATTAATCAGATGGCAGCCATTTTTTCCGCGAAGGCCTTGTCTAAGTAAAATTGACAGAGCACATTAACTTTGATGGCCCACACAAGTGGTTTGCCCTTCACTTATCAATGCAGGAACCTGAACTCCCCTCCCCCCCCCACCCCCTGCCGATTTTACCTAACGATTTTCCCCGCTTAAGAGACCTGTGGGCCCTTGATTTGCCCAGCCTTTATTGACACTGTATGGACCAACAAACTGACAGGGACATTCACTCGAGTCTTCCCTCTTTGGAACACAGGGCTTGTTAAACAGCTCCAATGCTTGTGGTTTTCATGTAGATCGCTGTGATTGACCCGCAAAAATGTGTGTTTTTGCGTCACCCATACTAACTAAGGTCATAACTGGGGTATCATTCTGGGCTAAAGAAAGGGATGTATTTAAAAAAAAATTTCATCGAATACTGCTCTAAGGTTTACCCAATGGTGATGTTTTGCGTATGCAGCCGTTTTTTGCCCACCTTTAAGGTAGCCGCACTTTAACTTCAGGGATGGTGTTTCAGCATGACACCAACGTGCTTGTGTGTGTGTGTGTGTGTGTGTGTGTGTGTGTGTGTGTGTTGTTAAATGTTGTCATCTTTTCTTTTCAGCATGCAATGGCTTGCACTTCCGAAAAGTAGAACGGGCCTTAACGTGTGCAAAAAATGTTCTGCGCGCATTCACACATGCGACCTCTGAAGGACTTTCGGGGGAGTGGAGACTGTACTAATGTTAACTTCAGAGGAAAAGTTTCTTTGAACGTGTGTCTACTGAGACCCCCGGGCCATCAGATCGCGAACTCAAAGTTCTAACCACTAGGCTATCCTGCCCCCGAATACGTTTTAATTTGCAACACAAAATGTGAAGTGGATAATCGAAAGCTTTGGTTTATAGCCTTACCGTAAACATTTGCAGGAGAAAAAAAATCCTTTGGGATCGACGGGACGGCATGCATACAAATAGCATCATTCTTCAGATGAGACTATAAACCGAGGCCCCGCAGGCAGAACATCTTGCGCACACGTTAAATCCTATTCCGCTTTTCGTAAGAGTAGGCTATTGTGTGCCGGTGGGAACAGATGACAGAATTTACAAAACAGCATACACACGGGGACTGGATGTTAAAAAAAGCACATAAGTGCTTATTCCATTATCCTCGATATAAAAGAATAATATGAATAAAAAAATAAATAAAAATAAAGTTTCCATGGAATGTATTCCAGGCTTAGCTGAGGTCCTGAGTCTGATGATTTAGCTGGTAAAGGCTGGCACTCTGTTATTATTGGGAAACATAGAGTAGCAATCCACCTGCTCTACAGAGCCACAAAAAAAGGGGGGGGGGGGGTAAATGTCAGTTTGTTGCGTATTGTATGTTATTGTATTGTGCTGTATTGTATTTGCATTCCATTGTATGGTATTGTGTTGTGTGGTATTGTTGTATTGTATTGTGTTGCGTTGTTTTGTCTTGAAGTGATTTGAAATGTGTTGTGTTGTATTGTATTGTGTTGTGTTGTATTGTACTACAATGCGTTGTGTTGCATTGCGTTGGATTGCATTGTATTGTGTTGTATTGTGTTGGATTGCGTTGCATTGTATTGTATTATATTGTATTTATTGTATTGTGTTGCATTGTCTTGTATTATACTGTATTGAAATATCAATTTCAGTCACGACAGATCTCTTCACGAAATTTGCGCTGCCCAACCTACCCCCCACACCCCCCGGCCTCCAAAAACTCCTGTTTATTTTATTTTTTATTCATTTTTTATTTATTTTATTTATTTGTTTAATTCTTTTATATCGAGGATAATGGAATAAGCACTCATGTGCTTTTTTACATCCAGTCCCCGTCTGTATGCAGTTTTGACAACATTGCGCTTGCAATCTGACGACCCGGGTTCGATTCCCGCTCAAGGGGATATTTTCCCCTGGACTTAACATCAGTGCAGATTCCACTCTCCCCAAAAGTCCTTCGGATGAGACTATAAACCGAAGCCCGGTGTACGAACGCACGCAGAACATCTTGGGCACACGTTAAACCCTGTTCCACTTTTCGTAAGAGTTGGCCATTGCGTGCCGGTGGGAACAGATGACAGAATTTACAAAACCGCGTACACACGGGGACTGGATGTAAAAAAGCACATGAGTGCTTATTCCATTATCCTCGATATAAAAGAATAAAATAAAAAAATAAGTAGGCAAAAACATGAGAGAGAGAGAGGAGAGAGAGAGAGAGAGAGAGAGAGAGAGAGAGAGAGAGAGAGAGAGAGAGAGAGAGAGAGAGAGAGAGAGAGAGAGAGAGAGAGAGAGTGAGTGTGAGTGTTACTGTGGTAACCGCCTCCTCATAACAGGTACTTGGGGAAAAATCTACGTTGCGTTCGTCAGATGAATAGCTCAGTCTCTGTAATGAAGGTAACACTTGTGTCTGGTATACCACCTTCAGTCACGGCAAATTCCTGTGTGTGTTGAGATATTCGGGCTGCTCTTCACGTGGAGAGCGCGTCGCCGTAAGAGAGAGTAGCGTCACACTGTATTAAAAAGAGAATTTTGTGTCTGAATGTATAGTTGTTTTGTTGTGAGAGTGACTTTTTCGGACATAATTTTGCTAGGGTCAACTCTCTTGCTGGTTGTTGTTTTTTTCTTAATGAAGTAAATCAGTGTTATACTCTTGACGAGATGTATTGTCCAAAAGGTTTGCGCCCAAACTACCACTCGTGGTGGAATGAATAGGATTTTCATTTCTGGTTCACTGGGATCAAACCCGTGACCTATCGCTTTTGGAGACAGAAGCATTACCTCTTGAAAACCGATCCATCAACATGTTGCCCCTGATACGAATACGAATACGAACTCTGTGTAGTCTCAAAAGGAAGAGAGATTCATATGTGTTGCAAGCATAGCTAAAAACTATAGACGAGTAAACACAAGCTGCAGCTCTCAGTATCTAGAGCTTTCTTTTTAGATGAAAAGAGAAAACAATTAGCATGGATAATAAAAGTCATGGTGATAAACAGAAATTGTGATGAAGGCAACTCTTAGACACGATCTGTCTCGACTGACTAGATTGAAAATTACTTCCAGAAATCGGATCGGTCTTATAAATGGTCAGCACTTAATTGACTTTAATTTCCACTCGTTCAGGATTCTTCAGCACATCGCATTGAGTTTTAAAGTAATTTCGTTCTGCAACTTAAACTTAGCGGGATCCATCTTTCTCCTGTGACGCTAAACGCATTATAGGATGGGAACTACCTTTTTCTTGTATATCAAGCTGTTGTTACTGATGTTTCTTCGTTTAACACTCTTTGCATATCAACACACAAGCGTTGAAAATCTTTGTTATTGATAGCATTTGAATGTCTCTTTTCATAAATTTGTATTTTTGCCTTGTATGCGTAACAAGTTATTATAATCTTCCATCACTGGTCTAATTGCTTTGTTGTATCTTAGCGCTTTGGGTTTCTTCAGGGTAGGGAGATGTGCGGGTTTCTGCTTGATTTCTGTGATTACATTTATGATTCTTTGTGTTATGAGTGGGTTGTGTTGTGAGTACTTTCACACGTCCACATTTACAGATTGTAAAAGGTAAAGGTAGTCCCATAAGCTATGTAAGGGAGCGAGGCGTCAGAGACCTCAGTTTCTCTAGGGGCCAGCATATTGAGGGTGGCGCCCATTTCTTCTCCCTCGCTGCTTTACCTCCCCTGACCCTAAAGAGGCAGGCACCCATTTACAGCTGGGTGAACTGGGGAACTGTACTGAAACCTAAGCGCGCAAACGGTCACCCATCCAAGTAGTAACCTCCCTCCACCGTGCATAACAATGGCTGGGGGAAAGTGAGTGCTCTGACCACTAAGCTATCCCGTCCCCTATCCCCTTGCAGATTGTAGCATTGTCAAATTTCATGTAACCCAGTTTTGTGTGTGTCTTGAAATAAAATATCTTATCTTAATTTTTGATTTACATTCTATATATCAATCACGATAGAATCTCTAAGTTTGTTGTTGATCCAAATAGGTATCATATCGTACTATTGTCAACTCTAACCCCCCAAAAATATATTTTTTTTAATAGTAAAAAGACAAAAAATAATGTTTTCAACCAACCTAAAAGAACTCCGAGGTATGATCGTCCCCTTATCATTCCTAAACCATAACCAGATTCGATCCAAGTCCTTTCTTCGCTGTTCCGGAGCCCCCCAAAAGCTCTGTGCTTGTATTGATCAAAGAGGGAAAGCCATCGAACCAATGATGTGCAGCGACTTCGACCGTACGTATGTCTGACTTGACTGGGTTTGTCTTCTGCCTTCCCTCCCTAGCTAATCGTTGACGCACTGCACTGATCGTTTTCAGGCAGTGTGTCACTGGCAAGTCGTTCACACAACACACACACACACACACACACACACACACACACACACACACACACACACACACACACACACACACACACACACACACACACACACACACACACACACCAACCACACACACCACACCACCACGCACGCACGCACGCACGCACGCACGCACGCACGCACACACACACACACACACACATACACTTTTTCTGCCTTGTCCTGTGTCGAAGTTTTTCCTCCGCTCATTTCAATCTTTTCGCTACAACTGTACCCAGATTTGTCATATCGCATCATCAGAGTTAGAAGTCCTCATGGAGCTCATCAATGTCAGGCCTCCGTGAGGCCAGCAGTCAGAGGGGCGGGCCCTTCACTGCTGCTGGGTCATTTTAGTGATGTTCATTGGGGCCTGTTCCAGAGCTAACATACGCAGGACACCACCTACTAAGCCCTCTAACTGATGAGAGTAATGTGTGTGTGTGTGTGTGTGTGTGTGTGTGTGTGTGTGTGTGTGTGTGTGTGTGTGTGTGTGTGTGTGTGTGTGTGTGTGTGTGTGTGTGTTGTGTGTTTGGTATAGGTGCGTACATTTGAATTTTGTTTAAGCTTTTTGATAGTTATTAGCTGCATGACTATGTAAGAATATGTTGAATGCAAGCGCTCTGATTTATCTTTGCAAGATATAGCGCTATACAAATTCCATTTATTATTATTATCATTAGTAACAGCTCTGTCGCAGCGATAGACAGGTAGAGACACCTACCCGGGGTGGTGACCACCACAACGTCCCTCCATCGACCGTCCCCGGTGAACCTCCAACCCCAAAGGCTTTGACACAAACTCACCACAGGCACAGAGTGTATGGGCAAACCGAATCTGAGGTCACCACGAGGCAGAGCTACAGGGGCCATCGAAGCAGGGACAGTTTTCTTGTATGAAGGTTAACGATAAGGAGACTGATGTATCGATACTGCTATGGAAGTGCGCCAGCTTTGAGACTTCTTGACAGGGCTGAACTTGATGCTCCCTATCACAACATAGCCCGGGACCAACCGGGTGCGGGAGATAGAGACACCTGCAGTGTTGGTCAGGGAATAGCAGCAACTCTCTCAAAATCGTGTAGGTATTGGATAAAGCTCGACTTTTTGTGTGGTCCCAGTTTTCCTAAAATGAACCCTTAGCAAACTCACTCTGGGTAGGAGCCGGCCAGAGTGATACAATAAATACCCATAATTCTCATGGGATTTAAACCTGAAGCCTTCCAGACCGTAAACAAAGCGCTTACCACTGCACTAGGGCGGCTAGTTGATTTATCCTATTCTTAGAAGAAGTTCATCGAAGTAGATAAGCGATAAAAGTGGTCCAGGTACAAAGACGTCATTGAAAGAAACTATATTTATATTATTTAGTAGATTGCAGAGATATTTTATGAGTGTGCATATATACAGTTTCGTGAAAAAAGGTGTCAACTGGAAGCTATCTTTTAATATAATGTAGACATGATCACATCACACGAATATCCGGACTGGCCAAGACTGCCCTACAGGGAACAGTGCAAGGAGGAAGACGAAGAGGCAGACAGAGAAAACGATGGAAGACAACATCAGAGAGTGGACTGGCCTGGAGTGGAACGATTTGCTACGGAAAGCAGAGGACCGTGGAGAGTGGAGGAAGCTGGTTGCAAATCTTCACTTGTGCCCCCACGGTCTACAGGACTACGACATAGGTGAAGGTGAAGACAATGTGTTTTTGAAATAGTTACGGCAAAACTTTCGCAAAATTCACAAACAAGTAGCAAATGAAGTTATCGCCTTTGTTGTTGTCGCATTGGTTTATTGAACTTATTATTGCTTGACATTTGTGTAAAATGTCGAACGGCTTCTGTGTATTGGTAGACATTTTTTTAATTGATGTTCCTCTCTAAGAGTTTAGAAGAAAAATATACATCTACAACAACTTAATGGCTGAAACTTATCCCCGACTAGAACACAGCAATCGTTTTTGCATGCTTAGATGCGTTCAGAAGTTATCTTAGATGTATGTTTTTAGATATGAATGAGTCAAAAGTTATAGAACAGACATATTAAGTATTTCACAATTTCAGTCCTCTTCTTTCTGAATGCTTACGATGTGTTAGACCATTAAACATATCAGTTTCTGATATCAGAGTAACGTGTTAGTTTATTCTCATCACTGATGTTGAAATGCAGTTAGTTTTTCACGGTTAAGTTAGATATTATTGTTTAGAACTGTTTGAGCCATCACCAAGGCACCCGTTCAAGGTTTTTTTGCCCTGGAGGTAACATCTGTACCAACTCCACTCACCCAAAAGTATATTGAATGAAACTATAAGTCTATAGGTCTCGTGTTCGAACGCACGCAGAACATCGTGCGCACGCGTTAAAACCCGTTCCTCCTTTCGGGTGAGTAGACCATTGAGTGCCGCCAGGAACGGATTTCAAAATAGAAAAAAGAAACACATGCACACTGGTGTGTTTAGGTATCATCTACGAAGTCGGAATGTGGGTACTTTAATGGTGGCATAAACGGTCGCATATGCAAAATCTCACCATTGGTGATCCTCAGACCTTTAGGCCGAGGAAATTAAAAACAAATGTCGAGAATGATGTTGTCTATAATAAAGTGAAATACCTATGAATATCATCAGGGAACAACCCCTGAAAAATGATGACTGATCAGAACATGAATTATTTAGTAGACATATAGCTTTCCTGACTGATTTTATGTTTTGACGATATCAGATTTCCAAAGGACAAAAAGAATATAATTTCACTTAAGTATAATTATATTACATGTTTGTCCACCGTGTTCGACAATGACCTCCAAAACAGCAGAGGAGGCAGCTGAAATTTTGGAAATTGGGCAGAAATCTGATTATAGTGGAGATGCCTTGCCCACAGCACATCCACACTCTCTTGGCCAAGAGGACACACGGACAGTCAGCGTCGGAGATGTTCTCCAAAGGCCAACCAGACCCCAGGGCTGCAGCACATAAGGACTGTGCAAGTCATGCCTCCTAGTCAGAGAGTCATAGTCGATCACTAAAGACTAAGCTGTAAAGTGGAATTCCACGAGTGGGAAAGCCACTGATCATAGTTACAGCCTCTCACTTTGCTGTTTCTCCCGGCGTCAATGGTTTAATAAAGAACTGGGATAAAGCCCAGGCGCTGAAGGCAGGTATACCTAGGTGAAATTGTTTTCTTTCTTTGTAACTTGATTTCTATGACCTTTTCAGCTGCAAAATGTTATCATATGTAGCCGAAGATTTGTAAGTTCTTTCGCTATCCACTTAAGTATAGAAGCACGTGCTATTCTGCGTGTTAAAGATGCAGCATTGTTGTTTTATACCGAACAGCAGTATCTAGCTGTGCAGTGAGAGCTTTCACGGGTTTGCGTATTGTAAAACTTAAGATGGGAAGGGTGAGATCTCGAAGGAAGTTGCTCTTCAGTGAAACGAAAAAAAGAGCTGCCAGTGATGGATTTACAGCAGGTTTTAGTCTTTATAAAAATTCTTTTCTAAGGTCACGCCACACGTCAAACCACGCACACACACAGCGCACTCACAAACACAACACACACAGAGCTCGCCAGTGATGATTTACAGCGTTTTGTACTAAAACCACACGTCAGCTCACACCACGCACGCACGCACACACAGCACACAACACACACTACAACACAGAGCGTGCGCCTGTTTGTGTATGTGTGTGTGTACGTGCACGCGCACGTATGCATAGGTGGTTTGTGTATACAAGCATGCCAAGATTTTCCTCTAAACACACATCTTTTTTTTTCATCAAAGATCTCGGATGTCAGCTCAGGTCTCCAATTATTCAAAACTGTCCGTGACGGTAAAAGAGAATGTCGACCAACCAAAACCAACCAACCAACCAACCAACCAACCAACCAACCAACCAACCAACCCAACCAACCAACCAACAACCAACCAACCAACCAACCAACAACCAACCAACCACCAATCAACCAGTCGACGAACCAACCTACCACCAACCAACCAATCCAGCCAACCAAACAACCAACCAACCAGCCAAACCAACCAGCCAACCAACCAACCAACCAGCCAGCCATCCAACCAACCAACCAACCAACCAATACCACAGAGAAAATGTGCAACTAAAACCCTAACATTAAGGAGCATTTTTTCTATACGTGCCTGTCTGAAAACAGCAAACACGAACGGAATTATGACTGAATATTTGATGAGGGCTGTACAAATTTGTCGAGCATATTTGGGAGAGTAGTGATTTAATCCATTACGACATACACGGCATTATCACAAAAAAAACTAGGCTCTTTTGGCAGAGAAAATTACTAGTTGGAGACAGAAGGCGGGGCCACGTGGATGAGGGGCCTTTCAGATAATTTCTGTATGGATTAAAAGCCTCTTGCAGGACATTAAGCAACTTAAAGGGAACACGAAGCAAGAGGAAATTATTACAGAAAAGATACGGCAACGCTTTAAGCTTATCACACAATCGCTCCTTTAACGAGCTACTTTTTAATGCAACTATTCAGAGAGAACCCTTCCACAAGTTTTCTGGTTCGTGGAGCACGATGATGAAGCGCCCTAGTTGAAATGTTTTCTAGGTGCCATGTTATCAAAGAAGTGTATGTGAACACAGAGAGACACTAGCACCCAGACACAGAGAGAAAGAAATAGCACGGAGATATGCACGGAATTATGCGCAGAAGTATGCGAACCGTGACAATAACTATGTTATACTCTATTTTTATCCCTTAAGTCGGAATATGGCTACTTAAATGGTAGACAAACATTGGTCTCATACGCAAAATCTCACCATTGGTGAACCTGGGATCTCTAGCCGAGGAACGAAAAGAATATTCTGGAACTTCCGCGTTCTGTGATTGTTGTTGTTGTCGGGAAGATAGTTAGAGAGGGCATGGGTGGGGGGTTTAACCACATTCCCTTAAGGAGCCTGACACATTTCTGTTGTCATTCTGAAGCAGGACGTCACCAGCACAGACAATACTGCACAAGGAAAGGTGAAACTCTTGGGTGTTTCGGTCTCCTGTGTCACGAAGAAAAGTGGTTTTATGTATACATTCCTCAACTCCTTTATCGCATTTCACCTTCACTCCGCCTATCCCGTAGAGCGTTAGGGCTCCCCTGAAGATTCCGCAACCAGGTTCCTTCACTCGCGGGTTTGAGCTTTCCGTAGCAAGTCGTTGTACTCGAGGCCAATCCTCTCTCTGATGGCTGAATTCCCATTGTGGTCTATCTGAATAAATCATCTGAAGTCTGAAGTCTAATGTCGTCTTCCCATCGTTTTCTCTGTCTGCCTCTTCGCCTCCTCCCCCTGTACTGTTCCCTGCAGGACAACAGTTTCGGCCAGGCCAGATGTTCGTGTGATGATCACACACACCACTTCAGTTTGTGGGGTTTTCTTCACACTGAAGTTAGCAGCTCTTCATTGTTACTTCCTCGTTGGTTATGGGGTCCCTGTATCAGATATCAAAAAGCACATTAGCATTCTCTTAACTCCGTAAACAGTTGTTGGGGGAAATTACTGAATTTTCCTTTTAACCCGTGGGAATACTGAGGGCCTGTCAGTATAGATAGTATCCCTACCTTCTGGAAATTCTGTGGTTCTCTCCCACGCCGAAGTATGATGCGCTGGTCCTGACTTGTCAGGCGCTTAACGGCAGCACAACGCATTTTTTTGCTCATATGACAGCCAATAGATGCTGTCTAAGCATTTGACGAAGATGACAAAGAAGACAACGACGACGACGAAGAAGAGGAAGAAGAGGAAGAAGAGGAAGAAGAGGAAGAGGAGGAAGAGGAAGAGGAGGAAGAAGAGGAAGAAGAGGAAGAAGAGGAAGAGGAGGAAGAGGAGGAAGAGGAAGATGAGGAAGAGGAGGAAGAGGAGGAAGAAGAAGAAAGAAGAAGAAGAAAGAAGAAGAAGAAGAAGAAGAAGAAGAAGAAGAGAAGAAGAAGAAGAAGAAGAAGAAGAAGAAGAAGAAGAAGAAGCACAAGAAAAAGAAGAAGAAGAAGAAGAGAAACCAAGCAACCTAGTCAGCTTCATGTCCCCTTTAAGCGTCTCATCTTCTTAGCGAGCGAAGCACGACTGACCCAGACAGAAAGACGGACATAAGCTTGCGCTGATTTGAGGAGTAATCTTCCTATTAACCACGTCAGCCCAGCCCCACATTTCGATCCCATGATCTTCCCCTTCTCCCTGCTGGCCTTTGAGACCCAAGAACCCCTCTGCTCTCCTATCGACTCGCGCAAAGACAAATCGACAGTCAGACTGGCGTGGACATTTACTGAAGCCAAATGTATGTTTACCGATATCTTGAACGCTCGGGGGACAGGGGAAGAAAAACAACAGGAAGAAAGGAAACGGACTGAACAGGGGAGCATATGGTTGGTATTCTGTTACTAGGGTGAGATGATGGGGGGAAGGTTGGACTGCGCAGTTAGATTGAAAGATTTTTTGTTTGCAATCAATGATGTTGCATAATTATACCGTTTTGATTTGTCTTTTCAAGATTTAGCGCTATATAAGTTCCATGTATTATTATTATTATTATTATTATTATTATTATTATTATTATTATTATTATTATTATTATTATTATTATTATTAT
>CM054150.1:31410032-31422532 GCA_028751875.1 Rapana venosa
ATTCTTTTCTCTTCTTCTCTTTTCTGCCTCTCCCTCATCCCCCCCCCCTTTTCCCCTCTTCGTTACAATCTTTTCATTATAACAAAGTGAAAGATTGACTTGCAACTATTGATTTTTAAGTCCCGAGGACCGCTGTAATGTAACAGAACCACTTCTTTGACAATGACAGCAGGGTTACAGACAGAGTTTGAGAAAATGAGAGAGAGTCAGAGAGAGAGAGAGAGAGAGAGAGAGAGAGAGAGAGAGAGAGAGAGAGAGAGAGAGAGAGAGAGAGAGAGAGAGAGAGAGAGAGAGAGAGAGAGAGAGAGAGAGGAGAGAGAGAGAGAGAGAGAGAGAGAGAGAGAGAGAGAGAGAGAGAGAGAGAGAGAGAGAGAGAGAGAGAGAGAAAACCCAATTTTCCTGAGGGACAAAGTTAGCCTTCGTGGTTAGAACCTCACACTCCTGGTATTTCAAGAAACAGGTTCCAGTCTCCCTCCACTGACGTGTCTGTTCTGAGGATGCTTCCCTCCTGGAGTTAACATTGATACTGTGACTCCACTCCCAACAAAAGTCCTTCAGATGAGGCTAGAAGCCGACGTATCGTGTGTACTAAACACACGTAGAATATCTTGCACTCACGTCAAAACCCCTATCTACTTTTTGGTGAAACAGTAGGCTGGCTACGGCAGGTGGTATGAAAGACTACTTGAGAGAGCTGCCCTTCCTATCATAATGTATCCTGGCGTCAACACATCCCGGTCTGAGAGATACAGATACCTGCAGTGTTGGTCAAGGAATTTGGGAAACGCTATCAGAATTGCATCGCTGAAGTTCTAATGTGTGGTCTGAGTCTTCCTAACAAACTCAGTCTGGGTAGGACTCGACCAGGATCCGATAAAAAATCCACAACCACACGACTCTATGAGGTTTGAACTTGCGACCTTCCAGCCAAGAATCCAACGCGTTGACCACTGCATCACGGTGGCTGATGCCAACCTTGAATTATGGCTGCCTTTCAGCGATGTATAGATTTGCTTATGGAAAGTCAGCTATCTCTCGGAAGAAAAATACAGGAAATATAAACATGTTGCTTTCCTGTGTTATTCGAGATAATGATACGTATAAATGCGCCTGTCAGTATTGTAATTGCCCTTCATGGGATGATTGAAGTGTTTTTGACTTGACTTGACTTGACTCTCTTCCATCTTAGCAGAATATTCATAACCTCTCAGTAAAGCAAACCTTTGTACCATAGAAAAATAGCTTTCCATCAATGACACAGTCTATGAAAACAGTGCCTTCTATCGAAGCAGTTTTTTTTGTTTGGTCACAGTAAGATAGACTTAAACTGAACTTTTTAATCGAGGAAAGTTTTCTTCTTCTCTCTTTCTCTCTTCTCTCTCTCTCTCTCCTCTCTCTCTCTCTCCTCTCTCTCTCTCTCTCTCTCTCCTCTCTCTCTCTCTCTCTCTCCTCTCCTCCTTCTCTCTCCTCTCTCTCTCTCTCTCTCTCTCTCTCTTCTCTCTCCATAAAAATCACTGTTTTCTGAGCAGGCAAATCCTTGCCCATTAAAAATTTGCTACAATTTTCCGGGGTCGATATATGTCAGTAAAAATTAGCTGTCATTTAACAAGGTATGCTTTTGCCAAAATTAAACTAGATAGCTTTCATTAGGGCTTTACCCATAACATGCTTCTTCAAAGAGGGCCCTTTTGGACGCTTTAGGAAATAGGAAACTTGGCTCTCGTTCAAGAGTGTACATGTTAACAAGACATAATTAGGTCTCATTACTTCCACTTTGCGCACATGTGAAGAAAAGCATGTTGTCAGCAATGCTGTGCATGTTGTGCATACACTTCTCTTTCGGTGCCTGCCTGCTTTCTGTCCCAATGTCTTTTACACGATTCCAGATTTAAATTCTGTCACCACTTTGGGTTTATGGAGGATTAAAAACAAATTTATTCAACGTGGCATAACACATGACCAGTGCCAACATGGAACACGCAGACAGACAGACAGGCAGACTGTCAAAAAAACAAGCACATCAACGCACAAGGACACACAGACAGACAGATAGACACACACACACACACGCGCGCGCGCGCGCGCACACGCACACACACAACACACACACACGCACGTGCGCACACACACACACACACAACCTCTCTCTCTCTTTTTCTTTCTCTCTCTCTCTCTCACACAAACACTCTATGCCTGTCTCTCTCAACGGCTATTTTTTTTAGCTGTGACTAACAGCAGTTACTCCATATGGCATGAAAACAATGAGCCAACGGGGATCTGTAGAGACTGTGATTTTTCATGTAATGAATATTTTATTGTACATAGGTCAACGACGATCACACACATACATACAACACACACACACACACACACACACACACACACACACACACACACACACACACACACACACACACACACACACACACACAACACACACACACACACACTACACAACACACACACACGCACACACACGTGCGCGCGCACGTGTACACACACGCACACGCGCACGTGTACACACACACACGCTCTCTCTCTCTCTCTCCCCTCCTCTTCCCTCCTGTGTTTCACTGACACATTCGACAGCTAAACACAGCAATGGTAGACAATGCTAGGATAAACATTGATACAAGCAAAAACACAAGTAGCAACAGAAAATAATCAAGAGGATTCTCAACCTTTCCAAGCCACACTACAGACACATATATATACATATCCATTATTTTCAAACATTTGTGCGTAAAATCTAGGCCGAGCCATAGTTACATACTATTAGTGAAAACGTGCACGTTATATGGTTCAAATCCCTGATTATACTCATCCCAAACTAACAGTATATAATTGTCACAAGTTGTCCAACAAAACTAATCTATACACACACGCCCCATTTTATAGTGTAACATTCGACAACGTGTCGTTGAGTTTGGCCTTGTTCAGCTCAGAAAGTTTGGCTATAGCCTATTCAGCTAAAGAAAGCTTAGAGTTTTCTATGGTAAGCCTGAAATTCCAAAAGTGATGATCGGAAAATATTTGATTGCAATTATGGCTTTACAGAAGGTTCATAGCTATGTAGATTTGTCATTTCTGGTTGTTTGTACTTTGAACAAATATTTTTTTATCCCCCATTTTGTGGTCTTCCTGACTTGCTTGTTGGTCATATATATATATATATATATACATATATATATATATACATATATATATATATGTCTATATCTATATATATATGTATATAGAATAGATAGTAGATAGATAGAGAGAGAGAGAGAGAGAAAGAGAGAGAGAGAGAGAGAGGAGAGAGAGGAGAGAGAGAGAGAGAGAGAGAGAGAGAGACAGAGAGAGAGAGAGAGAGAGAGAGAGATGTCAGAGAATCAGGACTACGACCAAAAAACAAGTCAATAGAACATGTTGTCTTGTTACACAAAAATCAATCATCTCTCTTGGTAAAAAAAACTCCCAACTGAGATGTACAAATCTGTCACACGATTGAATAACTATCTGTGTGTGTGTGTGTGTGTGTGTGTGTAGTGGTGGTGTGTGTGGAGAGAGAGAGAGAGAGAGAGAGAGAGAGAGAGAGACAGAGAGAGAACTCAGACATATTGAATTTGTATATAGCATGCTTTGCTATAATTATTTCAGCTAAACTTTCTTAGGAAAAAACCACCCCACTCCACTCTAGAAAATGTCAAAAAAGTAGTTCTGCGTACCTTGATCATTAAACACAACTTTTTTGCAGACTTGAGTTTTGGTTCTAGGGCATACGTTATTGACCAGAAAGAAAGAAGATTCTAGTAAGGGCCAAAAAACACCAAACAAGAACATCAACCTCTTCGGCAAACATGTACCAGTGGACCATAAATATGTTCTGACAGACGTATTGCTTTTATCTGTTCTTCCCTTCACTGTGACCAAAAAAAAGTTATGTTCAATAACACTAGGCCAAAAACAAAACCTCTGTAAAAGTGTTGGAACAATTCACACATCAACAGCAAAGAAAACCCCACACACGTAGGACTCTAGTTCTTGACCGAGTGCTATGACTTGCCCACGGTGCCCGAGGCGCTGGAAGTGTGAGGAGTCTGGATCAGCGGAGTGTCTTCCGTCTCCTCCTCATCCGCACTCAGTTCTTCCACCGCCACACTCCGCGACTGAGTGTACCTCATTCTCCTCATGGCTTGAGTGATACCCTCCTTGCTACCACCCCCACCACCACTAGTGACACCACCACCACCACCACCACCACCTCCACCACCACCACCACCACCACCAACAACAACAACAACACCACCGCCACCACCAACACCACCACCGCCACTGTGAGACGTGGTGGTAGGTGACGGAGGCATTCCTAAGCGACGTTGGAACTGTTGGTGTTGTCGGTGGAGCTGACGGTGGAGGAAGTGATGGACATGGAACTGTCGGCGTAAGAGTCCAGCGACAGATGCACGGAAGCCCGGTGCACGATGGTGGAGCGTCTTTTGGCCGTGTCACGCTGGCGGGGGTCACCACACACCTCCTCCCCTGGCTTCTGACCACCCAGCTTCCTGCTGTGGTCAACAATCAGGGCACCCGGTAGACCCAGCTTAGCGTCTGTTGTCCCTTCTGGACTCTTGACCGTGTGGTTTTCTGTGGAGAGCTCGAAGGAAGGGGAATCGTTCCCAGTCTGGTTTTTGTTGGCAGTCAGGTTTTGGTTCAGCGTCTGCTCCACTTTGACGGGGTCCAGGTATTTGGGGGACGGCACCCGGGGATGTACCAGGGCTGGAACCACGAGCTGCTGGTGCTGGTGCTGGTGCTGGTGCTGGTGGGAAGGGCGGGGTTTGTGTGAGGACGTGGTGATGATTTCAGCAGATCGACAGTCGTTGTTGTGGGAGAGATGCCCCGCCTGTGTCTTCAAGCACGGAACGTCAGGAAGAATTCGCGAGCTGTTCACCACAGGCTCGTCAGCGCGAACCTGATCTTCACTTTCGTACACCACTTCACACGGATAAGAATAACGCGACCTTCCAGTTCCGACGTGCCTGACGTCATAGGGCTGGTCGATTTCGTGACGTCAGAGGAGGAGTGTGACGCCGCCACGGGCAGGAGCCTGCAGTCAGGCTGAGAGGAGGAGTACATGACGGAGGACACTCTGGCAGGGGTCACGCCACACCCGGACACTTGCCTTCAGCCATGGAGCTGGGCCTGGGCCTGGCGGTGTGAGGAATCAGCAGCTGGGCGGAGCAGGACCGGTCACCGCTCTCTCTGGCCTCACCCCGCCTCTCCCAAACTCGTGCCTGGAACGACCGCTGCCTTTACCCTGCCTAGCCAGCGGGGACTTGAAGCTGGCCGACCTGTGCATCTTAGTCCTGGTAGCCTCCGCTTTCACCTGGGGTCCCGGACTCTGGGCGTCCAGACTGTAGGATTTCTGGTCGGCGGTAGATTCCCGAAAGACTCTTCTCCTTCTCTCCGCTTCCCACTGCCTGTTGCTTCGAGTCGCTCCGCTCAAGAGAGGCAGTTCGTACCGTTGTTCTCGTAGACTGTGGGGGTCCAGTTTAGGTTTGATCAGATCGTGGGTGGCCGCATAGTCCGCGTCGTCGATGTCGCTGTTAAACTGCACGACGTGTAGGACGTGGTCACGCGGACGAAGGCGCTGTCTTTCTTGCCGAGGTGTGTCCTGTGCGAGGAGAGGTTTCCGTTCTGACAGCGCACACTGACGGCAGGACTGTCACAGCAGTCTTCTGCCAGAGCGTCGTGCGGGTCTACGCCGGGCAGGGAGCTGGTGGAGGCCTGGCTGGTGTGAGGGGAGGTGGAGGTGGGGGACTCCTGCACGGGGTCAGCGCGAAAGAGGTCCTTGAGCAGCATGACGTCCGCCTTCTTCTTGTCCTTGTCTTTGTCCCGCACGTCCAGCGACTGACACTTGGCCCTCAGCAGCTTGGCCGTCCTGGCGCTGACGGCGGAGGGCAGACTGTCGGGCCGCTGGCGGGTCTGCATGAAGTGAGCCGGCAGAGGGAAGGGGGGAGGGTCGGAGGGGCAGGAGGTGGGGGAGGTGACCCCAGAAGAAGAGTCGAAACGTCTTGTTAGCTCCTCGGATCTGCGCCAGCTTGGGTCTGTGTTTGGAGAAGCGGGAGCCGTCAGAGCCCCTCCGTTTACCTCCACTTTTGTCACTGTCCCTCCTCTGGCCTGGCTTCTTCTTGGCGTTGTTGGGATGCTGCTGCTGCTGCTGCGCTGCTCTTCTTGCTGTTGCAGCAGCAGCTGACGTTGTTGATGTATGTGCTGCTGCTGCAGCTGCTGAAGACGCTCCCTGGGCTGAAGCTGGCCGCTCTTGAAGGCGCGTGGCGGCACTGCCTTGCCGAGGGAGGACACCTGCAGGCACATGGACAGGCTTCTCCTGCGGATCCGCTCGTGGAGGTAGGCTGGGTTGTCCACGCCCGTCTTGTCCACGCCTGTCGAGCTCTGGGAGAGAGTCTGAGGAAGGGAGAAAGACATCTTGCCGTCCATGCTGCAGGAGGGCCGTGCGAACCTGCCCCGCCACAGAAAACATCAGCTTACTTGAAAAGCCCGTACTTTTTTTTTATTTATTGGAACAAATATCAATATTCAAACCTTTAACAGATATTTTGAGAAAAAAAATCAAATAATTACTCAATCAAAAGTGTTTCGTCTGGTATGAATTACGAAATTTAGACATCAGATGAACTTGCGTTAGATAATATTTTTCACCTATTTATCTGCCTGAATGAGAAAATTCAGACAACCCCAATATGTACTTACATGATATTTTCATTCTAAGTAGAAAACCCAAATCTTAACCTATCTACTATACAAAGATGTCTAGACAGACAACAGACATCCTCAAAGTAAAACTGAATGACTGCAGGGATGAGAGGCAGATAGGTGCCAGGCTGACTGACTATAATCATCCTTTCAATGCTTATAGATACGCAGTGTGAGTAGGACAGAGCTGAATGCTTTTCCTCATGGGAGTGTACGCACTCAGACATTTTCATCAGCACTCCTCTTTTATATCTGGTCAGACTGCAGTTTCTAGAAGAGGTCTTGTCGCATACAGAACGTTTCTTTGTCAAAACTCTTTTCACCCAGAAATGCAGCCTGCAGACAGTTAACGTATTGACCGAAAGAACTCGGGTAGGTAAGAGTGCTTCTTGGGTACTTCGTGCTTCCACAGCCCGGCCAGCACTGACATAGACTATCAGATTTTGAAGGTACGTAGCTGTCTGATCCAGCTTAGTGTCCCCTTCTTGCTGTCACATTTCAGCTTCAGTGTATTCACAAAGAAAGCGTGAAGTTATGAATGTATTTCCGCCGCTGACTGACTCTTGAAAACGTGGATATAGTTTTAAACACTGGCACCAGCGCAGACAGGTGGATATCATGGATTTATAAATATATTATTCTTCTCCTTCCCAGCTCCACACGCACGCACGCACACACAGGCACTAAAGACACGCACACACACAAGCACACACACACAAGCACACACACATACACACACGTCCTGGCGCGCAGCGCGCACACACACCAGACACCACACACACGCACACACACCACAACCACACACACACACACACACACCACACACACACACACACACACACACGTGCGCACACACACACAAGCCTTGCACTACTGCACTTAACTACCCACTCTCTCTTTTCCTCTCTCCTTCCCCCCCTCCATCCTCACTCTCCCTCTCACTCTCTCACTCCCACTCCTCATCCCCTCCCTCTCACTCCCCCTCCCTCTCCTCCCCTCCCCTCCTCCCCTCTCCACTCCCCCTCCCCCTCTCACTCCCCCTCCCCTCTCTCATCTCTCCCCTCTCTCTCTCCCCTCTCCCCTCATCCCCAGCCCCCCTCCCCACCATCCTCCCCTCCCCCCCACCATCCTCCCCCCCCTCCCCACCTCCTCTCCCCCCCCCTCCCGCCCCCCACCATCCTCACCTCCCCTGACCCATTCACTCTAACAATGCTCACACCTTCTCAGCCGGCGAGCCCGGACCGTCTCTTGCACGTGGCCTAGCATCACCCCCTGACTGAGAGCATCCCCTCCTCCTCCACACTCCTGCTGCTGCTGCTGCCCTCGCAAGGCCTCGGGGTCGCAGATGTTGGGCAGCGACGATGTCTTTAACCACGCTTCGTGCTCCATCCCCACCCCTCTCACACACTCCCCTCCTCCTCCTCCTACACCTCCTCCTACACCTCCTACACCACCTACACCTCCTCCTACACCTCCTACTCCACCACCCAGCTGTTTCAGTTTCGGGTGGCGAGGCTTCAAGGCCAGGTGGCGCGGGTGGCCGCGGTACCCGTAAGGGTGGTGCGGGTGGGAGAAGCGCCAGGTACCCGGGGCGAGGTCCGGGGACATGAGGAGGACCGGGGTGCTGATGCTGAGGGCTTTGAGCAGCGTCTCCATGGGCCGCTCGCTCGTCTTCTGGGCCGGTGGAGGCTCCTTGCGTAGGGGTACCTCTATACCTAGAAAAAGGGGGTTGGATGGTGAAGGATGTCGTTAGTTTTGGTTTGGTTTGGTTTGGTTTGGTTTTTTGGGTGTTTTTTTTTTTTTTAGTGAAGAGAGATAATTATACTGATAGTTTTTGATGAAAATAAAATAAAAAAGTGGGGTGGGTGGGGGGTGGGGGTGGGGGGGGAGAGAGAGGGAGAAAGGAGGAAGGAGGTGGAAGAAGGAGGAGAAGGGAGAGAAGGAGAAGGTGGAGGAGAAAGGAGGAGGATGAGAAGGTGGAGGAGAAGGATGAGGAGGAGGAGGAGGAGGAAGAGAGGAGGAGGAGGAGAGAAGGAGAAGGATGAAGAGGAGAAGAAGAAGAATGCGAAAGAAGAATTGCGAAGAAGAAGAATTGCGAAGAAGAAGAAGAATTGCGAAGAAGAAGAGGAATTGCGAAGAAAAAAGAATTGCGAAGAAGAAGAATTGCGAAGAAGAAAAAGAAGAAGGAGGGAGGAGGAGAGGTGAGAAGAGGAGGAGGAGAGGAAGAAGAAAAGGCAAGAAAGGGGGAGGAAATGTTGACGGTTTTGTAAAGCAAAGAAAAGAGCTATTATAAAGATGGCGACAAAATCGAAAGGGAACATTTATTTAAATAGTGAAAGTAACAAGTACAGAACTGAAATCTTAAAAAAAAGAATGAGTAGCATTTTTTTGATCATTTATTTCATTTATTGATACCACTTTAAGTCACGAGATTTCTCTGCGTGAAATTCGGGCTGCTCTCCCCGGGGAGAGCACGTCACCACAAGAGCAGCGCCACCTTTTTTTTTTTTTTTTGGTCTGCAACTGTATTTGTTTCCCTAACAGAGTGGCTTTTTTCTAAGAATTTTGCCAGGGACAACTCTCTTGTTGCCGTGGGTTCTTTTATGTGCGCTGCATAATTTTGTATAACACACGGGACCTCGGTTTATCGTCTCATCCGAAAGACTAGCGCCCAGACCACCACTCATTGTCTAATGGATGGGTGAAAAGTTTCGGGCCCAGACGGGATACAAACCACCGCACACTTCCGACCCGGACTTTTCGCTTTCTAGACAGGCGCGTTACCTCTAGACCACCGATCCACTTTCATGTTGATGTTTTGGGTTTCTAAGGCACAGAAATGTCAAGGACAATCATAGTTGGTGCCATTTTTTTTCTGTAAAGATTACTGTTACTTTAGTTTTTTCACATGAGTATTGCTTTAATTTATGTGATAATTCTTAGATAGCGAACGTTAAGTGTCAAAGTGAGATTGTGTATATTCGGACTTTATCATAGTTTTGATTTGAAATCTAGTTGATAATAAAAAATAAAAACAACTTTTTAAAAGTTGTCTAGGAGAGTGCAGTACTTAAGTAAATTGAAGACAAACGAAAACACGCATTGTGACAAACAAAACAAAACCCAAGCCAACACACACACACACACACACACACACACACACACACACACACACACACACACACACACACACACACACACACACACACACACACACACACACACACACACACAACACACACACACAAGCACACACACAAACACACACACATACACACAACACACACACACACACACACACAAACACACACACACACACACACACACACACACACACACACACACACACACACACACACACACACACACACACACACACACACACACACACACAACACATTTTCAGATGGTCAAAAGCAGACAAGGTAGCTACCATACGGTTAACGCATAGCCACAGCGAACAGTGCGTGTAACTGCCGGTGATATTTTCCGAGTTCTTTGACTCTCTTTTTGTCCTTTTTGTCCTGCACTTCTGCAGACCCTGCACATATGACGTCAGTGCAGCCTCCCCGGCAAGAAGGCCAGAGACGAATCGTGGTCGATTGTTTTCCATTATTGTATAGACAGGAGACATTTCTGATTGTGGAGTGACATCGACCAGACGAATTAGGCACAGAGAAGAAAAACAAAACCCAAACAAATAATGACAAAAAACCCCCAACCTCCCGACGATCTAAAATATAAAATAAACACACACGTAATCAAAAGTGCACTGTTGGCAATCTTGCTAATAGAAAAACGTATCGTTATTTCTGGTTGATGAAAAGAAAGTGACCTTTTTTGTGTGCTGTATATGGTTACTGATACAGGCATAAACTGGATCTATTATTGCTAACAATTTATGTAACTATAGAAAAGTCTACTACAGAGACAAATATTTACATTTTGTGATTATACACCCTCCCCCCTCTTCAAGAAAAAGCAAAAGCAAACAAAAAACAAAACAGAAGCATGGAGGAACGCAAAGACTACGTCGTGACATGAATTTTCCCTTCTCCAGCAGAATGTCGACACAGTGTAGTTTTTAGGGGCGTTCTTTTGGGGTTTTGTTTTTGTTTTTTGTTTGGTTTGGTTTTGTGTAGGCTGTGTTTTAGACAACACAACGTGTATTTTCCCTTGAGCCAAATCTGATTTCCCCTGTTATATGTTCTGTTTGATTTTTATTCAAGAAAAACAAAGATAATAGCGCATCTTTTGCACAACATAATAATGAACTAGTAATGAGTTGGTGCGCTTGTAAGTGTCTAAATTTAGAATCCGTTCATCTTTTTGTGGACGGTTTCAGGCGTGTGAAAGTTTCGAAAGCAAGCGCTTTGATTTCTTTGCTTTAAAAGATCCAGCGCTATAATAATTGAAGATACCTTTATCTATCCATATAACCCACCATTCGAATAAAATTATGTTTCCTCTACTTTCCTCTACTCTACAGTATCTGTACATGAAATTCTCATTCCATATTCCTCTCCCTCTTTTACAAAACAAGTGTACACAAAAGCAGGAACAACACCTAACGTGTAACGTGTTGATTTGTCTTCCAGAAAAAAAAAAGTATTTGCATAAGAATCTTGTATGTCATCCAACCGAACTTGAAACTGGTTGAAGTCGTTTCGAACTTTGTGACAACATTTTGTGGGCTCTCTGTCTGTCTGTCTGTCTGTCTGTCTGTCTGTCTGTCTGTCTCATAGTTGATCTTACTGTGTGCTTTCAGTACCAAAACGCGTTCACTACTGATGATTGCAAAAGTATAACAGAACAACGCAACATACTGACAACCATGACAAAACTTTAAAAAAAAAATCATTGTTTATGATATCCTTTCAAACTAGTATTGTATTAGATTTTAACAATATTTATAGATATGAATTTAATGACACGATTTTTTCTTTTCAGTAACAAAGCCACACTAAGATTTTTGAAAATGTTAAAAAATGTGATCATTATTTATAATTGTAACTGAACCCACGCTTTCTTCTAAAAGTTTGCTATACTTGCTTTTTCCACACACAACACACACACACACACACACACACACACACACACACACACACACACACACACACACACACACACAAACACTCACACACATACACACACATAAACACTCACACACATACACACACATAAACACATGCACGCACACAAACACACAGACACATACACACACAAACACATGCACGTACACAAACACACACATGCACACACACAAATACATGCACGCACACAAAGACACACACACACAAACCACAGAGAGAGAGAGAGAGAGAGAGAGAGAGAGAGAGAGAGAGAGAGAGAGAGAGAGAGAGACAGACTGACAGACAGACAGAGAGGCAGACAGACAGACAGAGAGACAGACAGACAGATAGACAGACAGACAGACATTCAGACAGACAGAAAGAACAGGGAGCGAGAGCGAGAGCGAGAGCGAGAGCGAGAGAGAGAGAGAGAGAGAGAGAGAGAGAGAGAGAGAGAGAGAGAGAGAGAGAGAGAGAGAGAGAGAGAGAGAGCGTAAAAAAATTCAGAAAAATGATGAAGAAGAAAGGAAAACCAAAACTTGATGCCAATTATAAACTCACTCAAGCAGCCAAAAATCGCAAATGCCAAAATTAATTGAGCCTGTTATCGCACATTATGACGGCCTATTGTTCTGATGACAAGCCAAAGTGTGTTTTCTTAGAACTGAAAGA
>CM054150.1:31427532-31440032 GCA_028751875.1 Rapana venosa
TAAAATAAAATTTTTAAAAAGTACACACACACACACGCACGCACGCCTCCCCCCCCCCCCCCCCCGTCCCCCCGACACACACCTCCCCACCACACACACACGACTAGAACCCCCCCCCCCCCCCCCCCCCCCACTTCCCTACCTATACCCTTTCACACATAGTAGCCACATGCAAAACGTAGATAAACACCCCCACACACTCTCCACAATAAAAAAAACAACAACCCCAAAACCCCCCCAAAACAAACAGCTCTACGTTCACAAATAATACCTGACGAGGGCAGCTTCTTTGATAGCGAAGATCATGGAAAGAACGATACAACAAGATAAACTCAGAAATCTTTATTGTCTACTTGCCATACATGAATATGGAAGAAACGTTTTCATGGCTTCGTCAGTTTCCACAAGTCCTCTGGTAAACTGAAGCGGCCGATGTGTGAGAAACACGTTCTGCTGCATCCTTTCCTAGTGTCTGCTAGTACTGCCTGGTTTGTAATTAAAAGTTACACACCTGGCACCTGGCTATACCTGTCCTCCCTTTCAAGCCGGGAACCAGAGGTGTAAACAGGTACATCAAGTTGTCTTTAGTTCCAAGCCAGTTTCAATCTCTGATAATCCACACGGGCTTTTTTTACGACTGTAGGTTGCTTACAACAACGTCTAACCAATGGCCAATTATCCAGTGTGTGCGTGTATGTGTATGTGTGTGTGTGTGTGTGTGTGTGTGTGTGTGTGTGTGTGTGTGTGTGTGTGTGTGTGTACATGGATAGATGCACACACTCATTCTCTCTCTTTCTTTGTCTTTCTCTGTCTCTCTTTCCATCTATCTCTCTATCACACAAACACACGCACACACACATGTTGCGAGCATGCACACACACGCATACAAACATACACACACAAATACACACTCATCCACTCACTCGCTCATTCTCACAAGCACTCACTTCCTTTTCTCTTCCACGTTCTCCTTTCTGTCTAGTCTCTATCTCTCTCCTCACCTCTCTCAAACATACAACTCTCTCACACACACGCAGGCACCCACACCACACACACACACACCTGTGCCAAAACCTACAAAATAATCGTCACCTCATGAGTTATTCACAATTCACACAGACACACAGACTCGCACACCACACAACGACACACACCCAACACAACACACAACACACACACCAACACACACACACACACACACACACACACACACACACACACACACACACACACACACACACACACACACACACACACACGCACACACACTCGTCTAATATCACTTTAAGTGAACAGACGTAAAATGAAGACACACACACACACACACACGCACCACACACCCCCCACACCCCCCCACACAACACACAAACACAACCACTCCCACCAACCACACAACCCCCCCACCCCCCCCCCACACAACCCACACAACCCCCCCAACACCAACATTTATCTCGCTAGACTCTCATACTCTATGCATTCATTTTATCCTCTTATTTTTCTACCATTTGTTTTTGTCTTTTCAGACCTCCCACTTTTCTCTGCTGAAGCCGACAGGTAAGTAGGGGGGGGGGGGGGGGATGTTAGAAAAGTGTATCACCTTCCAAGCGTTTTGTTTATGTGACTGCCTCAACCATTAAAGATGCTGTATGTTAAATTAAAGACGCCACGAGTTAAAGATGCTTGCGTTAATTAAAGACGCTGCGTGTTAAAAGATGCCTGTCTTCTTGCAAGCTTTGGATTTTGTGAACCCAACGGCATAAAGAAACTCGTCTCTTCCTCTATGGTCTGAGGGTTAGTGCTAGGTTCACGTAGAACAAAGAAGCATATTTACACTTTGGCATGCATTCGCAGACAGACAGATAAATAAGCAGGCAAACATAGAGAGTGACAGACAGACACACATATACACACGCACCCTCACTCGCATACAAATACACACATACCTACAGACATTTACACACACACACACACTCACACACAAATACATGCATACCTACAAACATTTACACACACATATACACACACAAGTTTTCAAGATTTAATTCGCTGTTGACCCATTTTGGGGAATGGAAGATTTCAGTAAAGAAAATGAACTGTAAACACACACACACAACACACACACACACACAATACAAACACAAACAACAAAACATATATATATATATATATATATATATATATATATATATATATATATATATATATATATATATTAATAACATATAAATATTGCAATAACGCACACACAACACACACACACCACACACACACACACACACACACACACACACACACACACACACACACACACACACACACACACACACACCACAACACACACTCGCAATGATTAGACAATGTGAGATAGAAATTCCTTGTCACCTAGGCCTATTCCCCTACTACAGATCGGTCTCATCACACTTCAAACTCTCTGCACTACACACAGTTCAGTGTGTGTTGATACTACCGATACAACATCCCTCCACCCCCCCCCCCCCACACACACACACACTACTGACAGTTGGAAACATCTGTCTTCGCTTTCATCTCGAGAGTCAGCATTGGAGGAAGCACGTACACCAATTCTACTTATTTTCGAACCAATTAAACGTGTGTCTCCTTTCGGAAGTGTTTTGTGTGTGTGTGTGTGTGTGTGTGTGTGTGTGTGTGTGTGTGTGTTGTGTGTGTGTGTGTGTGTGTGTGTGTGCGTGTGTGTGTTTCAAGTCAAGTCAAGTCAAACTTTTATTTCCAGATGGTACATTGAATAAGCAAAATACTTGCTTTTTTTTCGTCAAGGCATCTAAGAGGAAAAAAAAACCCCAACAACAGCAACAACAAAAAAGAAGTAAATAACAACAACAGCAAAAAAACAACATCACACAAACAAATATACCAAATCTTATTGAAAAGGAAATTATAAAGATAAAGATGACGATGATGACGATGGCGATATCAATAAACAATGACAATGACTACTGCCAGAAATATCAATGGAGACGATGATTATACGATGAAACTACTAATCAAAAACATTACAGCAGATCATGTTTCAAAATCATGTTTGTTTGTTTGTGTGTGTGTGTGTGTGTGTGTTTGTGTGTGTGTGTTGTGTTGTGTGTGTTGTTGATGTTGTGTAGTGGGGGGGGGGGGGGTCGGATGGAGGAAGCCTAGTGGTCAATTCTACCTGTTTGCAATTCTACCTATTTTAACCAAGTAAACTCGTGTATCAATTCAGGGGGTGGTGGGTGTGATAGTGGGGGTGGGGTGGGTGGTGTGGGGGATGGGGTGGGGGTGGAAGATGTGTGTAGCCTAGTGGTCAGAGAGTTCAGCTCACGATCTGAAGGCCCAGGTTAAATCCACCACCAAGACGCCTGTCTGTTCGAGCAGATTGTTCTCTCGGAGTTAACATCAGTACTGACTCTACTACCTCCAAAATCCTTTGGATAAAGATATAAACTGAAGTCATGGGTATGAGCACACAGAGAACATCTTGCACACACGTTAAAACCCGTTCTTCCTTTTTAGAAGGTAGGCTATTGCGCGCTGGTAGAAAGGGATGACAAAATTTAAAACACACACACACACACATTCACACATGCCATCGTCATCATCGTCATCTTTATCTTTATACTTTCCTTTTCAATAAGATTTGGTATATTTGTTTGTGTGATGTTGTTTTTTGTTGTTGTTGTTATTTTTGGGGGCGTTGTTGTTGTTGGGTTTTTTCTCTCTTAGATGGCTTGACGATAAAAAGCAAGTATTTTGCGTATTCAATGCACCATCTGGAAATAAAAGTTTGACTTTGACACTGGTGTCAAGTTCAGACATCATCCTCCAAAAGTCAGAATGTGGCTACCTGAATCATGGGCAACAGAGGGCATACACCAAAATCTCACCATTGGTGAATCTCAGAACGTAAGCCGAGGACAGAGGGGAAAAAAAGCAAGGAAAGGCAGAATGTTTAGAAGCTGTCAACTGTGAAGAAAACACTTCAAGCCATGGGTTTATTTGGCTGTGTAGCACAGGGGTGAGTAAGCCAGCACAACAGCGGAAACATGCCAGACTCAAAGTTTTCAGCCATTCCATTGAAAAGCAGCAATTCTCTCTTTTTTTCTTGTTTTAAAGGTAAGTTGGCTGCTACTGCTGCTGCTGCTGTTCCTGTGTGCGTGCGCACGTGCACAGACGTACACATTTACACAGACACATACACACATGCAAAGAAGAACACGTAAACACACACATGTATGTATGTATGTATGTATGTATGTATGTATGTATGTATGTATGTATGTATGTATGTATGATGTATGTATGTATGTATGTATGTATGTATGTATGTATGTATGTATCTATCTATCTATCTATCTATCTATCTGTCTATCTATCAATCTATCTCTCTCTTCTACTCTCTATCTATCTATCTATCTATCTAATCTGTCTATCTATCAATCTCTATCTATCTTATCTATCTATCTATCTATCTATCTATCTATCTATCTATCTATCTATCTATCTATCTATCTATCTATCTCTATCTATCTATCTATCCATCTATCTATCTATCTCTCTCTCTCTATCTCTCTCTCTCTCCATCTCTCTATCTATGTAGTCACAGAGAGAGAGAGACAGACAAACAGACAGACAGACAGCAGACAGACAGAAACAGAGAGAGAGAGAGACAGACATACATGCAGACAAACAGGCAGACAGACAGACAGACACAGATAAAGCCAGCCAGCCAGACAAACACAGAGACAGACACATCAGCGATTTACCCCAGTAACTCTGACAGACGAACACTGCTTCTCTGTCTATTCCCACCACATACTAGAAAAGCTCAGCTAGAAACAGAGAGACACAGAGACAGATAAAAAGGCAGAGAGACAGACAGGCAGACAGATAAATAGACAGAGAGACAGACAGGCAGACAGATAAACAGACAGGCAGACAGAGAGACAGACAGGCAGACAGATAAACAGACAGAGAGACATACAGGCAGACAAATAAACAGACAGAGAGACATACAAGCAGCAGGTCTCTCAACCAGCCAGCCAGCCAGACAGAGAGACACAGAGACAGATAAACAGACAGACAGACAGACAGACAGACAGGAAGTCAGTTAATCAGCCAGCCAGCCAGCCAGACAGAGAGACAGATAAACAGACAGACAGACAGGCAGGGAGCCTCTCAACCAGCCAGCCAGCCAGACAGAGAGACACAGACACAGATAAACAGACAGACAGACAGGGAGTCAGTTAATCAACCAGCCAGCCAGACAGACAGAGAGACACAGATACAGATAAACAGACAGACAGACAGACAGGCAGGGAGTCTCTCAACCATCCAGCCAGCCAGACAGAGAGACACAGATACAGATAAACAGACAGACAGACAGACAGGTAGTCAGCTAACCAGCCAGCCAGCCAGCCAGCCAGCCAGACACACAGAGACAGATAAACAGACAGACAGACAGACAGACAGACAGACAGACAGACAGCCTCTTTTAACCAGCCAGGCTAGTCAGCGGGCCAAACAGACTGTGAAACAAGAGAGAGGAGATTCCCCTCATCTGGTACTTGTGAAAGACGAGCACTGGCTTGTGTATGTATGTGTCTGTTGCCACCGCATGCTGGAGAGATCAGCTGTTGACAAGCTGGGGCTTAACAAAAAGCCTGTGGTGCCTCCTCTTCCTCCTTTCCTCCTTGTATCCTACAGCCCTAGGTATAGGTGTGTGTACATACGCAGGGTTAAAAAAGTGGACTTGCTTGGTATGGGTAGGGGTCCAGTTTCCAACCAACTTCATAGGCCTACCTGTACTGAAAATATACTGTTTGTAGGTGGAAGTGTGTGTGTGTGTGGTGTGTGGGGTGGGGGGGGGGGGGGGGGTAGTGTGTGGTGTTGTGTGTGTGGAGGGGTGGGGGTGGGGGTGTTGTGGTGTGTGTGTGTGTCTGTGGGGGTGGGGGGTAGTGTGTGTTGTGTTGTGGGTGGGGTGTGGGGGGGTTAGTGTGTGTTGTGTTGTGTGATGTGTGTTTTGTGTATGTTGTGTTGTGGTGAGTTGCGGTGTGTTGTGTTGTGTTGTATATGTTGTGTGTGTGAGTGTGTTGTGCGTGAATGTGTGTTGTGTTGTGTTGTGGAGTGTGTGTTGTGTATGTGTGTTGTGTATGTGTGTATGTGTGTGTGTTTTTGTGTGTGTTGTTATGTGTGTTGTGTGTGTGTTTTGTGTATTTTGTTGTGGTAGTTGTGGTGTGTTATGTTGCATGTGCAGTGTGTGTGTGTGAGTGTATGTGTGAGTATGTGTTGTGTATAATCTATTAAGGTGTTTTTTTCTCTCTTATTACAGATGACATTGATGGAATAGCAGGATCAGAAAAAGAGCTTGCCAGCCTAACAGAACACCTGAATAAGGCCTCCAAAACATACGGCAAGGAAATCAGTGCAGAGAAGACCAAACTGATGACTAATAACACCAACGGCATTAGCACTGATATCAGGGTTAATGACCAGAAGCTGGAAACAGTTGAAAGCTTCAAGTACCTGGGAGCCATTGTATCAGACCAGGGATCCAAGCCAGAAGTAGTATGCAGGACTGCACAGACAATAACAGCACTGTCAAAACTAAACACCATCTGGAGAGATAAAAATATGTCACTTATCTCCAAGATCAGACTAATGCGCTCCCTTGTCATATCCATATTTCTGTATGCCTGTGAATCATGGACCCTGACTGCAGATTTGGAGAGAAGAGTACAGGCGGTGGAGATGAGATGCTTTCGGAGACTCCTTGGCATCTCCTACAAAGACCACATAAGCAACGATAGCGTGCATAACAGAATCCAGAAAACCATTGGACCCTATGAGAACCTTCTAACGATCGTGAAAAAGCGTGAACTTAAATGGTATGGGCATGTCACAAGATCCAAAGGACTTGCAAAGACAATTTTACAAGGCACTGTCCAAGGATGACGAAGAAGAGGCAGACCAAGGAAGAGCTGGGAGGATAACATCAGCAAATGGACAGGCCTAGAACTCAACAAAACTCTGAGAAAAGCAGAACAGAGAGAGGAATGGAGGGAACTGGTTGTTGAGTCTTTGAGGGTGCCCCCACGGTCGTCAGACTACGGGACAGATAGATAGATAGATAGATTACTTTGGTGCTTTCATTGTATTTGAAACGCTTCAAAGCAGAATCACCGATAAACAGTGAAGATGAACAGAACTGATCGGTACTCAAAGGAAAGAAAACACATTTTCGTAAGAGTAGGCCATAGTGTGCCGGTAAAAACAGATGACAGAAATCACAAAACCGCATACACACGGGGACTGGATGTAAAAAAGCACATAAGTGCGTACTCCATTGTCCTTGATATAAAAGAATGAAATAAATAAATAAATAAATAAAATACACACAGACACAGGCAGACACATATACATACATACACACCAAAAATACACACACATACATACATACATACACACAATCACACAATCTCACACACACACCACCTACTAAAAACAATACACACATACATACATACATACATACATACATACATACATACATACATACATACATACATACATACATACATACACACCATCACACAATCTCACACACACACCACCTACCTAAAAACAATACACACATACATACATACATACATACATACACACCATCACACAATCTCACACACACACCACCTACCTAAAAACAATACACACATACATACATACACACCATCACACAATCTCACACACACACCACCTACCTAAAAACAATACACACCTACATACATACACACCATCACACAATCACACACACAACACCACCTACCTAAAAACAATACATACATACATACATACATACATACATACATACATACATACATACATACATACATACATACATACACACCATCACACAATCTCACTCACACACACCACCTACCTAAAAACCCACCAACACTCTTAAAAACAACCTCCCAACCTCCACACACACAGAGGACACTGACCCCCCCCCCCACCCCCCTCCACCCCCCAGACCCCCCCCCCCCCCCGCCCCCCCACCCCCCACCCGCCCCCTTGCCAGTACCTCCCAAAGCCAGCAATAATGACCTGTCGGATCGCACCTGCCCAAGAAAGACAAGCTCACCTGTACACAGCTGGCCCATACAACAACGCTACTCCCCGACCCTGGTATCCTGGCACCAAGGCTTTCAACAGGTAAACCCAGAACGTCTAGTTCCCATCCCATACTCACACTCACACTCACACCAATTCAAGAGTAATTATTGGTCGTGTCTTTTTCCCACTTATACTGTTATAGTCAGTCAGTACGTGCGTTTAGTCTTCTACTTTCAGGTAGTCCTCGGCTATCTCGGTAGCCTTCCACTTTGTTGGTCGTTTTTTCTGCTCGCTCTGTGTGGTGTGTGTGTGTGTGTGTGTTGTGTGTGTGTGTGTGTGTGTGTGTGTGTGTGTGTGTGTGTGTGTGTGTGTGTGTGTGTGTGGTGTGTGTGTGTGTGTGTGTGTGTGTGTGTGTGACTTCCGCTTTCCAGGTAGTTTTCTACTTTCCGATAGCTTTTTGCTTTCTCTGTAGTCTTCCTGTTTCCTTGTTGTTTTCCACTTTCCTGGTAGTTTTCTACTTTCCTGATAGTTTAAGAGTTTTCTACTTTCCGGATAGTCTTTTTCTTTCCGGATAGTCTTTCACTTTCCGGATAGTCTTTTACTTTCCGGGTAGCCTTTCACTTTCCTGATAGTCTTTCACTTTTCCGGATAGTCTTTCACTTTTCCTGATAGTCTTTCACTTTCCTGATAGTCTTTCACTTTCCTGATAGTTTTATAGTTTTCTACTTTCCTGATAGTCTTTCACTTTCCTGATAGTCTTTTGTTTTCCTGGTTGTATTCCAGGAATTCCTAATGGTATTCCATTTTCTGATGTCTTCCACTTTCCTTCTGGTTTTCCACTTTCCTTGTAGTCTTTATTGGACAGTGGATTTTAGAAGTATTTAAGAATTGCATTTTCTAGCTTTCATTGTAGGTCAGTAAGTTAATTTCCATCCACTCACTTGTCAACCATTATTAAAAAAAATGTGTGCTTCCATCCCCAAAGTCTTCCATTTCCCTAGAAACTTTCCACTTTCCAGGTAGTCTTTAATTTTTTTGGATATAATCTTCCACTTTCTCGGACGAAGATGGATAATGTTGATGATCATAATTTCTTATGACAAGTAGAGAAGATAAAGAAATTATGAGTTGGAGAAAAGGTGAATGCGTGCGTGTGTATGTGTGTGTTTTATTTTATTCATTTTTTATTTTATTCTGTTGTATCGAGGATAATGGAATAAGCACTTGTGTGCTTTTTTACATCCAGTCCCCGTGTGTTTTTGGTTTTGTAAATTCGGTCATCTGTTCCCACCGGTACACAAGGGCCTACTTTTACGTAAAGCGGAACAGGATTTAACATGTGCGCAAGATGTTCTGCGTGCGTTCGCACACGGGACCTCGGTTTATAGTCTCATCCGAAGGACTTTTGGGGAGAGTAGAATCTGCACTGATGTTAACTCCAGAGGAAAATATCCCCTTTGAACGGGAATCGAACCCGGGTCGTCAGATTGTAAGCGCAATGTTCTTACCACTAGGCTATCCTGTCCCCCATAATCAGAAGAAAGGATTCATTGAAAAAATTCTTAACTGCAGATAAAATTTCCCACGAAAATATCTTGGCGGAGGCTTGATTATGTTCACACACAAAAAACACACCTTTCGTCGTCATGGACATTTTGGTTTTGAGACACGAACGATATGGAGACAAAATGGGCACACAGCTATTCTCCATCAAAAATTCCTGTATGATATTGTATATTGCATTGTATTGAGATGTATTGTAGTGTGTTATAATAATAATAATACATGGAATGTATATAGCGCTACATCTTGCAAATACAAATCAGAGCGCTTGCATTCAATTCGCTCCTACACAGGCAACCACCAACGATTAACAATATTTTAACAAATTCAAACTACACACACACACACACACACACACGCACCTAAACACACACACACACATGTTATACATTTCAGCACGGTGATGGAATTTTGGCTGTTAAAGGCAGGCAGTTATAATGTATTGTGTTGCATTATTATGTATCGTATTGCATCGCACTGTATTGTATTGCATTTTATTGTACTGCATTGTATATCGCTCTCAGTCACGACAGATTTCTCAGAACACAATGTTGAGCTGCTTTCAACAGGGAGATTGCTCTGCAACAAGAGCAGCACTAGCCAATTGAGTAAAAACTCAAACTCCTTCTTGTTTCCCAATGGTAGGTAGTAGCGTCTTTGCTACATAACTTTTCCAGGGACAGCTTTCTTGCTGCCGTGGGTTCTCCTTTATGCGCACTTAATACGTTCTGCACACTGGGCCTCAGTTTATTTATTGTCTCATCAGAGGGAAGCAAACAAACCAGCGAGAGGAGCATGGAGTCTACTGAACACAGTGAGTCACCTGGACCTTCACAAAACGAAAAAACAAAACAACACAACACACACACACAACCAACCAACCAACCAACCAACCAACCAACCAACCAACCAACCAGCCAACAACCAAACATCAACCAACCCACCAACCCACCGAACGACCGACCGACCGATCGACCAACCAACCAACTAACCAACCAACCAACCGACCGACCGACCGACGGACTAACAACCAACCAACCAACCAACCAACCAACCAACCAACCAACCAACCAACCAACCAACCAACCAACCAACCAACCATCCAACCATCCAACTAACCAACCATCCAACCAACCAACTAACCAACCAACCGACCGACCAACCAACCAACCAACCAACCAACCAACCAACCAACCAACCAACCAACCCAACGGAAAGTGTATGGTTTGGGGACAAGGTCCAGAATGAAGGTGGTGCTAATGGAGGTCAACCCCGGTGCTGTATTGGAAGATCAAAGCCTTCCCTCCGATAACTAGTCTGTCAGGAAATGGCAGGGAAGGCAGGACTGAGAAAACAAAACAAAACAAAACAAAACAAAACAGGACAGGACACAAAACATCCAAGCAAAAATGCCCAGCAACCCCCATCAAAGATGAGGACAAGACTAACGACTTCACCTCACATACACGCACACTGATTCGTGCATGCATGCATGTGCATTGCATGCGCGTTCACGCCTCACATATACACACACATATGTACGCACTCGCATGCACGTTCATGCACACAAGCACAAACATTCATGTATGCACGCACACACACATACACACACACACACACGCACGCACACACTATGTGTGCACGCACACAAAATTCCATTCAGTGCTGCTCTAGATTACTTTGCAAACAGATAGGTCATCTCTACCCGCGAAAACAGTGACTAAAAAATTATATCATTTTGTTTTGAGAATATTTGAAACTATTCTTTTTCTTCTTACTAAAAATTCTTTTTATCAAGACTTTGTTTCTGAAAGAGAAAGATATCAAAACATACAACACCAAATGTTTATTTTTCCCAAAATCATCTCGTCGTACACCTCGAAACAAACAAACAAACAAACAAACAAATACAACACAAGACCTAAAATGGTGTCTCAGACAAGCAAAACAAACAACAACACAAAGAGTACAAAGACAATATGCATTACTTTTTGAACTAAGAAAAACCTCCCCAAAAATCCGAAAGAGGTTTTCCAAGAGGGAACGGAATGAAATGGAGGTGATCCTAATGGAGATAAACTCTCCATCGCTGCATCTGGAGATCAAAGGCTTGCTTCAGATAACTATAGTCTTCAGGTAAATGGGCAGGATTGCAGGACTAGGGAAAGTAGAAAGAAAGAAGAAAAAAAGAGAGATGATAAGCCAAACATCAGCAAAAGACGAGGGAGAGACAGGCGACACGCACGCACGCACGCACACGCACACACACACATTTTCTATCTATCTATCTATCTATCTATCTATCTATCTATCTATCTATCTATCTATCTATCTATCTATCTATCTATCTATCTATCTATCTCTATCTCATCTATCTATCTATCTATCTATATATATATATATATATATATATATTATATGAAGAGAGATGAGAGAGAGAGAGAGAGAGAGAGAGAGAGGAGAGAGAGAGAGAGAGAGAGAGTAGATTACTGAAGGCTAGAGAAGATACGAAAAGAAGGAGAGAAGAGAGAGAGAGAGACGAGAAAAGAGATGAGACAGAGAGAGAGAGAGAGAGAGAGAGAGAGAGAGAGAGGAGAGAGAGAGAGAGAGAGAGAGAGAGAGAGAGAGAGAGAGAGAGAGAGAGAGAGAGAGAAGAGAGAGAAGGAGAGAGAGAGAGAGAGAGAAGAGAGAGAAGAGATCAGAAATGAGAACAACTCGCATGGAATTCAAGTTTGTTTACAGAAATCTTTGACATTAAGTGCAAAGATTATTTACGGCAGTAATAAAGACATTTTACAGATGTTCAATGAGGTTTT
>CM054150.1:31442532-31460032 GCA_028751875.1 Rapana venosa
TGTGGAACATTTAAAATACAACGGGTCATCCAAATGAGCCGATGCCTCATGTATCAAATAAACATCAAAACAAGAATTGCTCAAGTCAAACACAGAATGGTCCTTCTTACCAACATTTGGGAAGATAAGTGCTGTTTAGGAAATGTACTCAAACTTAAAATACCGCGAACACTAATTTGGCCCGATGTTTTATGTGGAAATGAAGGATGGAATCATTAAGCTCCAGTTAAAAACTGAACAACAACAAAAATGTGAAGATGTGCTTCTGAAGAAGGCAGCGAAGAAGACGGTGGACGATAAAAACGAACAAACCAAAGCCTTTCTAGAAGAATGGAAGACACAACCTGGACATTTAGAAACATGAAAATAATGTCAGACATGCCGTGAGACATCAAAGCGGTCTGGTAATGAAGACCCATGGCCACCAAGGGCAACACAGAGAGCGAGAGACGACAAGGAAGAGCGCTGACTCTATTCTTGGAGCGCCTAGCAAGTAGACAGAGGTGTTGAAAGATGAAATGTACAGGAGGACTGAAGACAAAAGTAAGGAGACAGCTGACGGGCCATGAATCAGAGGCTTCCGCCAACAGGGATGATGTTCATAGGTAGACAAGTGAGTTATTTATCCTCTTTTCCGCGCTGATTTCAGTGTAACCCCCCTCCCTTTTTTTTCTTTTTGTATTTATCAGTTCAACACTTGCCATTTTGAGAAAGATGACAGGAATGGAAATATTTACCAGCATTTAAATTGAAATAAATTAGATAGTGAAAATTAACCCTTGTCTACAAGTAAAACCTGTTTCAGAAGCACACTGCGGTATGTTGCTGGCATAATTATTGAAACTGGCCGAGCCCATACCTCTTTAGGCAGCAGGGTGTATGCTGGACATGTTCATTTGAGTCACCCACCTAACCAGCCCTACTTCTCCAGCTGTTCTACAAACGTTAGTGCCCAGGCTTTTAAAGACAGCACGCACAAGATGTTCTATGAGTGCTGGCAGGCGGAACATTCAGTTTATAGTCTCATCTAAAAGATTGTTAAGGAAGTGGCATCAGAATTAATGTCAAGTCCAGGAGAAACATTCTCTCAAACAGAATGTTCAGCTGAGACCCAAACCCATTCCCGCAGTTAGCGTCAGGACAGGGTAACACAATCTAACCACCAGGCTATTCCATACTCCTTGTGCATACACCAGCACAATTTTTATATTGAAACCAGCTTGGAAAATCTAAACGGAGAGAAAAGTTGATTTTATTAAGTAGCCTTGTACATAAAACTACCACACTAAAATAAAAAAATCCCGAGAAACTCAAAACTGCCCCTTTATAATGGTTGAGAAACGTTATCCCACAAAGTCATCTGTAAGACCTGAAAGTCGGGTAATAGAAAAAGAAAGAGACTGAATTTCCCCATTAGAACATCACGCGAGCTAACGGGGTGCCTCTCTCTCTCTCTCTGTGTACAGGTAATGTCATTAGTGCAACTTGTCTGGCCAGGCTGGAGCGGAGCCTGCTGTGCTGCACGGCAATGCCATTGAAACACAGCACAGGGCCCATGTATGTGGAGGCCAGTGCAGTGCAGTACAGTACAGTGCAGTGCAGTACAGTACAGTACAGTACAGTGCAGTACAGTACAGTGCAGTACAGTGCAGTACAGTGCAGTACAGTACAGTGCAGTACAGTACAGTACAGTGCAGTACAGTACATTACATTACAGTACAGTACAGTACAGTGCAGTGCAGTGCAGTACAGTACAGTACAGTGCAGTGCAGTATAGTACAGTGCAGTACAGTGCAGTACAGTACAATACAGTACAGTGCAGTACAGTACAGTACAGTGCAGTGCAGTGCAGTGCAGTACAGTGCAGTACAGTACAGTACAGTGCAGTGCAGTACAGTACAGTACAATACAGTACAGTGCAGTGCAGTACAGTGCAGTACAGTGCAGTACAGTACAGTACATTACAGTACAGTACAGTACAGTGCAGTACAGTGCAATACAGTACAGTGCAGTGCAGTACAGTACAGTACAGTGCAGTACAGTACAGTACAGTACAGTACAGTGCAGTACAGTACAGTACAGTACAGTACAGAGCAACCTTTCTCTGCAGAGCTCTCTGTGCTTGTGGTGGTGGTGGTGGTGGTAAGCCTAGTGTAAAACTTAGTGCATCCTGGAGCCTGCACTTAGGTGTCCTTCCTCTTGTTAGTTCTTCAGTTTAACGTCTTTCCACCAAAAAGTGATATCAGACGACAAGACGTTGGCAAGCGCATTCAGCCGTTCTTCCTCTTCTTTCCCTGCATATGTCTGTGTTTTGCGAGTGTCTGTTCATGTGTGTGGGTTTGTTTGTACTGATTTGTCCGAATATGACCCTGTTTAATGTATTGTATTGCATCATGTCTATCGTAGTGTATACCATTTTCATTCAAAGCAGACATCTCTATGGGAAATCTTGGCTGCTCTCCCAGGGAAGAGTGCATTGCCCCAGTGCCACCCATTGTAATAATAATAATAAATGGAATTTGTATAGCGCTATATCTTGCAAAGACAAATCAGAGCGCTTGCATTCAACATATTCTTACAGAGTCATGCAGCCAATAACTATCAAAAGCTTAAACAAAATTCATATTTCACACCTACACACACACACACACACACCCACAACACACACACCCACACACACACACACACACACCACACACCACACACACACAAACCACACAACACACACACCACACCACACACCACACACACACACACACACACACACACACACACACAACCACACACATCACACCTCAACACGAACATCACTACACACGAACACACACACCACCACACACACACCCCACCACACACCAACACTCTTACACCCAACACACATCACCACACATCACACACATCCACACATCCACACACAACACACACACAACACCAACACCACACACTCTACATCTACTGAGGAACACAAGTTGCTTGACACAGATGACACCACACACTATCTCATCACTAGACACACACACCTACAAACCACACATGGGTCAGACAGTCACATTGGGACTTGCAAAAAGGAACGTGAAAACCCATTTATTTATTTTAATTTTATTCTTTTATTTCCAGGATGATGGAATAAGCACTCATGTGCTTTTATTCATCCAGTTCCCGCGTGTATGCAGTTTTGTCAATTTTGTCATCCGTTCTCACCGGCACACCGAAAAGCGGATCGGGTTTTAAAGGTGTGCGCAAGACGTTCTGCGCGCGTTCGCACACGGGACCTCGGTTTATAGTCTCATCCGACGGACTTTTGGGGAGAGTGGATTTGGCACTGATGATAACTCCAGATGAAAAAATCCTCTTGAACGGGAATCGAACCCGGGTTAGCAGATCACGAGCACATCACGCTAACCACCAGGCTATCCCGTCCCCAACTGCATTTTGTGCCCTATCTTTCATTTCTTGGAATTCTTTTAAAAAACCGGAGGATATTACTACCAATAACATTGATACAACAATATGGCTTTTATTATAATATCAATCTTCATATTATTGTTGTCCTTTCATTCACCTTTCCTCTTCTCTCTCTCTCTCTCTCTCTCTCTCTCTCTCTCTCTCTCTCTCTCTCTCTCTCTCTCTCTCCTCTCTCTCTCTCTCTCTCCCTCCTCTCTCTCTCCCCTCCGCCCCAATAATTCTTGCTCCCTGTCTGTCTTTTCCTGCTTGCAGACTGTCACATCGGAGTAATCATTTTCATGGAGAATTTTCATGACCATATGAGAGAAGACTTCAAAGAGAGATCAGAGAAGGATGTAGCATTGGTTTCAAAGCAAACAGGCTTTTTAAGAGCTGTGTCCTTTCCTTCTGCTCCTTGGAGGACGGAGACAAGAACCCAAAGAGAATCTGACATCTGCGTAATGGAACACATTTCTCATTGCTCCTAACCTAAATGGTGGGGAGTGGGGAGGGAGGAGAGGGGAGGGGGGATAGCCTGGTGGTTAGAGTGATGCGCATTTCGCTCGTAATCTTCTGACCCTAGTTCGAATCTCGTTTAAAAGGAAATATCAGCGCCGACTCAAGCTCGCCCCAAAGTCCTTCGGATGAGACTGTAAACCGAGGTTCCCGTTTGCAAATGCATGCAGAACATCTTGCGCACACGTTAAAACCCGTCCCGATTTTCGGAAGACTCGAACGGGGACTAGATGTAAAAAGCGCACGAGTGCTTATTCCATTATCCTCGAAGAAGAGGAAAAAAAGAATAACTAGATAAATTAGTGAATAAATAGCCTTTGCTTTGTAGCCTATGTAGAAAGACTAGAACTGTGAGTACAATCACGAAGAGTAACTAAAAAGAAAATGATAGATTTGTGTTTGCAGTCTAACACTTCACATCCTTTTTCTTGATTATAAAAAAGTATGATAATCTTCTACATTGTTAGATTGAAAGCAGAATTAAAAAAAAGGTTTCTATTGAGTATGCCTTGTTTTTAGATTATGCACATTCTGTTTTGGTGTGTGTGTGTGTGTGTGTGTGTGTGTGTGTGTGTGTGTGTGTGTGTGTGTGTGTGTGTGTGTGTGTGTGTGTGTGTGTGTGTGTGTGTGTGTGTGTGTGTGTTACACCCTCCTGTGAGTTTCTCCCTCACACTTTTTCTTTCTGTTTCTGTCTGTCTGTTTGTCTGTGTCCGTCCGTCAATCTATCTGTCCCTCTGTCCGTCAGTCTGTCTGTCTATCTCCTCTCTCTCCCTCTCTCTCTGTTTCTGCCTCCCTCTGTTTCTGACTTTCTGTTTCTGTCTGTCTCTGTCTGTCTGTCTCTGTTTCTGTCTCTCTCAACTTCAATTCATGTGCTGCAGAAATATTTCTGCCCGAAGTTTTCAATGGTACCCTTCACATATTTTTTTTAAAAGTACTTAACAAAATGAACACCACCAGCTAAATTTTTCTTTAGTAATCAGGGCTGTAATTAAATTTCTTTCTTTGTTTCTTTCTGTCTGTCTTTCTTTCTTTTATTCATGTTTTCCTTCCTGCATTGCCTTCAATTTCTGCTCTTCTTCCTTCCTTATTTTCTTTCTCCTCTCCTTTCTTCCTCCAACTTTCATTTTTCTTTCATTCAATCGCATTATGTTTTAAGAATCCTAATCTTAAACTGGCATCGTTGGCTGTCACTCTGATGACAAAGAAAGAAAAATGCTATTTGAACATAACTATTCCTTTTTTTTTTTTTAAACCTCTGCATTGGTAATGGAGACAACGGCTTACATCGGTCCTGATGTCTTGTAAATTAGACATCCCATTCTGTTTCAACCCATACGCATCCTTTCCTTTTTTGCGTATTTTCTCTCTCTCTTTTCCCTTCACTCCCTGAGGTGTCGTTGAGGGTGTACTGAACTGGAATTTTCAGTCCGTGTCTCTTGGTCAATTTGAACCAGGCGGAGCCCATCCCTCTCCAGGGTACAGGGTGCATGCTGGGAATGTTTGTGTTTCCATAACCCACAGTAAAGTTGACATGAATAAAGGGACCTTTCAACGACCAGGTGGTTTATACATAAAGGAGAAATCAGACATGACCAGAGTTGCACTCAAAGTTGTTCTAGAAGATCGTATAGAGATAATGAATGATCAATCTTTAGTTAACAGACGCCATTGCCAAGATGCGAACCCATAAACATGAGGGGTGGATGACAAATTCTCTTACCCACTCTGAAATTGCGTCCCATGCCCATAGAGAGGACATTATTTCTTCGTTCTTATGAAATAAAAGACAAGGAAAAGAAAAGACATTCAGGAATGCCGGCCTAAAAAGTGAAGTGATCTGTCATTTTCAATTTGAGACTACATGATCATTTTCTTCCTGATTGGATTTAAGACAAATCTAGTTCTGTCAGATAATCGTTTCTCGTTCTGTCCAAACAAATTCTGCTTTTATTTCCTAAATCTGTCTCGTGTGTCTGTCTGTCTTGCTTATTTGTCTGTCTGTCTGTCTGTTGTTTGTATTTCTGTCTCTCTCTCTATCTGTCTATCTGTGTGTCTGTCTGTCTGTCTCTGTCTGTCTGTCTGTCTGTCTGTCTGTCTCTCTCTCTCTCTCTCTCTCTCTCTCTCTCTCTCTCTCTCTCTCTCTCTCTCTCTCTCTCTCTCTCTCTCTCTCTCTCTCTCCTCGGATGAGCTTATAAACCGAAGTCCCGTGTGCGAACGCACGCAGAACATCTAGCGCACATGTTAAATCCTGTTCCGCTTTTCGTAAGAGTAGGCCATTGTGTGCCGGTAGGAACAGATGACAGAATTCACAAATCCGCATACACACGGGGACTGGATGTAAAAAAGCACATAAGTGCTTATTCCATTCTCCTTGATATAAAAGAATAAAATAAATAAAAATTAAACAAATCTTTCTCCCTCTCTCACTCTTGGCTAGCCGCACCATAATCTCTGTAATCACACAGGGACAATAGCCCGAAGCCTGATTGAAAGTAGTGTTCTGCACATATTTTATTTTGATTTGGAAATTAAACAGAAGGCTTCATTTGAAGTCCTTATCAGAAAATAGCAACTGACTGACAGGTACAACAGTTATCCTCTTGCCATGCATCAATCATCATCATCATCATCATCATCATCATCATCATCATCATCATCATCATCATCATCATCATCGTGATTTTCCTTTTCTTTCTGATTAATTTTTTCGTTCCTCGGCAAGAGCTCCAAGGTTCACCAAAGGTGAACATTCTCTCTGTCTGTCTCCCTCTCTCTCTTTGTCTGCCTGTCTCTCTGTCTCTGTCTCTCTCTGTTTCTCTGTCTCTGTGTCTGTCTCTCTCTCTCTCTCTCTTTCCTTGCCGCTGGTTCCCCCCCTGATTGGTCACGCATCAGTGAGCACGTTCGTTGAGCGTTCATTACCATATGCAATGGAACTTCAAAGACAAATTGCAGAGTGACGCAACACACACTAATTATAGAACAATGATAAAAGCTGCTTCCTTATTCCCTGTAATAAAGATAAAAGAATCACTTAGAGTGAACATGACATTTGGTGAAAGCTGACAATTGTGTTTGTCCATTTCCTCCTCCTCCTCTCTCTCTCTCTCTCTCCCCTCCCCCCCCCCCCCCCCCCCCCCCCCGATCTCTCTGTTTGTCTGTCCGACTGTCTGTGTGTCTATCTGTCTGTCTGTTTCTAATCCTAAACTGCATCATAATTGTACCACAAAGGCAGCCGCCTAACTCTTGCATAATAGTGTTCTTCAGATATTCTCTTCTACTTTTAAAAGTAGAAAGGATTCGAGAAATTATTCCTAAAAAAAAGTATTGCCAGCTTCATCTGTCTTCTTTTATCATAATTGTGCTTCTTCCTTTCATTTCTTTCCTTCTCTCTTTCTTTTTGTGTGTGTCTTTCTGTGCGTATGTCTGTTCGTATTTCTTTCTTTTAATGATATTATGTTTTAAGTATTCTAATCCTACAATGAGAAGTCCAAATGTAGATACACTTTTACTTGTTTACAGCTTAAAATTTGTAATCCATATCTCAAATCTTTCTGTGCAAAATTCACATATGATGCTACACTCAACCTGAATTAAACACACAAAAAATCCTAGATAATCCTTATAACAAAATAAATCCCCTAAACAGCCCCCCCCCCCCCCCCCCCATCCTCCAACCTTTAAAACGACACACCCAGACTGAAGTATGCAGAGGATCCAATTTAGAACAGAACAAAAATATGAAACTGTCAATGTCAATCTCTAAAGCAGTTTATGATCAAAGAAAGCCACACGGCTTCAATGATTGAATGGAGATCAACGCCGACTTCCATCAGGAACACAACACGAGCTAATGGGTGCAGCTCTTTGTGCGTAGGTAATATCGTTAGTGGCGCCTGACTGGTGGCGTTTGGTCCCTGCTAGGCTATAGAGTAATGTCATTTGCGGATAGCTGTGTGTGTGTGTGTGTGTGTGTGTGTGTGTGTGTGTGTGTGTGTGTGTGTGTCTGTGTCTGTGTCTGTGTGTGTGTGTTTGTCTATCTGCCTGCCTGCCTGTCTGTCCCTCTATCTGTGTGTGTGTCTCGTTTACTATACAGTTTAAAATTTGTAATTCATGTCTAAAGACTTTCTTTACCATAACCACCAAAAGAAAACAACAACAAACAAACAAACAAAACAAAGACCCACGATATGATTTCGACATTAATTCTAGTCTTAAAAATCAACAACAACTAAACAAACATACAAAGCTTGAAACCAAGCGCAAAATTTCCTAAACAAACAAGCGAACAAAAAACCAAACGACTACAATAAACCAAGACAGAAGCATGCAACCAATCATTGATCTGTTCTCTCATTTTCTGATCATCTCTCTCTCTGTGTATGCATATATATATATATATATATATATATATATATAGATATATAGATATATATATATATATATATATATATAATATATATAGATATAATATAGTATATATAGATATATATATATAGATATATATAGAGATATATATATATATAGATATATATATATATATATATATATATTATATATATATATATATATATATGTGTGTGTGTGTGTGTGTGTGTGTGTGTGAGTGTGTGTGTGGAGCTGTCTGTCTGTCTCTGCGTCTGTCTATCTGTCTGTCTCTCTGTGTCTCTCTCTCTGTGTCTCTCTCTCTGTGTCTCTTACACTGGAGCAAAAGAGCGTAAAATCTGGCAATGTGCTTGGAATGTAAAGGCTCTTTATGCCAACCCCCCTCTCTCTCTCCACCCCTCCTCCTCTCTCTCCCTCCCTCGCTCTCTCTCTCTCTGACATTGGAACAAAAGAGCATAGAATCTGGCAATGTGCTTGAAGTCTAAAGGCTCTTTCTTCCAACCCTTTCCTCTCTCTCTCTCTCCCTCTCTCTCTCTCTCTCTCTCTCTCTCCTCTCTCTCTCTCTCTCTCTCTCTCTCTCTCTCCTCTCCCTCTCTCTCCCCCTCTCTCTTTCTGCTACACAAACATTTTCATGTCTGGTGTCCAATGGACGAGCAATGAGCGTGGCAGAACCTGGTCTTTCATCATGTCACAGAAACTGTCATTTTTTATCTTTTAGAATGTCGTTGTTTTGTTTATTTTGGCTTATTTTGGAGGAAGTTGGGGAAAGGGGATAGGATAGCGGTTGGGAAATGGGGTGGGAGATGCTTCTTGTCTTCGGTTTTTTAACAAGATTTTTTGGGTGATCCTTCGAGGATGACCAATGGTGAGGGTTTTTGTGTATGCGACCTTTTTTTCCCATCACTTAGGTAGCCGCATTTCGAGTTCATGATTTTTTTTATCTGAATATCTTTCTACATGTCTTACAATCAGTTTGTTTTCTGTCTGTGTGCATGTCTTCTTTCTTTCTTTCTTTCTTTCTTTCTTTCTTTCTGTCTGTCTGACTCTGTCTCTCTCTCTTTTGGAAAGTCTATGTTGGATTTTTGTTTCATGTTTGATCTTTATATCATTAATGGATTTTGCAAGGGAGACAGGGAAGGAGAATATTTTTTGTGTCACCGCATGGATGTAGTGTTAAAGATTATTTTCTTGTTCCAAGGAGTTTTTCCACAGAACTGTGATATGGTTGTAAGTGATTGTCTTGTTTCCTGGCATTTACCAGTGGTAATGACATGGCAAAAATGAAAGCTCTAAACCCACAGAAAGCTGGGACTCTAGCACTGAAGAAAGAGTAGTGTGGTCAGAAGAAATGTACAAGAGTTTGAGAATGAACAGAACTCAGGTTTTAGAGGCAGTCTCCATAACGCTTATGAAGTTATAACTGTGGATGTTAATGAAAGTGTTTGTACGTTTGTTCAAGCAATGTATAGTGCAGCTGCATGTATGGTTAGAGTGCTTGGCAAGAGAAAGCAAAATGTTGATGTGTGGTTTGACTATGAATGTGAACAAAAGAAAAAAGCTGTGAAAAGACTGTTGAAAAGTTTTTCAAAGAACTAAAACAGAAAATCGGAAAAAAATTTGAAAGACCTTTATATGAGAGAACTATCTGAATATGTAAAATTAAAAAGGCAAAAGAAACATAAATTTGAAGAGACAAAAATCAAAAAGCTTAAGAGTTCTATAAATGACTCAAGACTGTTTGGTCAGTGATAAGGACAGTAAACAGTGGAGCTATTATTTTACAATGAAATAACTTCAAATCAGTGGTATTGATCATTTCCATGCTGTTTTTCAGAGTTTTGGAGTAAAGGCAGAAAGTGAGCCTAATTCTGACTTAGAACCAAGTCAAAGTGAAGAGTCATTATTCGATGAACCAATTGATAAAAGGGAAAAACTAGAAATCGCAGAAGTGCTGGACTCGACAACATTCTGGGTGAAATGTTAAAATATTCTAACGAAATAGTGGTTAATTTTTGTTGTCGTTTTGTTTAATCTTTTGTTTCAAAGTGGTACTTTCCCCCTAGACTGGGCCAAATCTGTAATCATTCCTATACATAAAAAGGGAGATGTTAATAACCCAGATACTTATCGAGGCATTGAACTAGCAGGTATTATAGGTAAAGCTTATACACACATACTGAATAGACGCTTACAAAATGGGCAGAGAAGGAAGAAACGATAATAGAAGAACAAGCAGGATTTCGATTGGGTTATAGTACAATGGATCATATTTTTACATTATATGCTTTAGTCCAAAAATATCTTCATAAAAAACCCAAAAACTATACGTTGCATTTGTCGACTTTCGCAAAGCGTTTGACTCAATTGATATAAATGTCATGTGGAATATATTACACTATAATGGAGTAAATGGCAAAATGTATATGGCCCTGAAAGGTGTGTACGAGTCTGTGATAGCATGTGTGCGTGACAAGTATATGTATTCAGATGTTTTTTAATGCCCCAGGGAAGTAAAGCAAGGATGTCTTCTAAGTCCCCTGCTGTTCTCGTTCTTTATTAATGAGTTAGCTGTAGAATTATCAAAAAAAGGAAGACACGGCATACAATTCATCCCAGGAAGTGTAGAAGTATTCAAGTTACTATTTGCAGATGACATTATACTGTTGTCAAATGCTATTTTAGGGCTGCAAAACCAGTTAAATTATTTAAAATATGAAGCTGATAGGTTGAATATGTCTTTTAACTTAGAAAAGACAAATGTAATAGTTTTTCGACAGGGAGTAATCTTTCAGTGCAAGAGAAGTGGGTTTATGGTAATACTGAAAATAAAGTAACAATCTTTTATAAATAGTTAGGCCTTACCTTCACAACAAAACTAATGGAGTGAAAGTTGCCAAAAAGGGAAAAGGGGAACTATGGAAATTCTAAGATCTTTAAGGAAACTAAACTGCACTGATTTTTCAATTTTCTGGAAGCTTTTTGATTCTCAAATCGAGCCTATGCTAATGTATGGAGCAGAAATTTGGGGGTTATTTGTTAATAGTGAAATGGAAAAAGTGCCCACCTATGCAATGAAGCGATTCCTTTCAATGAAGCGATTCCTTTCAGTACCATTACACTCGTCTTCCTATGTCAAGATTGTGCAGAGAAGCGTATGAGATGCTGTTGATCCAACTAGAAACAGGGAAACAGAAGTGGGTTTTCATTAATTCCTTGTTGCAAAAAACATATTGTTTAAATTGTGTTTATACTGTGCTCCTTGCCAAAAAGACTGTTTACTTAATGGCAATAAATTACTTTCAGTGTTCAGTGTTCTCTCTCTCCCTCTCTCTCTCCATCCCTCCCTCTATCTCTCATTTAAATTGGGTGCTAGACTTTTGGTTGATACGATAAACCGAGGTCCCGTGTGTTACACATAATTATTCAGTGCACGTAAAATAACCCAAGGCAACAAGAGAGTGGTCCCTGGCAAAATTATGTAGAAAAAAGCCACTCTGATAGGGAAACGAATACAGTGTTCAGTGTTCTCTCTCTCCCTCCCTCTCCATCCCTCCCTCTATCTCTCATTTAAATTGGGTGCTAGACACACGATAAACCGAGGTCCCGTGTGTTACACATAATTATTCAGTTCACGTAAAATAACCCAAGGCAACAAGAGAGTTGTCCCTGGCAAAATCATGTAGAAGAAAGCCACTCTGATAGGGAAAAAAAATACAATTACAGACAGGTAAAAGAAAAAAAATAACGGGTGATGCTGCTCTTGTGGCGACGCGCTCTCCACGGGGAGAGCAGCCCGAATTTCACGCAGAGAAATCTGCCGTGACTTAAAGTGGTATAAATAAATTTTAAAAAATAAATATATAGATAAATAAATCTAACAACTGGTAAACCTCAGAGTTCTAGCATATAAGCAGAAAAGACATGGACACACTAACCTGATACAATAAAGAAAACTGATAAATAACCCCTAGACGTTGCAGGTCATAAACTAAAGATAGCAATCTTAAAACTGTCCATTTTCTAAAAGTTGTATATCTCTTCGTAGACTGAATCTTTGGGATGAGCGAAAGATAGGGACCCCCCCCCCTCCCCCTTCCCCACACACACACACCAGAACTGACTTCGCAATTAAGCCTAAGACAAGCTAATTAATGACAGCAACGTCGTTAGTGTATTTCACTGGGCAATGCACTGTTCCTGCTCCGCTGAAATGTAACAGCATTTTAAAGGGAAAGGTACCTCCTGTGAAGCTGATATTTCGTTTCAAAGTCTGCCGTAATGTGATTTCTGGCATTCTACTGCACGCGCTTGTGTGCCCTCTCTACCTCTGTCTGTGTGTCTGTCTGTCTGTCCCTGTCCGAGTGTCTGTTTTTTGTCTGTTGATGAATCAGAACCACGAGCATACCACTTTGATAGTGTTAAAGTTTCAGAGATGTATATGTTTAACACAAACTGTATACATTTATTCTAAAGTTATATATATTATTTTCAGCAGGCAAACTGGTTGGGTTTTTTTTAATGGGAAAGAACATACTTACCTGTCATTTCTTTAAACACGTTATTTTGAGGAATGGCTCGGGCGCTACACTAAGTTTTGCAGGCAGTTTCCTGAAGGCAGGTTAAACCTGGTGGAGCCCATCACACTCGAGTTAGCAGTTTGCATGCTGGATATACTTCTATCACCCATCCCACCAACCCCTACTGGCCTTCTCTACCAAAAGTGAATGGGGTTTTAAAGTCTACACAAGATGGTCTGCATGCCTTCGCGCACTGGACCTCAATCTTATTTGAAAAAAAACTGTCAGTGTGGGGCAGAGGAAGGGGGAGGAGTAATGATGTAAATACCAGAGTTAAGTGTAGAGAGGGGAGGGAGGGGGATCCCTCAAAAGATAGCTTAAAGAAAAGTAGAACTTCTTTACTTAAGCTAGCATTAGATCACGAGCGCGACTCTCTAAAAACTAGGCTGTTCTGTCCCCGTTTGGTAGATGCTGTACATTAATGATTATGCCCGAAGTCGGAATGTGGCTACCTTGATGGTGGGTTAAAACGGTCGCATACACACACTCTCACCATTGGTGAACCTCGGAGCTCTAGCAGAGAAAAACCCCACGAAGATTTGACTACACATATCCAGCAATAATGTTTTTCTTATTATTTGAATACATACTGCTGTACAGCAACTTAACTTGACTATTCTATTTTGATATTGATATGTGTATCCAAAAAAAAGCTACCAAAACTGACGTATGTTTTTTTCAAAGTTCTGCCTTAGTCTCCAGAGACACATAAGATCATTGTTTTCCTATTAAGCACCTAAAAAAAAGGTAACGGTGTTCCTATGACCTACATGGTCATTGAAGGGTCATTGAAGTGTCATTGACCGCAGCCTCTCTAGGGGTCAGCAGCATCTTGAGAGTAGTGTCCATCTGTTCTCCCTCACTGCTTCTTATAACCTTCCCTGTCTCTAAAGAGGGCACGTTACCATCTACAGCTGGGTGAACTGGGGGACTGGTTTAGGCACACAAATGATCATGTCATCCATCCACACACACACGCGCGCGCACACGCAAACCTACACACACACACACACACACACACATACTCTCTCTCTCTCTCTCTCTCTCTCTCTCTCTCTCCTCTCCTCCCCTCCACCATCTCTCTCTCTCCCCCCCCCCCTCTTCGCCATTTCTCTCCCTCTCTGTCTCTTTTCCTCTTCAATCTGTCTGTCTGTCTGTCTGTCTCCTGCTCTCTCTCCCTCACACAACATAACACACACACACCACACACACACACACACACACACACACACACACACACACACACACAACACATACACACACACACCCGCGCATGCACGCTCCCCTCCTCCCCCCCCCCCCCCCCCCCACTTACAGACACAATCCTTTTTATCCATTCCTTCCTACACGGTTCTGTGCTATGGAACTTGTGTTAAGTGTCTTCATTACTTTTTTCATAAGCATCATCTGCGCTGGGCAGAGATGATGATGTGACTGGTCATAAGGAAAAGAATTAACCCCTCCCCCCCCCCCCCCTCTATCTCTCTCTCTCTGTTTGTCTCTCTCTCTGTCTCTCTCTATACCTCTCTGTTTGTCGCTCTCTCTGTCTCTCTCTATCTCTCTCTGTCTATCTGTCTCTCTCTCATTCTCTCTCCCCCCCCCCTCTCTCTCTCCTACTCCTCCTCTCTCCTATCTCCCCCTCTTCGTCTCTTTTCCCCGTCTCTTTCTCTCTCTCTCTCTCTCTCTCTATCTCTCCTCTCTCTCTCTCTCTCTCTCTCTCCTCCTCTCCTCCTCCTCCTCCTCCTCCTCATCCTCTTCCTCTCTCTCTACCTCGACGTCCCTTTCTCCCTCCCTCTACCCCCTCTCTCTACCTCCCCCCCCCCCCCCCCCCTCTCTTTTTTTCTGTGTGCTCTGACAATGGAACAAAAGATCTCTGAAAGTCCAATGTGCTTGAAATATGGAGGCTCTTTATTCCAACCCTGTTTTCTCCGTTTCTGCCATAAAACAAATTCCATGCTTCAGTTTGAATGGACAAACAATGAATGGGGCACCCGCCGCCATGGCGTAGTGGTTAACCTTTTTGGGTTTCTGGCCAGAAAACCGCGGGTTCGAATCCCTTAAGTTTTGTTTTTTTCGCACTACGGCTGGTTCTTACCCAGAGTGATTTTGCTACGGATTCATGAGGAAGACTTGAACCACATCCATATACCTCATTCACTTTAGGCCATACGATTTTGAGAGTGTTGCTCAATTTACCTGACCAGCACTGCAGGTGTCTGTATCTCTCAGGCTCGGTTGACGCGAGGCTATAATTATCATGACAGGAAACGTAGAGATGAGCTCTGTCAAATCGCCTCAAAGAAAATGCACTTCCATAGAAGTATCGATACATAACCCGCCTCCTCATCGATCATCATGCAGGAAAAAGATCAATTGTCTCTGAATTGGTGGCGTGGGTTGTTTTGGTATCATGGTGACCTTTGGGGTTGGAGGTTTACGGGAGAAGGTCACTAAGGGAATGTTGCGGTGGCCACCATCACGGATGGGCATTTCATTTAAGTCTGGCTCCGTTATAAAATTATCGTTGTTTTCATAGTGCAGGGATTAGAAGCCATGTGTCCTGCACATTTTAGCACAGGCACCGCTGAGGCTCACCAAAGTGACCCAGCAGCAGTGCAGGGCCTCTCTGACTGGATACCCCATGGCGGCTTGGTGTGACATTGATAAGTTCCCTGTGGACTTCTGACATTGAGCATGCGGTAAGACAAGCCTGGGTATAGGGGTGGCGGAGACATCGGAATAAGCGAGGTGGGGACAAGAAGAAAGAGAATGGTACAGAAGATGAGGTAGCCATAAAAACCCCAATAAAGCAAAGCCAATTATACAACAAAAAACCCTAACAAATAAACAAAACAAATCAAAACATAAACCAAATCCACGAGGGAAGCAGAATGTGGCCTGCCATCTCAGAAGCTTAGATTATCCTCATTTCGTTTATCGTAGATTGGGGGTTGGGATTGGGGTGTAACGGGATGAGGCCTATTATTTATTTTCTTTAAACTATCATTTTGCCTGTATGAACGACTTGTCTGTCTGTTCGTCTGTCTCTCTGTCCCTGTCTTTCAGTCTTTTAGTCTTGTAGTCTTTTTGTCTTTTTGTCTGTCTGTCTGTTTGTCTTTCTGTCTGTCTGTCTGTTCTGTCTGTCTCTTCGTCTGTCTGCTGTCTGTCTCTCTCTTCTTCTCTCTTCTTCTTCTTCTTTTCTTCTCTTCTTCTCTTCTTCTTCTTCTTCTATCTTCGCATTCTACTACTACTACTACTACTACTACTACAACTACTACTACTACTACTACTACTACTACTACTACTACTACTACTACCTACTACTACTACTCTCTGCCTATCTGTCTGTCTGTCTGTCTCTCTGTCTGTCTGTATGTCTGTCTCTCTCTCTCTCATCGTTATTCCATTCTGCATCGTGTGTGTAATTATGCCTGCATGAATGTCTCTATAAATCATTCTTTTAGTAAACATATCCGATGGCCATTCACAGAACAAAACAGACATTAATGTGAATATATTGGATCATCACCGAAGGCTTTCACGAATATCGTTTTCCTTTACACTGCTCTGATAATGAGGACATCACATCGTACACAGTGCTTCGTGCTTTTAAAACTGTGTCTTTTTCTCTCAAATCTGTCCTCTCTTTTCTGACAAGAGAAAAGCTTTCGTATTTCTTAAGGAATGAAAAAAAAAAAAATCGTGGCCTGCTATCTCAGAATGTCATTTTCGATTTTTAGAAGGCCATTATTTTGTTACACATTAGAATGGATTTTCTCTTTCTGTATTTCTGTCTGTGCGTATAATTATACAGTCTGTCCTTTCTGTCTCTGCTTCTCTGCTGTTTGTTTGTCTTATTCTTTCTTTCTTTCTTTCTGTCTGTCTGTCTGTCTCTGTTTTTCTCTGACGCTCTGTCGCTCTCTGTTTCTCCACCTCTGTCACTCAATGGCCCTCTCTATTTGTTTCTATCTCACTCCTGCTTTCTCTGTCTGCATGTCTACATGCATGTCTGCCAGTCGGCCTGTCTGTCTGTCTGTTATGTCTGTCTGTCGATCTGTCATGTCTGTCTGTCTGTCTCTATCTCTACGTCTGTTTGTCTATATCTATCGGTCGCTGCATCGGTGTTGTCTTGTCTGTCTGTCTCTTTTTTCTGATTCTCTTTCTGCGTCTTTGTCTCTAACTCTGTGTGTTGTTGTGTGTGTGTGTGTGTGTGTGTGTGTGTGTGTGTTGTGTTCTTTTGTTGTTGTGTTTGTTGTGTGTGATGTGTGTCTGTCTGTCTGTCTCATGTCATCCCTTTTTGCATTCTGCGTGTCATTATGTCTGCATGAATGGTTTTTCATAAGTCTCTATCCGATGGCCATTCATAGATCAAAGCATATATTAATGTGAATCTATAGGATCATCATTGAAGGCATTCACGAATGTTGTTGTTCTTTACACTGTTCTGATAATGAGGATATTACATCGCACAGAATGTGACGTGCTTTAAAACTCCTTTAAAAAAAACAACATCTTTCTTACTTTTTTTCTGTTGTAGAAAAACTTGCATTTCATATGAAATTTAAAAAAAATTTCTGGCT
>CM054150.1:31465032-31470032 GCA_028751875.1 Rapana venosa
GTGTTGTGTAGTGTAGTGTAGTGTAGTGTAGTGTAGTGCGGTACGGTACGGTGCAGTGCCGTGGAGTGTAGTGTTGTGTAGTGTAGTGCAGTGCAGTGTAGTGTAGTGTAGTGTTGTGTAGTGTAGTGCAGTGCAGTGTAGTTTAGTGTAGTGCAGGGTAGTGTAGTGTAATGGAGTGTAGTGTAGTGTAGTGCAGGGTAGTGTAGTGTAGTGCAGTGCAGTGTAGTGTAGTGTAGTGTAGTGTAGTGTAGTGTAATGTAGTGTAGTGTAGTGTAGTGTAGTGTAGTGCAGGGTAGTGTAGTGTAGTGCAGTGCAGTGGAGTGTAGTGCAGTGGAGTGTAGTGCAGTGCAGTGCAGTGGAGTGTAGTGTAGTGTTGTGTTGTGTAGTGTAATGTAGTGTAGTGTAGTGTAGTGTAGTGCAGGGTAGTGTAGTGTAGTGCAGTGCAGTGGAGTGTAGTGCAGTGTAGTGTAGTGCAGTGGAGTGGAGTCAAATCTGGTAGGGTTGCAACATTGAACAATGCTCGGTAGTTGTTGTTTTTGCTACGTACGCCTTCAAATGATACCAACACAATATTGATACTAACGTGACTCTCCTGCCTTTCACCTTGCTCATCAATAAATTGTTGTTGTCATTTTCTTCCGTGGAATCACGACCATCCTAATATGAGTTCTCTGTCGTCATCTCATCTTATCAGTCTCGTGTTCATCAACATGTTGTCGTTATATCCTTTTTAATCGTCTCAATATGGTCAATACAGTGTTGTTGTTACGACTCTTAAACGTCCCATTGCCGTTCAACGCATTGTCGTCATGTCTTTTTAAACGTCTCATCCTGGCAAATAGACTCTTCTTCTTTCTCTTTAAAAAGTCTCATTACCGTCCACGCATTGTCATATATTCTCTTACATGTCTCATAATTGTCAGTGCATTGTCACATATATTTTTTAAACGTCTTATATCCATGAATAGATTGTGAATTTTTCCTAAACGTCCCATTGTTGTCAAAACATTGTCGGCATATCTTCTGAAATTTCTAATTTCTATCAATACACTGTCATCATATCTTTTGAAATATGTCATTACCATCAATATATTGACATAATCTTCTCTTAACTACTTCATTACCGTCAACACATTGATCGTACCCCCCCCCCCCAAACACACACACACACACACACACTTTCTTTTAAAAAAACAAACCCATTGTTGTTATCCCCCCTATCCTCGTGATTGCCATTAAAGTGTTATTGCTGTTATCATCTTATTGATTATTTTTACGACTGTCATATTGTTTTTGTCGTATTACCTATTGGATTGAAATGAATTCTAAAGGTTTTTAGGTAATTGGGACATGGTGTATACAGAATATTTCAAGAGCAGCCATAAACCCTTCAGAAGCTGATGTCATAAATTGGCATCATCATCATTATTGGTGTCATCGTCATTATCTTTTTTTCGCTTTGCTAAACTGGCTTTAGTGACGATTCTCAATTTGTTTGATATAATTATTTGGGTTTTTAAAATTTTGTTTTGAAATGAGCAATCCATGATGCTCTCTCTCTCTGTCTCTCTCTGTCTCTCCCCCCTCTCTCTCTGTATCTCACCCTCCATCCTCCCTTCTCTCTCTCTCTGTGTATCCCTGGCGGACGTGACGGGACGAGAACTGAACGGGTGTGCTGTTAGTAAGCTGCTGCAAATTTTTGCATTTTAGCTTCAAAATGTCAGTTACTGGCCTTCCAGCAACTGTAATAACGGCTTTAAACGCCCTGCTGATCGACAACGTCGTATGAGTTGGAAAGTCGCGAGGGAGAGCGGCAGCGTTGTGTTCGTCTTGCGAAGGAAGCCAGCTGACAAGTCAGTGTCAACAGAAATGGCGGAGCCTGTGCTGAACCGTAACTCCCGTGTTCAGTACTATCGCAAAAAGCCCCATGTCAAATCCGTCGCGATGTTCAAAGAAGCAGACAACACCAAGAAAGACAGGCAAATCGCCAATGTGACAATGACAGTGTCTTGGAAGAGCCGGTCTTGTGTAACATTGACTCCCTGCTCGATGTGGAAACAGAAGAAAAACAAACCAGTGTGTACACAGAACTGTGTGTCAGCAGTGAATCGAATGCCTCGGCCACACCAGATTTACTTGATCTACTGTGTGATCCAGCAACAGACAGCAAGATCGGTGTGTCTTCTGAGGCGTCTGATGTGCAGGAAGAGCTGACAGTTGGCTGCACAGTGGATGACTCTGATACTGGTATTGTGAAACAGTATGTGTCTACTCTAACTGACAAACGTGTGCAGCGTCGATTAAGGGACAGCAAAAGAAACACACGGTTTCGAAAGGTGGTGGTACATAGTTCGGTTGATCAAAACAGTGTGATGTGTGAATCAGATGACATCACCCTGGAATACTCTTGGAATGGAGGTCCTGGCGAGGAATCTAAGTGTGTGTTCTGGTACATCAAGCAAGAAGAGAAAAACATGTTGCCAGAAGAACGTGTCAGGCTTGCCAGACTTGTAAAGGGAAGCAGTGTACTAACACACAACACACAGCGACAGTGGTGGCGAGTGCTGAGCAGGAGTTACATCATCTTCGGGACCTGATCCGGTCTTACATGGGCTGACTTCGCTGGCTGTAGACTGGAAAAGGAAAGGCTGGTTTGAAAATTGAGACACTTGAGACACAGACAATAATGTATCGAATCTTGATGTACATACCACTACTGCATGGTTTCCATGTCATTGTAATCGCGTGGCGTTCGATATCGTTGTTACCGCGCCGCAGCGCTATATGGCTTGATTGCTAAATAGCAATAAAATTGTGTCAATTGTCAATTGTCTGTGTATCCCTGCTATCATCTCTCGTTTGCCATTTGATAGCTCTCCTTCTTTATCTTTTCCTTTCCCCACCTTGTCAGTATTGAGTTCTGGTTTTCATATGTTCATTTTCTACGCTTTGTGTTTAAAGGATGTAGTATGGACTAGGAAATGTCTGCGGTACTCCTCACATCTTATCTTTCTTTTACCTTTTTTATATAGACTTGTTTCTTTTTTCGAACTTAGTACTTCATGAAGCTGTCTTGTTATATCGATATTACAGCGAGGTTGGGCTTTTCTTTCAGATATTTGTTCATGAGATTGTTAGTTGGGTTTTAAAAAAATAAATGTTCTTACTACTTACTATATTAACATGTGATTTTCATATCAATATCACTGCTGATTTGTTGATGGGATTTTTCCAGATCTTGTTGTCTTTGTTCGCATAGGGGCTGGATGTAAACAATAAAAACTTTACTGTATGCATTTTTGTATCCTTCAAACAACAAAAAAGACTTCGTCCTCATCCTTCCCTTCCTTCATCAACAGCCTATCATCACCCTAAAAAAGAAGAAGTCATCTGAGCGCTTTGATTTGTTGCTTTACAAGATTCAGCGCTATATAAATTCCATACATTATTATTATTATTATCATTATTATTATTCATAATAATATATTAATTACACTCTATATTTTCATATAACCCCCCTTTCCCCCCTCCCACCCACCCCAACCCCCACCACCAATAAAAACAAAAACAAAACCAAAACAACAAAGACTTACCAGCTAGGATCAGGAGACCAAAGAAGACGACAAAGACAGTGGGCAGAAGACAGGGCATACGAAGAATCTCCCGCGCCCCGACTTTCCTCCTCGCCTGCTTCTGTTTCTTGTTGCGTCGGAGAGGACCCCCGATGCCCGAGATGTGCAAGCGGGCATGGGCACCAGGAACGAACATGATGCCCGCTACTGCCCCGCTACTGGCCCGAACCAGTCAGTACACATAGAACCAGAAACACACACACAGACAGACAGAGACAAACACCGGGCAACACCACCAACAACAAAAAAACCCTTCAAGGTAACTCCTTCTCAAGCATATTGCCGGTTATGGCACAACGTTGAACGAAATCAAAGATTTAGGACAAGAGCTACACGAGCACAGACCAAGTAGAACAGATCGGCCGAGGTGTAGGGAAACAGACATAGTTGAGGACGTTGCGGTGATGATGGTGATGATGGTGATGGTGATGATGTTGATACGCGTGGACGTGGAGGTATCCATGTTTTCTACGTCATATCCTGTGTGAGGTCTTGTGGGAAAGTCGTGGTAGTAGAAGTAGAGGTAGTGGTGGTAGTGAGGCGATGTCGGGGTTGTTGGTAGCGTCTGGTTCGGAGAGGTGGGGTGAAGGTCGTCGTCTGGTGTCTGTGTCTTCTCCATGGTTGTTCTTTTTACCGACCTGTAGCAAAAACCACGTGGGAAATGAGTTAAATTCGGACACGTAAGGGAACAGGAAGGAGATGAGAGAGAGAGAGAGAGAGAGAGAGAGAGAGAGGAGAGAGAGAGAGAAAAGAGAGAAGACAGAGACAGAGGCAGAGAGAGAGAGAGACAGACAGACAGACAGTAGGACAGACAGACAAAAAACAGACAAGCAGTTAGGCAGGCAGGCAAGCAAACAGACACAGACAGACAGACAGAGATAAAGAAAGATTTCACATACACACTCACTCTCACAGTCTTTTTCTGTCGCTATTTATCTATCTATCATCTTTCTAAACTCATTTTCATCTCTCCCAAATGAGGGAATCAGGGGTAGAGGAGATTTCAACAGCTGCACATACATACATCATCAGCTCCGGCAAAGCAGAAGACAGTTTGGGAGAAGATTTAATTAAACACGCAGTATGAAGACAAAACTCCAACATTTTAACATCTGCTCTAGGGGTGTGGGTTTTTTTTTCATCTTCCTTATACAGCATGCAAGTCTTAGACTTTAGCATCAAATGGCAAGGAGAAGTCAAGCCATGCAAATGTAAAGGTAATGGAAAATGTTTGGTATAGATCTCCATTATGGATTATGAGACAAATTATGCAGCGTGGAAAATCATTTTGTGCACGTAAAAGTACCCACGGCAGTAAAAGAGTAATCCCTGGCAAAATTCTGTACGAAATTGTCTTAAAACATTAAG
>CM054150.1:31472532-31485032 GCA_028751875.1 Rapana venosa
CCATTTTCCAAAAACGTCAGTAAATGCTTTGGATCTCATGCACATCGTTCAAATACGTCACTAAATGACTGAGAACACTTGCCCATTGTTCAAAGTGTACAAGACTCATTACAGTTGAATGGACACATTACAAAACTGCAGCACACACAAGGTACCCCTACACCCCTAAAGCTGTGAGGTTCTCCTCTTTTAACATCTCCCTTGTTCTAGATTTGTCCCTATAGATGATCTTCACGTGCACAAGCGCGCTCGCGCACACGCACGCACGCACGCACGCACGCACGCACAAGCACACGCACACGCACACACACACACACACACACACACACACAGAGGATCCCACTGAGAAAAACCCACTAACTAACGAGGACTAAACGAGCAACAGAGCAGACCCCTTATATCATTCCGCGGGAGGAAAAAAATGCCGTCATGCATTCAGTCCAATGCTTTCTCACCAGCGACAGAAATTATGGTTGGAATGTAATTTAACATTAAAGACAGAAACTTAGAAATTGGGTGGTTGGGGGATGGTCGAAAGCCAGGCTTAGGAGGAAAGGAGTCTGTTGTTGTTGTTGTTGTTGTACATTCCCGAGCTTAACACCCTAACGACCCCCCCAAAAAAAACACCCCAACAACAACCCACCACCACCCAACCAAAAAACACCCTGACACACTCATCACACTCATTTGGGGACGGGATAGCCTGACGGTTAGAGTGATGCATTCGTGATCTGCTGACCCGGGTTCGAATCTCGTTCAAGGGGATATTTTCCTCTGGAGTTAACACCAGTGCCGACTCCACTCTCCCCAAAAGTCCTTCGGGGATTGTTGTTGTTGTTGTTGTTCTTGTTGCTGCTGCACATTCCCCAGCTGAATACCGATTGCCGCCTCCCCTCCTCCCCCCCCCCCCTTCTCCCCCAATGCACTCTGACACACTCATCCCACCTGGGAATCATTGTGCAGTGACGAATATATATTAGACGAGACGTTTGCATGTATGACTATTTTTCACATACTTCGCGCGCCATACAGGCAGCCATACTCCTACTTCAGAGAATGTCCTCTTTACGGGATAGCGCATGTTCAGAGTTGTCGTGGCTGAAGACAATCGTAGCATAACACACTGCATGAAGCATAACATATTTTTTTCTGCTCCTCACATGGACCTCCCACGATCACCAATGGTGATCCTTTGTGTAATTTCAATGTTCACTTTGGCATTAAGCTTACTTTCACCAATGAGTGATGATACTTTAGGCCAAGACCAGATAAGGAGACTGACTTGATTTGATTTCATATCTCCATTCTTCTTCTTCTTCGTCGTCGAACGTTCAGACAGCAGCTATTCTTTGTCTGTCATAGAAGCGAACATGCGTTGCGCTGCCGTTAAGCGCCTTACAAGTCAGACCTAGCACATCCGACTTCGTCATGGGAGAGAAATGTTATAGTTTTTTTTTTCCTGTGGGGTAAAAACCCCAAGAGAATAGACCAAGAAGGCAGAAAATAGAGGAGAAGGAGGTGGCAAGAAGAAAAAGGAACAAAGAGAGGGATAGAAAAGCGAGAATTCCTGGAACAGAATTTCCAGAAGGTTGGGATGCTGTTGACACTGGCAGGTGCCCGGCATCCCCACAGGGAATACTGCTTCCTGAATTCCCTGTACAGTGGTTGGGGCATTGTGCTGAATTCTCTGATAGTGTGTGATGGAATAGTTGGATGGTGGAGAGGGGGAGGGGGGAGGGCGAAACATAGGGTTAGAAGGGGTAAAAAGGGGTAACGGTATCGGTGTCCCATAAACTATGCGGTCGTTGGGGAGCGAGGTGTCAGATACCCAAGCTTGTACAGGGGCCAGCATATTGAGGACGATGCCTATCTCCTCTCCCTCGCTTCTGTTACCTTCCCTGACCCTAAAGAGGGCAGGTCGTACTGAAGCCAAGGCATGCAAATGGTCACCCATCCACTTGGTAACCACGCTCAATGCTAATTAAACCTTAGCTTGGGGAAAGCGAATGCTCTGACCACTTGAGCTACCTAGTCCATTTGAGGGGAGGCGGGATTAATTTGATTTGATTTCACTACTTCCTGAAACTCTTTGAGGACTTGTTAGGGCAATGTGCTGAATTTCTCAGTGCGTTGTCGGCAAAATAATTGGATGGTGGATAGGAGTGGTCAAAAGGTAGAGGTAGGAGGGAGATGGGACTGGCTTGATTGAATTGAAGTGTTCTGTGAACCTGAGGGGTCGTTAGGACACTGCACTGAACTTCTTGGTATATTGTATTGTATAGTATTGTGTTGCATTGTATGTCAATTTAAACCGCGGCAGAGTTCTCTACGTGAAATGTGGGCTCCTGTCCCTGTGGACAGCGCCGTCCCCACAAGAGCAGCGCCACCACAAGCTGCATGGTGGATTGGGGGTGGGGTGATCGAAAGATAGGGTTGAACAGCATCGAGGGAATATAGGGGTCACGCAGTTTGATTCGATTTCGCTTCTCCCTGAATGTCTTCGAGAAGTCGGTGGGGCATTGTGCTGAAGAGCTCAACCAGTTCATTGTAGGCAGCTTGAACCTGACGGATGGCTGGCCTAAGCTTCTGTGAAAGGCAGGTGGGGGATTTGACGAGTAGGCAAGATATTCTGTCTGTGTTCGCAGAGAGGTTGGATCGTAGTCTGTATATTCGTCTGTGAAGTCTCACACGATATAATTATAAACTTTTTTTTCTATAAACAAGTACATGGACCCTCACCCTTCTCTTGCGTGAACGAATGTGTAGGTGTTGTGTGTGTGTGTGAGTGCGCTCGTGCGTGCGTGCGTACTTGCGTGGTGCGTGCATGTGTGTGTGTGATTCTCTCTGTCTCTCTCTGTGTCTTTCTCTGTTTCTCTGTCTCTGTCTGTCTGTCTGTCTCTTCCTTTCTTCCTCACACACATCATGTGCAAACGTTAAAACCTGTTCTACATTTTGGAAGAGTAGGCCATTGTGTGTCGATGGGAACGTATGACAAAATTCCCCAAACCGAATACACACGGGGACTGGATACAAAAAATCACACGAGTGCTTAATCCATCATCCTCCAAATAATAAATAAATAAAACAAAAATACCAACAACAAAAAATAGCACACACATCACTACCCCCAAACAGAAATCCTGAAAAGAGAAAGGAGTTAAAACAAATAAACAAACAAACAAACAAACAATCACAAACAAATAAACACCCCCCCCCCAAAAAAAAAAAAAACAACCCAAACAACAACCCAAAATAAAACATCCAAAAATGACAAATCCCCCCCCCCCCCAATAAAACACCCCACAAGAAAGCAACAAGAAAGAAAGAAAGAAAGAAGAAAAACCTAATCCACCATGATAGAGACAATTGAAAAGCTAACGTAGCAGGAAACCAGTCAAGAAAGAAGATAAGAAAGAGAAGATAGAAAGAAAAAGAAAAGATAAATCAGGAAGAGGAGGAAAGAAAGATAGAAAGAGAGGAAGAAGAAGGAAGGAAGAAGAAAGAGAAAGACAAAGAGAGAAGCGAAGGAAGAAGAAGAAAGAAAGAAAGATAGAAGAAAGACAGAACAAACGATGAAAGAAAGAGAAAGAAAGAGCGAAGATAGAAAGAATAGAAAGCAAGAAACACAGAGAGTAAGAAAGAAAGAAAGAAAAGAAAGAAAAAGAAGAAAAAGAAAAGAAAGAAAGAAAGAAAGGAAAAAGAAAAAACCCAAAGAAAAAAAAACAAATATTTTCTGAAGGCAAAGAATAAGCAATGACCGTGGCTATTTCGTTCAGCGCTAAAAGAAAGAAAATAGATAAATTCAAAGAAATATAGAAGAAGAAAGAAGAAAGAAAAAAGAAAGAACGAAAGAAGAAAGAAAGAAAGAAAGAAAGAAGGAAAGACAGAAAAAAGAAAGAAAGCAACAACAACAAAAACTGACCATACGTGAACCTTGGAGCTCTACCCGAGGAAAAGGGCAAAATCTAGCACTCAAAGAGCTGGGGGAAAATTAAGTGATATAAAACAGATACAACAGAAAAAAAGAAAGAAAGAAAGAAGGAAAGAAAGAAAGAAAGAAAGAAAGAAGGAAAGAAAAATAAGAAAAAAGAAAAGAAAGAAAAGGAAAGAACGAAAGAAAAGAAAGAAGAAAAATGACAGAACGAAAAAGACAGACAGAAAGAAAGAAAGACAGAAAGAAAGAAAGACAGACAGAAAGAAAAAAAAGACAGACAGACAGACAGAAAGAAAGAAAGACAGACAGAAAGAAAAAAAACAGAAGAAAGAAAAAAGACAGACAGACAGAAAGAAAGACAGAAAGAAAGAAAAAAGACAGACAGACAGAAAGAAAGACAGAAAGAAAGAAAGACAGACAGAAAGAAAAAAGACAGAGAGAAAGAAAGAAAGATAGACAGACTGAAAAAAAGACAGAACAAATAAAGACAGACAGACAGAAAAAAAAGAACGATCGAAAGATAATAAGGAAAGGACGGAGAAAGAAAATCAGTAAAGAAAGAAACAAACCAACGGAATGATTTTGTGTGTGTGCTGGAAACGAAGAAGCATAAACAGTAGCTCTTTTTTCTTCATAGAGCCCCGAAAGAGGGGGGAATAATTAAGAATTATCAAATAAAGAAAGAAAGGAAGGAAGAAAAAAAAAGAAATAAAGCAGAAGGGGAAAAGAAAAAAAAAGAGAAAAGGAAGAAAGAAGGAAAGAAAGAAAAGAAAGACAGAAAAGAAAAGAAAGACAGAAAAGAAAAGAAAGAAAAGAAAGAAAGAAAAGAAAGAAAAAAAGAAAAGAAAAGAAAAGAGAGAAAATGAACAAAATGATTGCTGACTGAGGTCAAAGAGTAAGCATGAACAATGGCTTGGTTCACCCAGCCAGAAAAGAAAGAAAGAAAGAAAATAATCAAGAAAGAAGAAGTAATAAGAGATTAAGATAGAAAGAAAACAAAGAGAAATTGACAGAAATAAACAAGAAACCCAACGAAATGATTTTCACCGAGGCCAAGGAATAAGCACGAATAATGACTTACTCCATCCAGCCACGAAAAGCAGACAATATTCAAGTAATAACAAAGAATATACGATTAGGAAAAAACCCGAAGAAATAAATAAAATAAAGGAAAGAAAGAAGGAGAAAAGAACATCAAAAAGCACTCAATAAGGAAAGACAGAAAGAAAGTAAAAACGAGAGAGAGAGAGAGAGAGAGAGAGAGAGAGAGAGAGAGAGAGAGAGAGAGAGAGGACTAGAGAAGAGAGGAGAGAGAGGAGTGCAATAAGAGAGAAAGAGAGAGAGAGAGAGAGAGAGAGAGAGAGAGAGAGAGGGAGAAGAGAAGAGAGAGAGAGGGAGAGAAGAGAGAAAGAGAGAGAGAGAGAAGAGAAGAGAAGAGAGAGAAGAGAGAGGGAGGAGAGAGAGAGAGAGAAGAGAGAGAAGAAGGAGAGAGAGAGAGAGAGAGAGGAGGAGAAGAAGAGAGAGAAGAGAGAAGGAGAAGAGAGGAGAAGATGAGAGAGAGAGGAGAGGGAGAGAGGGAGGAGAGGAGAGAGAGAGAGAACACACACACATAACACACACACGCACACTCACACACATACACACACACTACAACCACACCCACACCCACACCCCACACCCACCCACCAACACACACCACCACGTACACCCCCCCCACCACACACACACACACACATCCCCCACACTACACACACTTTGTCCTCCAATACCTCCTCCCTTCCTCCTCATTACAATATTCCCGAATGCTTGCTATTCTAGCAGTCATGAGGAAGTCAGCCAGCTGTAAAAGATGAGGCATGCTTCAATCATTCTGTGCACTCTTCTTCTTCTGAAGAGCCCAGTCCTCTAATACCCCCAATGACAGCTCCTCCCTAATTGGCAGCATTTAATTACGAGAATGTATTTCGTTTCTGATGATGCGAAATTGTGAGGTCAGATCTTGTCCATTTTAGTCCATTACTTATCAAGACGAACGTCAGTGTGTACGAGGATGTAAGCATTAAGAATGCACGTCCTCAATGTGTGTTTGTTTGTGTGTCCACAAACCACGCACACTCACACACACATACACACACATGCACACAAGTCCACGCACGCACACATGCACACATGCACGCAAGTATGCATGCGCGCATGCACACACACACATACGTACACGCATACTCAGTCTCTCTCTCACTCACTCTTTCTCTCTCTCACACACTTTTTCTCACAATCCCCTTCATTACAATATTCCCAAATGCTTGATATTCTACCAGTCATGGGGGGATTGAGCTAGCTGTAAAAGATGAGACATGCTTCAATCATTCTATGCACTCTTCTTCCTAAGAACCCAATCCTCTAATCCCCAAATGACAGCTCCCTAATTGGTGGCATCTAATTACGATAACTTTTTTTTGTTACTGATGATGAGAAATTCTGAGGTCAGATCTTCACTTTGCTCCCAAAACTATCTTGAGGAACATCAGTGCAAATATTAATTTTTTGCTCTTAAGAACGCACATATTCCGATGAGTAGTTGAATACATGTACAGCTATAAGCGCGTTAGTGTGCATGCACACACATAAGCACTCACACAAGCATATAAGGACACGCTGACGAATGCACACATGGTATTGCAAACACCCAACTTATAATTGATATCCAAATGACCGCTCTTTAATTTAGCAGCATCTAAATACGATATTTAGTTGTGTTTCTGGTCATGTGAAGTTGTGTGGTCAGATCTTTATTTCATTCTCCATCTAACCCATTCGTTTAAACTTCAGCGCATACAAAACTGTTGCTAATAAGTATACACATATACGCTCCAAAGTGCATTTGCATGAAGGTACACTATCTACTTATACATACAACAACACTCACTCACAAGCATACCAGTATCAGAATATACATGCACGACCACATTTGCATTTCTCTCTCTCTCTCTCACACACACACACACACACACACACACACACACACACACACACACACACACACACACACACACACACACACACACACACACACACACACACACACACACACCACACACACGCACACGCACACACCGCGAGCGCGCACGCTCGGAGCGCATGCATGGGTATGAACGCAAGGACGCACACATGCGCGAGATTGCAGATGCATATGCTAATAAACATTCATGCTTGTACAACCACACATAAACACACACACACACACGCGCGCGCGCGCGCGTTCGCGCGCGCACTTACACACACACATACCCACCCACCCACCACCACCACCACCACACAACACCCTGGTACAAACGCAACACATTATAACAGACAGACAGAGACTGAGAAAGAAAGAAATGGAGACAGATCAATCGGTCTTGAAATCAATCAAAGAAATGGAGACAGATTAATCGGTCTTGAAATCAATCAACCAGTCAATCAATCAGAGTATGTGTTTGTGTGCGCGCGCGAGAGAGCGCGTGTGTGTACGTATGCGTGTGTGTGTGTGTGTGCATGTGTGTGTGTGTGTGTGTGTGTGTGCGTGTGTGTGTATGTGTGTATGTGTGTGAGTATGTGTGTTCAAGGGGGCGGGCGGCAGGGGGGTTACGGGGTGAGGGTAGGAACATAAGCACACATCCGAATTCTTCGAGAGAGCAGGAGGAAAAGACCCCTTTACCTCTGTCATGTTGGAAATCGACTGACAAAGCCAGACCCGGATATTGAGAGAACAAAAAGAAAGGGGATAATAGAACAACAAATACAAATATATATTTTTAAAAAAAGTAATGACAAAAATGCCTGAAAAAGTTAATAGGAATGGGGGGAGGGGGGGGGGGAAGAGAACTGCTTTGTGAAAGAAAGAAAGAATGACTCGGTAAAACAATGGGCTGAAGCAGTATTTGAAAAAAACAAACACGAACAATATAAAAGAAGAAATAAAAGAAAAGAAAGAAAGGAAAAAGTAATAGGAATGGGGAAAAGAAAGGGGAACTGCTTTGTGAAAAGATAGAAAGAATGACTCGGTAAAACAATGGGTTGAAGCAGTATTTGAAAAACCCCCAACACAAAACAAACAAACACGAACAATATAAAAGAAGAAATAAAAGGAAAGAAAGAAAGGATAAGGAGAGAAGACGAAAGGGAGACGGGGATGATTACAGGAAGAAAGGAAAGGAAGAAAGGAAAAAAAGGATCAAAAGACGAAGAGAGAGAGAGAGAAGAGAGAGAGAGAGAGAGAGAGAGAGAGAGAGAGAGAGAGGAGAGAGAGAGAGAGAGAGAGAGAGGAGAGAGAGAGAGAGAGAAGAGAGAGAGAGAGAGAGAGAATGCGAATGCGAATAATAATTCAGGAAGGCCATTGGACCATTCTGAAGAGGCCTTTACAATATTGTTATATCAAAATAAAAGACAATCAATTTTACAAATATTGTTATATCAAGATAAAAGACAATCAATTTTACAGAAGAAATCAAAATTGTCATGCAAACAGTCTTCTACAATCTTTAACTTATGGCAATGTCGCGTCTTTTCAGTACTTTATGTATAATAGAATTATATAATGACAAATGCCTTATTGTAGTTTCATTGGAGGATAACAAAGAGAGTGAGAGAGAGAGAGAGAGAGAGAGAGAGAGAGAGAGAGAGAGACTGACAGACAGACAGGCAGAGAGACAGACAGAGACAGACAGAGAGAGACTGAGAGAGACAGATACAGATACAAAGAGACATAGACAGAGAGACAGACAAAGAGTGAGTGAATGAGACAGACAGAGACAGACAGAGAGAGACAGAGACACAGACAAAGAATGAGTGAATGAGATGGACAGGCAGAGCCAGACAGACAGACAGAGGGTGAGTGAATGAGAGAGACAGACAGACAGACACACAGACAGAGAGCAAGTGAGTGAATGAGAGAAAGAGAGACAGTGACAAAGACAGACAAACAGACAGAGAAAGTGAGTGAATGAGAGAGAGAGAGAGAGAGACAGCGCAGAGACAGAGCGAGACAGACAGACAGAAAGAGAGTAGGTGAATGAACCAGAGAGAGACACATAGAGAGACAGAGAGAGACACACAGACAGACACACACACACACAATTAGAGAAATCTTTCAATGTGGCTAGCAAACTGATGAGGGAGACAGAGATACACAGTGCAAAGCAGCCAGCAAATAGCGGGAGGAGGAGGAGGAGGAGAAGAAGGAGGAAGGGGAGGGAGGAGGAGGAGGGGAGGGAGGAGGAGGAGGGGGACGAAGAGGAGGAAGAGGGAGGAGGAGGAGGAGGAGGAGGGGCGTTTCTAATCAGTTATCCTCACAGCTCGGTTCTGACAGAGGGCTAAAGGGGATCCTTCTCCTATCACTGCAGCGTGATATTATTCGCTCTAAGCAGTGCCGTTCTAAGCAGACCCCCACCCCACCACCACCCCCTGCATGCTAGCTGCCATATCCTAGACTAAAGACCATTCAACCTGAATGAAAGAAGAAGAAATGAGAGGGGAGAAGAGAGAGAGAGAGAGAGAGAGAGAGAGAGAGAGAGAAAAGAGAGAGAGAGAGAGAGAGAAGAGAGAGACAAAGACAAAGACAGAGAGAGAGAGAGAGAGGAGAGAGAGACAAAGACAAAGACAAAGACAGAGAGAGAGAGAGAGAGAGAGAGAGAGAGAGAGAGAGAGGAGAGAGAGACAGAGAGACAGAGAGACAGAGAACGGCTGAAATGGAAAAGAAAAGAAAGTAGTGCGTTATGAGCAATATGGCCTTCATGCAGAAAATTGAGCTTTTAAAAATATATTTGAATTTCCGTGGTCTAATATCGCAGTGGTGTGGAATGAGAGGGGAGAGAACTGCTCCTCCACTGTCTTTATTTTATCCACAACCCCCTACCCCCCATGAAGAAAATCACTTTGTTTTCTTATTTTCCCATGTAAATCAGAACATTAAGCTTGTCTGTTACGCTGTTTATGAATGTTTTGGTCGCTAAAATGTTTGGTAATATCAGTTGCGGAATGTGTGTGTGTGTGTGTGTGTGTGTGTGTGTGTGTGTGTGTGTGGTGCGTGCGGCGTGGCGTGCGTGCGTGGTGTGTGTGTGTGTGTGTGTGTGTGTGTGTGTGTGTGTGTGTGTGTGTGTGTGTGTGTGTGTGTGTGCGTGCAAGTGTGTGTGTGCGTGCATGTAACCTTTTGATGTGCTCTGACCAAGAAAAATTGTTATCGATAGTTACTCCTAATAGTTTATGACTTGAAATTTCTTCTATCATAGCATCAATTATACAGAGTGATGGTTTAACTACATTGACAAACGCGAGGAAAAGAATGGAAGAGTGTCTTACGAAGTGCTGACGATCTAGGTGCGCTAATCCGATGATACCTCTCAGTTCCCCCCTATTAGAGGCAAGATCAATGACATGACTGCCTCATCTCAATCACGGTCTGGTCCTTAGCAAGGTCTCAGCCGAACAAGGCACATTGCCTACTGTGTGATCATCTTTGCTTCCTACTCTCTGTCGTGTGTCTGTCCGTTTTTCTGTCTCTGTCGTTGTCTTCCATTGTTCTGTTGTCTGCCTTTCTTTCTTCTTCTCTCAGTCTCTGTGTGTTGCTGCTGTCTGCTGTCTGTCTTCATCTGTCTCTCTGTCTCTCCTCTGTCTGTCTTCTTCTGTCTGTCTCTCTCTTTCTCTCAGAGTATCTCAGTCTCTGTGTGTCTGCCTGCCTACCTGCATGTCTGTCTGTCAATCTGTCTCTCTGTCTTCCCTGTGTCTGTCTGTCTGTCTCTCTTTCTCTCAGGTATCTCAGTCTCTGTGTGTCTGCCTGCCTACCTGCATGTCTGTCTGTCAATCTGTCTCTCTGTCTCTCCCTGTGTCTGTCTGTCTGTCTGTCTCTCTTTCTCTCAGAGTATCTCAGTCTCTGTGTGTCTGCCTGCCTACCTGCATGTCTGTCTGTCAATCTGTCTCTCTGTCTCTCCCTGTGTCTGTCTGTCAGTCTGCCTGCCCGCCTCTGTGTGTGTGTTTCTCTGTCTCTGTCTCTTTCTGTCTCTCTGTCTGTCACTCTGTCTGTCTCTCTGTCTCTGTCTCTGTCTCTCTCTCTGTTTGTCTCTCTCTCTCTCTGTCTCTGTCCCTGTCTGTGTCTCTGTCTGTCTGTCTGTCTGTCTGTCTTCTGTCTGCTCTTCTCTCTCTCTCTCTCTCTCTCTCTCTCTCTCTACTCTCTCTCTCTCTCTCTGGTGTGGCGACGTTAAGTGTTAGTTGTCATTAAATGATCAGACTCAACAGAGATAACTACTACTTCCTACACCCCTGGTCTGGACATTTCGTATGGAATGCTGCGTGACATATTTGGTATAAGATAGTTCAAAATGTGTCACCCGCGATCTTGATATCAATGGATTTCAATATCACTCATTGTTGATATTGCCTACAAGTATAATATCTTTGAATCCAGTTTGAAAAAAAACTCAACATATTTTCCAAGTAAAATTCCGGAGGACAATTTTTATGTTCTCAGTCTCAACTAAGTTTTTTTTTAAAGTTGTTTTATTGACTTGTTTTGGGTTACGTTGACATCTGTGCAGCTATACAGACAATGTGCTCTCTACAGTTTGAAAACAAGAATCCAGTTTCTTGGCGACAAACTTCGCGCGGTTAGTTGAATGTCTTCAACCAGTTAGGGACAAGAGAAGCAACTTAGGGACACCGGACTCGTTTTCTTCCCCTTCATTCTCTTCTCTCCCCGTGTGAAAGAGCAGTGTTCATTAGCAGAGAGGTCCCGGGTCTGTCTGGCCTCTGGCTGTCTCTGTCCAGTGTTAGGGGGATCATGACTGGGCCTGGTTTGCTTTACTCAGCCGTGCTCTCATCAGCAGTGCGTGTCGTTTACAGCAACAGCAATAGCAGAAGTAGCAGCAGCAGAAGTAGTAGTAGTAGTAGCAGCAGAAGTAGTAGTAGTAGTAGTAGCAGCAGTGACAGGAGCAGCAGCAGCAACTGCAATAGTAGTGGTAGTAGAAGTGGTTGTAGTAGTAGCAACAGCAAAAGTAGCAGCAGCAGCAGCAGCAGCTGCAGTAGTAGTGGTAGTAGTAGTAGTAGTAGTAGTAGTAGTAGTAGTAGTAGTAGTAGTAGTAGTAGTAGTAGTGGTGGTGGTGGTGGTAGTAGTAGTAGTAGTAGTAGTAGTCGTAGTAGTAGTACAAGAAGTAGTAGTAGTAGTAGTAGTAGTAGTAGTAGTAGTAGTAGTAGTGCTATTAGAAGTAGTAGTTGTTGTTTTTGCTGTTGTTGCTATTGTTGCTGTTGAAGTAGTAGTAGTAGTAGTAAAAGTAGTAGTAGTAGTAGTAGTAGTAGTAGTAGTAGTAATGGTAGTAGAAGTAGTGGTAGTAAATGTGGTTGTAGTAGTAGTAGTAGTAATGGTAGTAGAAGTAGTGGTAGTAAATGTGGTTGTAGCAGCAGCAGCAGCAGCAGCAGCAGTAGTAGTAGTAGTAACAGCAGCAGCAGTAGCAGTAGCAGTAGCAGTAGCTGTAGTAGTAGTAGTAGTAGTAGGTAGAAGTAGTAGTAGTAGTAGCAGCAGCAGCAGTAGCAGCAGTAG
>CM054150.1:31495032-31500032 GCA_028751875.1 Rapana venosa
TGTTTGAGATAATAAAAAAATGTGTAATTGTTTATTGTATTATCCGATAGATCTAGCACCTAGACCACCACTTAAGGTCTAGTGCATAAATAAGCCTGGATTCAAACTGGGATCAAAACCCTCAACTTCTCACTTTTTTAGGCAAGTGCGTAACCTCTAAACACAGTTATTTTTTTTAGAGTTCCTCTTCTAACCACCAGACCATCTACTGTCTACTATCCATCTACTAGCTTCCCAGTCTGCTATTCAATAAGACAAACTACAGACGATTTTGTTTTTGGGTTTGGGCTTCTTTTTTTTTTTGGTATTTCAAAGATGGCTTCCGTCTTCTACCCAGTTTTGGTTTTCTTGGCAGATGGTCTTGAAGCTAGTTCCAATGATTGTCTTCCCTCATCTAAAGGGTAAAGGAGAGAAAGAAAGAAAGAAAGAAAGAAAGAAAGAGAGAGAGAGGAAGGAGAGTATAGGTTGAGTTGTTAAGCGAGGATAATGGAAAAGAGATATTGCTTTATTTATATTATTTATTCGGTTTTTGTAGATATTTATGACTTCCGCAACCAGGCACACACAATGGCCTACTCTTACGAAAAGAGGAACAGGATTTAACGTGTGCGCAAGATGTTCTGGATGCGTTCGCACAAGGGGCCTCGGTTTATAGTCTCATCCGAAGGACTTTGGGGGAGAATGGACTCGGCACTGATGTTACCTCCGGGGAAAATATCCCCTTGAACCGGAGGGGGGAGAGAGAGAGAGAGAGAGAGAGAGAGAGAGAGAGAGAGAGAGAGAGAGAGAGAGAGAGAGAGAGAGAGAGAGAGAGAGAGAGAGAGAGAGAGAGTGAGTGAGTGAGTGGGGGGAGGGGGACTCTGAAGAAGAAAAAGGAAGCAGTCACGAATGTATCCCTGCTCTTTTTTTGGTCCCCGCTCACAAATCAAAGACTTTGTTGTCTTTGATCTTTATAGATGAGGGGTTCTTTTTGTGTGTGTGTATGTGGGGTTGGGTTGGTTTTTTTTTGTTTGGTCTGGTCTGCTTCTGTTAGTTAAAATTTTTTTTTAATATAAATCTGTCTGTCCATCTGTTAGTATCCGTTACACAAGCTTGTGCTTTGCGCGCGTGTGTACTGTCAGAGACAGTTCTGTTTAGACAAATGCACGTATACACGCAGGCATACACACACGCACGCGCGCACGAGCGCGCATACACACACATATACACACACACCTACATATACAAATTCTTGATCTCTTTCTTAGTCCCCCCCCCCCCCCCCCCCCCCCTCACCTTCCCCCCTGCGCTCTGTGTGTGTGTGTGTGTGTGTGTGTGTGTGTTTTGTGTTGGTGTCTGGGTCTGGGTCTGTCTGGGTCTGTCTGTCTCTATCTCTATCTCCGTCCAGGTCTCTCTCTGTGTCTCTCTGTGTCTGTCTCTGTCTCTGTCTCTCCGCGTCCCTCCCTGTCTCTCTGTATCCCTATCTGTCTCTCTCTGTCTCTGTCTGTCTGTCTGTCTGTGCGAGTGTCTCTCTGTCTCTCTCTGTGTGCCTATGTGCCTATATCGTCTTAATCTAGCTAATGCCACGTATTTGCATCCTTCTCCATCCCGTCTTCCTCCTATTGTTTCTTCCCTTTCTGCTGCATTTATTTTTCCTGTAACATCTTTTTCTTCTTTGTGATCATTCTCCAAAAGTTTTGTTTAGCACTTCAACTTATACTCTTCTTTTTTCTGCTTGGGAAATCATTATCAGTCAGTCTGTCTGTCTGTCTGTCTGCCTGTCTGTCTGTTTGATTATCTGTTTCTGAATGTATGTATGTATGTATGTATGCATGTATGTATGTATGTATGTATGTATGTATGTATGTATGTATGTATGGATGCATGCATGCATGTATGTATGTATGTATGCATGTATGTATGTAAGTATGTATGTATGTATGTATGTATGTGTGTATATATATGCATGCATGCATGCATGTATGTATGTATGTATATATGTATGTATGTGCGTATGTATGTATGTATGAATGTATGTATGTATGTATGCATGCATGTATGTATGTGTGTATGCATGCATGCATGAATGTTTGTATGCATGCATGCATGCATGTCTGTCTGTCTGTCTATCTCTTTGTCGGTATATCTCTGTCTGTCTGCGTGTCCGTGTGATTTGGGTACTTGCTTATCTGCGTGTGTGTCTGTCTGCCTACCACTGCGTATGTATTCTTTTTTGTTTTTTTTTGGTTTTTGGGTGTGCTTTTTTTTTTTACTGTGTCTGTATGTCTTTCGGTCCTTTGAGCTGTCCGTCTAACTTTAATGTGAATCTGCTCCTTTTCTTCTGCCGTTATCTGTCTTTTCTTTTTGTTTCTTTTTTGTTGAAATACATTACTTCTTTTGTTTGTTCCCAAAATGGTCGTTTGCCCTTTTTGTCAGCACGTCTGTTCTTCGATTTGAAGGCACGTCTGTGCGCGTGTGTGTGTGTGTGTTTGTCTGTCTCTCTGTCTGTTGGTTTAATCTCTCTAGCAGTCTGTCTGTCTGTTGGTTTGCTCTCTCTCTCTCTCTCTCTCTCTCTCTCTCTCTCTCTCTCTCTCTCTCCTCTCTCTCCTCTCTCTCTCTCTCTCTCTCTCGGGGTACGGGATAGCCTGGTTGTTAGAGTGATGTATTCGTGATCTGCTGACCCGTGTTCGAATCTCGTTCAAGAGGATTTTTCCTCTGGAGTTTACATCAGTGCCGATTCCAATCTCCCCAAAAGTCCTTCGGATGAAGCCTATAAACCGAGGTTCCGTGTGCGAACGCACGCAGAACATCTTGCGCACACGTTAAAACGCCGTTCCGCTTTACGGAGGAGTAGGCCATTGTGTGCCGGTGGGAACGGGTGAAAAAATTGACAAAACTACATACACACGGGGACCGGATGTAAAAAAAAGCAAATGAGTGCGTATTCTATTATCCTCAAAATGAAAGATTAAAAAAAAAATTATATATACAAATATATACATGTCCCCATCATTTAGTCTATGTCTCTCTCCATCTCTTTGTCTCCGTCGCTCTTAATCTCTTTCTTGTCTATCTCTCTGTGTCTGTCTCTGTCTGTCTGTCTTCTCTGTCTCTGTCTGTCTGTCTGTCTGTCTGTCTGTCTGTCTGTCGTCTCTCTCTCTCTCTCTCTCTCTCTCTCTCTCTCTCTCTCTGCCTCTTGTTCTTCTTGTTATTGTTCTTTATGTCCTCCTCCTTCTCCTCATCGTCCTCCTCCTCGTACTCTTCCCCCTCCTTCCTCTTCTGAATTCTTCTTCTCAATGCTTCTTCTCTACTTATGTCTCTTCCTCTTGTTTCATCTCGTTATTTTGACATTAACACAAAGCCGTGCGCAAATGAAGAAGACGAAGAAAGGGACGATGGCTATTTTGTAAGAGAGAGAGAGAGAGAGAGAGAGAGAAGAGAGAGAGAGAGAGAGAGAGAGAGAGAGAGAGAGAGAGAGAGAGAGAGAGAGAGAGAGAGAGAGAGGAGAGAGAGAGAGGAGAGGAGAGTATCATCGTTTTGTAATGCTCGTTTTTGTTTTGAGGGTGGGGTTTTCTGTGGTTGTTGTGTTTCTATATTTGGTTCTGAGTCTTCGTGACAACTAGCAGCTAGAGTTTACGCTCTTTAACTAGTTCTAGATACCTATTTTATCCCTCCTCTCCCCCCCCTCCACCCTCCCTTTTCAGTTCCTCTTCACCTCTTCGTTGCTCTGTCACTTTATTCATTTCTCACTTCACTTCACAGTCTTGGGGACGGGATAGCTCAGTGGTCAGAGCACTCGCCTTCCCCAGCTAAGGTTAAGCAGCATCGAGCGTGGTTACCACTTGAATGGGTGACCGGTTGCGCGCCTTGACTTCAGTAGGGTTCCCCCAGTTGCCCCAGCTGTAAATGAGTACCTGCCTCTTTAGGGTCAGAGAAGGTAAAGCAGCGAAGGAGAGGAGATGGGCGCCGCTCTCAAGATGCTGGCCTCTGGAGAAACTGAGATCTCTGATGCCTCTCTCTTCGATGACCATATAGGTTATCGGACACCTTTACCACTTCACATTTAAGTTTAATCGAAATCTGTCTCATTTTTTCTTTTCTCAAGGAAAAAAGTTCGTTCTTCATGCTTACAAACCAAAGAAAGGTCACAGTTGAAACGTAATCTTAAATAATTCACAGGAATAGATAAGAAAAAACAGGAGTTATGAATCGCTAAAAAAAACACCAAACCCACCCTAACTCGTCAGATTTTCTCTCCCTTTCTCCCTGTAACACAAAAAGAATGAATAAAAACAAAAGAACTGCTATAGTAACAACACTCTTTAAAACTGAATGCCTTTAAAACCTAATCAATAAAGCCTAAAACAAACGTTTGAAATGTAGGTTCAAAAATATTCCCCAAAATTCTTATCGTAAAAAGAAAAAAGGTAATTGTCACCACAACATTACGTAACAATCGAGAGAAAACATGGAAACACAATCCCATCAGCTCAGAGAAAGAACAGGGCTCACAAACGTCCCTAAGTTCTCCATTACACAGAAATAGAAGAATGCGGGTCACATGGCGAGGTGGGAAGACAATAATTGGACAAAGACGTGCCTCGCATCATGACAGCCAAGACACGGCTACAGAACGCCTGGCAGACCAACAGGTAACCAGAGGGCTTGATGACATCAAGAGCTACATGAGTGAGACATAATAATAATAATGATAATAATAATAACAAATGGAATTTGTATAGCGCTATATCTTGCAAAGACAAATCAGAGCGCTTGCATTCAACATATTCTTACAGAGTCATGCAGCCAATAACTATCAAAAGCTTAAACAAAATTCAAATGTACGCACCTATACACACACACACACACACACACACACACACACACACACACACACACACACACACACACACACACACACACACACACACACACACACACACACACACACACACAGAGGTTGTAGGCTTTGGCAGGGTAATGGAACATGGCACAGAGAGGCACAAGAACGGGATAGCCTG
>CM054150.1:31507532-31515032 GCA_028751875.1 Rapana venosa
GAGAGAGAGAGAGAGAGAGAAAGAGACAGAGACAAAGAGAGAGACGGAGAGAGAGAAGAGAGAGAGATAGAGAGAGAAAGAGTGAGAGAGAGGTGGGGGAAAGAAAGAGAGAGAGAAAGACACAAAGACTAAGAGAGAGACAAGACAAGAGAGGAGAGAGAGAGAGAGAGGAGAGAGAGAGAGAGAGAGAGAGAGAGAGAGAGAGAGAGAGAGAGAGAGAGAGAAAAGAGAGAGAAGAGAGAGAGAGAAGAGAGAGACACAGACAGAGAGAGGAGAGAGAAAGAAAGAGAGAGAGACAGAGAGACAGAGAGAGAAAGGAGAGAGCGAGAGAGAGAGACGCCGATTTCTTCATGTACACATTTCCTCAACTCTCTATCTCTTAACCCATCCTCCCACCCACCCACCCCCACCTACCCCCCACGCATCTCGCCCTCCTCCCTTCCCCATTCCTGTCCTTCCCTCTCCCATAGTATAAACAGTACCAAAAAATGTTATCAAATTGTCAGTGACTCTGGAAACAGTACAGACTCTATACTCCACGTACATCAACACCCCCCCACCCCCACCCCACCCACCCCACACCCTCCCCTCTCTCCTCAAACACTCCCCCACCATCCCCTCTCTCTAGTCACCTGTACTGTATCATTTTTTTGTGTTCGTCTGTTTTCTTTTCTCCTAAAGACAAATAGTGAATATTCGTACGTGTCTTGTCTGAGCAGTTGATAATAGTTGTTGTTTTTGTTGTTGTTGTTGTTTGGTTGGTTTGTTTGCGGGAACGGATGACAAAATTTACACAACTGCATACGAACGGGACTGGATTTTTAAAAAAAGCACACGTGTGCTTATTCCAATATCCTCGAAATAAAAGCATAAATGAATAAACAAAATAAATAAATAGAAGGAGATCAAGAAAACTTCTTACGAAAGACAGTATTGATGCCGTACAGGATCTTGAACGAAAAATATCCAAGAATTTCCTGTTGCAAACAAGTGTGAGGAGGAGAGGAGGAAGAGGTAGACAGAAGACAAGAGAATGAAAGAAGACAACAACAACAAAAGAAGCAGGACAAAAATAAAAATACAAAGCATGAAGGGAGTGGTGAAAAAAGGGAATACAAATCATCTCCAAAACAGAAAAAAAAATTGTATAACACGCCACACATAATAGCAACAAAAAAAAAACACCAAAAAACAACAACAAAAAACGAAACAAAACAAAACCTTTTATCACATGAAATTGTACAACTCAGTCTTTAATATCGGCAAAACCGGTTTTCCTAATCTTTATACATAAAAAACCCCAACGCTTGAGTTGGTAAATAAAATGATAACAGTAAACACAGAAGAAACAAAAAGAATAAAAAAGCATAACGGAAAACAGTAAGAGGAAAAAGGATACAAAAAGCAGAAACAGCAACAAAGCAATATTAGCACTACCACCCATAAAGAGCGATAGCAAAGACAGCCAAAAATCCAAAACAACAGCTGCAAAACATAAGAACTACCTCGACAACAGAAGGTAGGGGGTAAAAACCAGCAGTAATAAACACACCATAAACTCACCTTCCTTATAACCAAGAAACACCAACAATCGCAATAAAAAAAAAGAATACCAGTAAAAGTTTTAAAAAACCCAACCCAAACAGATAACTACAATAATAGCAGTAACAACAACAAAAACAGCGGAAACAGCAGCAACAAGAATCCCCAAAAGCAGCAATGGCAAGTTTCAACAATTATTATAACACTGACAATGCAAACAGCAACAGCAGAAGCAACAGCAGCAGCAGCAACATCAACAGCAAGATCAACAACAGAAACAATAACAACAACAACGTAGTAGCAACAACAGCAGCAGCAACAATAGCAACAATAACTGCAGGAACAAGAACAGAAGCAACAACAACAGCAGCAACAATAACAGCGACAACAACAGCAGCAACGATAACAGCGACAACAACATCAGCAACAACAGGAACAATAACAGCAGCAGCAACAGCAGCAAAAACAACAGCAACAACAGCAGCAACAATAACAGTAGCAACAGCAAAAAAGCAACAACAGCAGCAATAACAGCAGTAACAACAACAACAGCAGCAACAACAGCAACAGCAACAACAACAACACAGCAACAACAACATCAGCAACAACAGCAGCAACAACAGCAACAACAGTAGTAGTAACAACAGCAGCAGAAACAACAGCAACAACAACAGCAACAACAGCAACAACTGCAGCAGCAGCAGCAGCAACGAAACAACAACACCGGCACGGATTCGCTCTGCTACATGACTTGTATCTAACGTGTTGTGGCGAGGGCTTCACGTAAAGAAGGCTGAGTCTGCAGGAGAGGCAGACGAAAGGAAAGGAGAGACCATACTTTCCAGAAACAGTGAGTGTCACGGGCGATGCTACTGGCACAACTGCATTCCACTTACATGATGAAAACTAACTGAATGGTGTGTGGTCTAGAGATACCCATCCCTTCTCTAGAAAGCGAGAAGTCGTTATGTTCAATCCCCATTTGAAGCCTGAACTGTTATCTCATGTGTGGTGATCGGGGTGCTAGTCTTTCTCACGAAATGCTAAACCGAGGTCCCGTGTGTAACTCACTTTTAAGCGCACGTAAAAGAGCTCAGGACAACATGACGATTGTCCCGGGAGAAATTGTGTTGTAGAAAAGCCACACATACACAAGCAAACAGGAAAGGAAAAGATGGCGCTGATCTAGCTGGAGACGCACTCTCCCAGGGAAGAGTAACTCCAATTTTATGCATGCTTTTTCAGCCCTGTCTCTGGGGGGCAAGTTGAATACGGTGGAGTCCATCACTCTCCAGATAGAAGATACATGCTGGGTATGTCCGCGTTTCTGTAGCTTTCCGAATGTCGACACGAACTACGGGATTTTTTAACATTTACATCAATTTTTTGGATCTTCTGCATGGGGTGGGAACACGAAGAGAATGCCGGTGCTTGAAGATGACATGGGAGATGGTGAAAAATCTCCACTCTGAATTCACTACACGTCCCCGAAGTCGGAATGCAGATACCTTAATGGTGGTCACACAACCCCTTAGTCACATACCTAAAGTCCTTCGGATGAGACTATAAACCGAGGTCCCGTGTGCGAACGCACGCAGAACATCTTGCGCACACGTTAAATCCTGTTCCGCTATTGGTAAGAGTAGGCCATTGTGTGCCGGTGGGAACGGATGACAGAATTCACAAAACCGCATACACACGGGGACTTGATGTAAAAAAAAAAAGCACATAAGTGCTTATTCCATTATCCTCGATATAAAAGAATAAAGATAAAAAAAAGTTTCACCATTTTTTGAGCTTCGGAGCTTAAGCAAGAAACTAAAACAAAAACCCAACAAAAACAAAACAAACTTACCAGACCCTACTGCCGAGATTCGAACCTACGACTCCATGGACCGGCAGAGATAGAAATCAGACGCTCTATCCACTGGAGCCTAGCCTCTATCAAGAACGCATATACAAAGCAGTTTTCACAATCGACCATCTTTCACACCGAACACTCCAGCTCTACACGACGTTCTAAGGAAATCACATCCACTGATCCAACGTGTGATACTCATATTCCCTCTTCAGATTCCCTTTTCCATCAAAAAGGGGAAAAAAAATAAGAAAAAAAATCCCGCTTTCTAATAAAAGTGGACATGAAAACCATTTCTCCCTGAAAATCGATACATTGCGACTCTAAAGCGTAAAGGGCTTCTCCATTTCATATCTGCTGCAATTTGCTGTCACGCAATTATTGATTTGCTTTAAAAATGGGTTTATGGCTCTTTGTTTTTTTTCTTTCTTTCTTTCTTTCTGTCTGTCTTTCTTTCTTTCTCTCTGTCGGTCTTTCTATCTTTCATTCTGTCTGTCCGTCTGTCTGTCTGTCTTCCTTTCTTTCTTTTCTTCTCTTTCTTTCTTTTCTTTCTTTCTTTTTTCTTTCTTCTTCTTTCTTCTTTTCTTTTTCTTTCTTTCTTTCTTTTTTCTTTCTTTTCTTTCTTTCTTTCTTTCTTCCTTCTTCCTTTCTTTCTTTTCTTCTCTTCTTTCTTTCTTTCTTCTTTCTTTTCTTTTCTTCTTCCTTCTTCTTTCTTCCTTCCTTCTTTCTTTCTTCCTTTCTTCTTTCTTTCTTTCTCTTCTTTTCTTTTCTTTCTCTTTCTTTCTTTCTTTTCTTTCTTCTTTCTTTCTTTCCTTCTTCTTTCTTTCTCTTTTCTTTCTTCTTTCTTTCTTTCTTTCTTCTTTCTTTCTTTCTTCTTCCTTTCTTTCTTTTTCTTCCTTCCTTCCTTTCTTCTTCTTCCTTTCTTCTTCATCCTTTCTTTCTTCCTTTCTTCATCTTTCTTTCTTTCTTTCCTTTCTGCAACATCTCATGCTTAATTCATCTTTCTGTCCTATTCTGAAGAGATACTGACAATTTATTATTTTTTGTTGTTCCATACTTCTGGTTTGAAATCGAGATGCATTTCTGAAGATGAATAAATTTGTTGTTTGTTGGAAGTATGTGTGTGTGTGTGTGTGTGTGTGTGTGTGTGTGTGTGTGTGTGTGTGTTGTGTGTGTGTGTGTATGTGTGTGATGTGTGTGATGTGTGATGGTATGTGTAATGTGTGTGATGTTTGTGTGTGTGTTGATATAGCTTCAAAATGTGTGGTATCGTTTTTAACAGTTTTGTGGTAGTATCTTGTATTGTGTCCGTTTTTTCTCTTTATTCAATAGTGTCTTTTCTTTATTTTTTTATTTTATTGTTTTGATATGCGTATGTTTGCAAAGGTTAAAGTAAAACAAGGCTTGGTATGAAATCTTTGTCCTTGCATATAAAAGATCATCCATTCATACTCTGTCTCTGTCTCTGTCTCCGTCTCTGTTTCTCTCTCTCTCTCTCTCTCTCTCTCTCTCTCTCCTCTCTCTCTCTCTCTCTCTCTCTCTCTCTCTCTCTCCTCTCTCTCTCTGACATCAGATATATAGAGTGAAATTTTTGTAGTTGTTATCTTTTTAATTTTTTAAAAATTTTCAGTTTACTTGAAACTATTAGCTCTGAATATTAGGGATAGTCCCTTCTCAGGGCAAGGGCCGGATGAAAAGAAGTTTGTCAATACTTATCTGTAGCCCTTGGGAATATAGATTATCAATCAATCAATCAATCACGCTCACTCACTCACTCAATCCCTCCCTCTTTCCTCCTTTCCCTCCCTCTTCTTTCCCTCCTCTCTCTCTCTCTCTCTCTCTCTCTCTCTCTCTCTCTCCTCTCTCTCTCTCCTCTCTCTCTCTCTCTCTCTCTCTCTCTCCTCTCTCTCTCTCTCTCTCTCTTTCCATCTCTGTTCACATTTCTGCCTATAACTAGTTTTTCACATGATATTTCCGCCTTCCTTCCTTCCTTCCTTCCTTCCGTTCTCCCCATCCATCGCTCCCATTCAGTCTGGTTCTGTAGACGGGCTAAGTGCTCTAAAGCCAGTCGCCTTGTACTTTTTCCTGTCAGGGAAAGAACACAATATCATTCCGGAGAATGTCTGTAATTGGTACTTCATAGCACGAAGCAACAAGCTCCCAGAATGTTGTTTTTTATATTACAGAACGGAAGGGGAGTTGGGGTACGAGAGTGGGGTCTGGGGGATGATGGGGGAGTGGGGGGGGGGGGGGAGGCAGAAGTAGGGTAGGTAGGGGGTGGGGGTGGGGGTGAAGAGAAAGACGATGGGTGCCAGCCAATGTCTGATTAATGATCAGAAACATAAAAAAGCAGCAACAACAACAAAAGCTAAAAAGGTCAGGCAATGTTGCAAAAAAAAGAAAAAAGCCCTCCTGTTTATTAGTGGAGTTGTGGTCTAGCAGTAATTCTCCTGTGTTGAAATGTCGCAGGTTTGGTCCTTGTCAGACTCTGGACTTTTTTTTCCCCATCAACTTGACCACGAGTGGTGGTCTGGGTGCTAGTCTTTGAAAGTGTGACGATAAAGTGAAGTCCCCCATGTGTAACATACATGTGACGCACCTGAAGCGAAGCTCACCGTAGTAAGGGTGTTGTTGTTCATGGTCAATTTTATGAAGATAAGTTCTCGCCTTTGTCGTAGGGAAACTAGAACTGAACGGATAAACTGGATAAAAAAGAAATCTACTGCATACTGCTGCACTTCTGGCAACATGACTCTCCTCAGGAAAAAACCCCACCGTCATCAGTTCAAGCAAAGAGATATGCTGTGATCGTAGGATATATTGCAATACAAAACAATGCAATACAAGACTATACTATAAAAGACAATATAACACCACGTAATATAACGCAATGCCATACCATGGGGGACGGGATAGCCTAGTGGTTAGAACATTGCGCTCGCAATCTGACGACCCGGGTTCGATTCCCGTTCAATGGGATATTTTCCCTTGGAGTTAACATCAGTGCAGACTCCACTCTCCCCAAAAGTCCGGATGAGACCATAAACCGAGGCCCCGTGTGCGAACACGTTAAATCCTGTTCCGCTTTTCGTAAGAGTAGGCCATTGTGTGCCGGTGGGAACAGATGACAATTTACAAAACCGCATATACACGGGGACTGGATGTAAAAAAGCACATGAGTGCTTATTCCATGATCCTCGATATAAAGGAATAAATAAATAAATAAATACCTTATCATACCATACCATACCATACCATACCATACTATACCACAAGACGTAATGCAATACAATACAATACAATACAATACAATGCATCACAATACAATGCATTACAAATATTTGTCTTCACCACGTTGCGATATGTCCATGTTGAAATCATGATCCTGTTTTACTACCTGAGATTCTTTCTTTGTCATCATCCTGGGAAAATCGTGCTTTTTTTCTCTTTTGATATTCGTGAGTGAGAGTGTTATAGTTGATCTCTAAGAACAAGAATATTTCAAGGAATCTGGTTTTTGGTTTTATCTCATGTTATGTGTGGTTGATGTGGTTTCTCCCACATCGCGGTGCCCTGTCCTGGGTTGACCCTTATGGTTGGTGAGGGTGGTGATACAAGGAACGACAGCAGAGTTGGTTTTATACCCTCTTTTAATCTGTATACAGCTGCTGCACAGTTTTAATCTGGGATTTAAAAGTTGACGAGGTGACAGCCCTGATATGGCCTCTGTGGTCTGCGGGGCTATAAACAACAGGACTGGATTGGACTTAGTCATCAAACATATTTTTGACACATGAAAAAAGTAAAAAAAATCATTGAAAGAAAATTCCTTGGTCATAAACATTGTTACAATCTTCCAAACTGATCGCTTATTTATTGATGGGACGTCACACATTTATTTTGCATTTTTCTTTTAGAGGTCTCGTCTTTATGTGAAGACATATCACATAGCAAAGCAAATAAACAAATAAAAAAAGGATATTAAACATAACTGAAAATTTCATTCTTTTGGAATTTTATATTCTATCTATAGATACACCTTTTGGCCCCTCAAGTAAAACCTCGTTTAAATAGGCCGAATAGGCTGAGAGAAAAGCAAC
>CM054150.1:31520032-31527532 GCA_028751875.1 Rapana venosa
ACACACACACACACACACAGAGACACACACACGCACAAACGCGCACACACAGACACACACGCACGAACGCACACACACACACACACACACACACACACATACTGTGATACACTGTAAACAATTAAAAAAACAACCAAATCTAACCGATTTGACACAAAAACATAAACAAAAAGAATATGAAGCAAGCACGTTACGAACACACAGAAACAAACCACAACAACGACAACAACAAAATCAACACAAACGTTATCACTTACCTTTAACATCGAAAACGCCAAGAATCAAAGACAGCAACATCCAAAGGTTTAGTGTAACACCATATCCTTTTTTGTTGTTGTTGAAAGATTCGAACACGGGACATTTCCAGTCTACGAAGATTGTCTATCCACTGTACCACAGCTCCAGAACTTCAGAGAACCAGCGGGGTATTGCAGTTTCCATCGCATTCTCGTCTGCTGAAAGAAAGAAAAAAGCATAACGTGTTAAAAAACAACAAACAACTACAACAGTATGATGCCATGTGTCAACTGCCACACACACATGCGCTTAACGATCATGCCGAAACGCAGATAGCAATATCAACACACGCGCGGGCGCAGGCGTGCATACACACGAATGCGAGGGCGCGCGCTTACTCACTGACAGACAGGCAGACAGACAGTGAGGCAGACAGACAAACAGACGGTTGGTCAGACAGACAGCCAGGCAGACAGACATACACACACGCGTTAGCGCGCACATAGTTACACACACGCACAGGATGCAAGGGAAGAGAAAGAGAGAGAGAGAGAGAGAGAGAGAGAGAGAGAGAGAGAGAGAGAGAGAGAGACAGACAGACAGACAGACAGACAGACAGACCAGACACAGACACACAGAAATAGAGAGACAGACAGATGGATAGATAGACGCAGAGACAGACAGACAGAGACGGGAAGAGACAGAGAGACACAGACACACATACACACAGCCACATACACACACCGCACCACGCGCAAACCACGCACCACACACACACACACACACACACACACACACACACACACACACACACACACACACACACACACACACACACACACACACACACACAGAGAGAGAGAGATATTTCTAGATCTGTCATCAAAACTGATAAAGCAAGAGTCGTGAGCCATTCTAAGGCTTGCTCAAATATCTCCACAGCAAGAAGAGTGAATAGTTTGTTTTATACAATAAAACTTAATGCATTCGTAACCAAATTCAGTAGACTCATTAAATGTCTATGTGGTGAGAATATTTCTAATACTCATATAATATTTGAATGTAAGATGACAAAAGCTTTTTTTACCCCAATTTTCTGAAAACTCCCTTAGAAGCATATTCAATAATTTGAATTTGGCATTTGATATTGCAAAACGTCTCTGGCATAGCCCTATAGGAAATTTGTTATAGTTTCATTAACGTTAATAACTTTTTATGTTTTTGTTTCGTTGGTTTTTAAAAAAAATATTGTATCTTTTGCTTTGCGCAGTTTCTTTTCATGATTAGACTACTTTTCCCCCCTCACATTTTTCAGTAGGGCCTCCTCCACCACCTCAATTCTCATACACCCCTGTATTTTTTTTTCCGTCTAATATCACTGAGAGTGAACAGACGTTAAATCGAAGACAACAACAACAACAACAACAACACACACACACACACACTAACACCCAACCACTCACCCTCCGCCATACACAGGTGCACACACCACACACACACACACACACACACACACACACACAACACACACACACACACACTACAACAACACACACTACACACACACCACACACACACAAGAGATTCAAAATTCAGATCTCCTTCATACTGCTTGTCTTCATTCCATGTACATCGACTGATTGCGAAACAAGCAGAAGACATTTCTTTTCATTGTCATTTTCATACCACTTTAAGTCACGGCACATTTCTCTGCATGAAATTCGAGCTGCTCTCCCCGAGGAGAACGCGTCGCCACAAGAGCAGCGCCACCCATTTTTTTCTTGTCTTCAACTGTATTTGTTTATCTATCAGAGCGGTTTTTTTCTTACAGAATTTTGCCAGGGACAGCTCTCTGGTTGCCGTGGGTTCTTTTACGTGCGCTAAATAATTATGTGTAACACACGGGACCACGGTTTATCGTCTCATCCGAAAGACTAAAGCAGAGACCACCACTCATGGTCTAATGGATGGGGGAGGGGGGGGGGGGGGGGGGGGGGGGGGGAGTTTCGGGCCTACACGGGATTTGAACCACCGCACACTTCCGACCCGGACTTTTCGCTTTCTAAGCAGGCGCGTTACCTCTAGACCACCGACCCAAGCATGCATGCATGTATGTATGGATGGATGGATGGATGGATGGATGGATGGATGGATGGATGGATGGATGGATGGATGAATGGATGGATGGATGTATGTATGTATGTATGGATGTATGTATGCATGCATGAATGTATGAATGGATGTAATTATGGATGGATGCATGCATGCATGCATGCATGCATGAATATACGAATGGATGGATGTATGTATGGATGGATGGATGTATGTATGTATCGATGGATGTATGGATGGATAGATGGATGGATGGATGCATGCATGTATGTATGGATGTATGCATGCATGTATGTATGCATATATGCATGGATGGATGCATGGATGGATGGATGGATATCTAGCCCCCTGTGGTCGACAATGTCGTCACAAGGAACGGTAGAGAGGAAACGCAGTGGGAGCCTCACCTGAAGTCATCGACCTGTGTGGATTGGATTCTTGTTTGACTGTGCTGCTGGTGGTGGTCTTGGTAGTATGGTGTGTGTGTGTGTGTGTGTGTGTGTGTGTTGTGTGTGTGTGTGTGTTGTGTGTGTGTGTGTGTGTGTGTGTGTGTGGTGTGTGTGGTGTGTGTGTGTGAGTGCGTGTGTGTGGATGGGGGACGTGTGTGTGTATGTGTGTGTGTGTTGTGTGTGTGTGGGTGTGTGTGAGTGATATGGTGGGGGGAGATTGTATTGTGGCGTTGTGGTGTGGTGGTGTGTGGTAGTGGTGTGGTGGTGGTGGTGTGTGTATGTGTGTGTGGAGAGGGAGAGAGAGAGAGAGAGAGAGAGAGAGAGAGGAGAGAGAGAGAGGGAGAGAGAGAGGAGAGAGAGAGAGAGAGAGGGAGGGAGCATGTGAGTGTGTGTGGGGGGTAGCGGGGGTGGGAGTGGGGCGGCGATGGTGGTGGTGGTGATATTCACATTTATATTTAATGTCTGTTAACCATAAGTGATAATTATTAGAAGGTGTGTGTATGTGTGTGTGCTCATTTTGATATTTAATGTCTGTTCATTATAAATGATATTAGATGGTGTGTGTGTAAGCAAACACATTCTCACACACACTAATACACACACATGCACACACACACACATGCACGCACATTTCCTGAATGCTTCAGATTTTTTAATTTAAAAAGGAAAACCCCCCAAACAAAGCATAAACAGATCGGCAATTCTGGATAAAACAAAATGCAAGTACTTGCTTACACCAACCTTTCCCGTAGGAATGCTGGAAATTATGTGCTAAGAATTTCCTCTTTTCTATCCCTCTCTTTGTTTCTGCCTTGTTTTTTTTTGGTTTCTCTTCTTATCACCTCTTTCTCGTCTATTTTCTGCCTTCTTGGTCCATTCTCCTGTGTCTTATTTTCTTGGTTTACAACAATTCTCTCCCATGCCGAAGTCGGATGTGCTGGGCTTAATTTGTCATGCGCTTTGATTTGTCTTTGCAAGATATAGCGCTATATGAATTCCATTTCTTCTTCTTCTTCTTCTTCTTCTTCTTCTTCTTCTTCGTAGTAGTAGTAGTAGTAGTAGTAGTAGTAGTAGTAGTAGTAGTAGTAGTAGTAGTAGTAGTAGTAGTAGAAGTAGTAGGAGTAGTAGTAGTAGTAGTAGTAGTAGTAGTAGTAGTAGTAGTAGTAGTAGTAGTAGTAGTAGTAGTAGTAGCAGTAGTAGTAGTAGTAGTAGTAGTAGTAGTAGTAGTAGTAGTAGTAGTAGTAGTAGTAGTAGTAGTAGTAGTAGTAGTAGTAGTAGTGTTATTTTTGTTGTTGTTGTCAACGGCAGCGCAATGCATGTTCGCTCAGGTGACAGACAAGACAGCAATAGTCGCTGTCTGAGCGTTCGAGGAAGAAGACTTAACGCCCACCGATAGAAAAGAGGGGAAAATATAGATACACTTCTTCTTACGCACTCCCAGAAATGTCTAGCACGATAACAACACTACTCCCTTCAGGGGACGGGGTAGCCTAGTGGTTAGAACATTGCGCTCGCAATCTGACGACCCGGGTTTGCTTCCCGTTCAAGGAGGAAATTTTCCCCCTGGAGTTAACATCACCAGTGCAGACTCCACTCTCCCAAAAAGTCCTTCGGGTGAGACTTTAAACTGAAGCCCCGAGTGCGAACACACGCAGAACATCTTACGCACACGTTAAATCCTGCTCCGCTTTTCGGAAGAGTAGGCTATTGTGTGTCGGTGGGAACAGATGACAGAATTTACAAAACCGCATATACACGGGGACTAATTGTAAAAAAAAGATAAAGCACACAAGAGCTTATTGCATTATCCTCGATATAAAGGAATTTAAAAAAAGAAATAAAAAGAAAAGGCAAGAGAGAGAGAGAGAGAGAAGAGAGAGAGAGAGAGAGAGAGAGAGAGGAGAGAGAGAGAGAGAGAGAGAGAGAGAGAGAGAGAGAGAGAGAAGAGAGCGAGAGAGAGAGAGCGAGAGAGAGAGAGAGAGAGGATGAGGAGAGAGAGAGAAGAGAGAGGAGAGAGAGAGAGAGAGAGAGAGAGAGAGAGAGAGAGAGAGAGAGAGAGAGAGAGAGAGCGAGAGAGCCAGCGTCATCCTATAGATGAGGGAGGACACCCCCCCCCCCCTACTCCTTCAGCTTAGAGAGAGAGAGCATCACCCTAAAGATGGGGGATCCCCCCCTCCCCCATCCCCCATTCCTCTCCTTCATCTCTGACTCCACAAATACATCCAGCTCAGCCTCAGCTTAGGGCAACGACCGTCGGCAAGATTACTGCCAGGCGATGGTCAACATTTGATGGGCGGCCTCTCGCTGCTGTCCTCTTGAGGGGTCAGTTTGATGGACGGCGAGTGGCTGGAGGAGTGTGCTCGACTTCCTTCAGAGAATGACTAGCTCTAGAGTGTCAGGCAAGGAGGTCCCGCTTGGTCAAGCGTTCATTTGTTTGGTTGGGGTTTTGCGGGGGTTATTTTGTTTTGTCTTTTCCTTGGGAAGATGAGTAAGAGTCGATGAATGTGCAAGTGCGATGAAATGTGGTGTGGTGTGGTGTGGTGGTGGTGTGGTGGGGGTGTGGGTGGGGTGTGGGTGTGGTGTGGGTGTGGGTGTGGTGTGGTGTCGTGTGGTTACCAATTTTCAAACACCTGCACCTGCTTTGATTCATTAAAACCAACCAACCAAACAAAAAGAAAAGCCAAAAATAAAAAACCAAACCAACAAACAAACACACACAAAAACAGAAAACAGAAAAAAAAACCATCCCCACCACTGAAGTTCTCTTTCTTTCTGTCTTTCTTTCTCTTTGTTGGGTTGGCTGTGTTGGGCTGACTGTGTTGGGTTGGCTGTGTTGGGTTGGCTGTGTTGGGTTGGCTGTGTTGGGTCGGCTATGTTGGGTTGGCTGTGTTGGGTTGGCTGTGTTGGGTTGGCTTTTTGCTCCTCTGCTGAACCTCTAAGGTTCACCAATGGTGAAACTTTGCACATGCAACCGACCGTTCACATACTATTCAGACAGCTACATATCAGCTTCGGGGATATGTTCATGACTAAAACCCAAACCCAGACAAGTTATCCCTTGTAGGCCAAAAGACAAGCAGGTCACATCAACTTATCCTGTGACCAACCGCCTGTGCTAAGCATCAAGGGAGACAAATACAGTTGAAGACAGGAAACGAAAAACAAAAAAAGTGGGTGGCGCTGCTCTTGTAGTGACGCACTCTCTCCCCGGGAAGAGCAGCTCGAATTTCACGCAGAGAAATATACCGTGACTTAAAGTGGTATAACATAAATAAATAAATAAATAAATAAATAACTTGATCACAGCAATACTCATTCCTGTTCTTCCTCTTCCCTCTTCTTCTCCCTGCTTGTGTGTAAAAGGTAAAGGTGTCCCATAACCTATGTGGTCGTAGGGGAGCAAGGCGTCAGAGACCTCACTTCTCTAGGGGGCCAGCCATATTAAGGGCGGCGCCCATCTCCTCTCCCTCGCTGCTTTACTTTTCCTGACCCTAAAAAGAGGGCAGGTACCCATTTACAGCTGGGTGAAATGGGGGGAACTGTACTGAAACCAATGTGCGCAAAAGGCCACCCCTCCAAGTGGTAACCACGCTCGATGCTGCTTAACCTTGGCTGGGGGGAAAGCGAGTGCTCCGACCACTGAGCTATCCCGTCCCCTTGCGTATATAATTATTATATAGGCTGATCTGCAATCAATGGCAATAATTATGGGCTTGGTGACATGGGATACTTGTATGAACTGGGCAGACGGACAGAGAACTGGGCTGTCTCGCCTGCTGCTTGCTGTTGGCAGCATAATTATGAAGAATGGCGGCACGACAATGTAATGCAATGTAATGCAATGCCTCGTTAGGTTGCCAGGATGGCGTTTGTAGCTTCTCTTTCTCGATCGTCTTCGTCTTCGTTTTTGTCTTTGTTTTGTTTTGTTTTGTTCTGTGTGTTATGAGGGTGAGTCTGTTTCTCTCCACCACCACCTCTCTCTCTCTCTCTCTCTCTCTCTCTCTCTCTCTCTCTCTTCTTCTCCCTCTCTTCTTCTCTTTCTCTCTCTCTCTCTCTCTCTCTCTCTCTTCTCTCTCTCTCTCTCTCTCTCTCTCTCTCTCTCTCTCTCCCTCTCTCTCTCTCTCTCTCTCTCTCTCTCTCTCTCTTCTCTCTCTCTCTCTCTCTCTCTCTCTCTTCTCTCTCTCTCTCTCTCTCTCTTCTCTTCTCTCTCTCTCTTCTCTCTCTCTCTTCTCTCTCTCTCTCTCTCTCTCATAGTGAGGACGGGATAGCCTGGTGGTTAGAACATTGCCCTCGCAATCTGACGACCGGGGTTCGATTCCCGTTCAAGGGGATATTTTTCCCTGGAATTAACATCAGTGCAGACTCCACTCTCCCCAATAAGTCCTTCGGATGAGATTATAAACCGAGGTCCCGTGAGCGAACGCACGTAGAACATCTTGCGCACACGTTAAATCCTGTTCCGCTTTTCGTAAGACTAGGCCATTTTGTGCCGGTGGGAACAGATGACAGAATTTACAAAACCACATACACACGGGAACTGGATGTAAAAAAGCACATAAGCGCGTATTCCATTATCCTCGATATAAAAGAATACATAAAAGAAATCTCTCTCTCTCTCTCTCTCTCTCTCTTCTCTCTCTCTCTCTCTCTCTCTCTCTCTCTCTCTCTCTCTCTCTCTCTCTCTCTCTCTCTCTCTCTCTTG
>CM054150.1:31530032-31535032 GCA_028751875.1 Rapana venosa
GGAGAACATCTCAGACGGACTGTCAATATACATATTGCTGCGTGTCTGCACGCGTGCATGAGGGCGTGCGCGCGCGCGCGTGTATGTGTATGTATGTGTGTGTGTGCAATGCGTGCGTGTTTGAGTGTGTGTGTGTGTGTGTGGGCGTACATACGTGCGTGCGTGTTGTAGTGTGTTTATGTGTGTGCGTGCTCGCGCGCACGCGGTGTGTATGTGTATGTGTGTGTGTGTGGGTGTGTGTGTGCGCGCGCGCGCGCGCCAGCGTGTGCTGTGCGTTGTCAAAGATATTCATACTGCCTGGTAATATCTCTTTCAAACGTAAACAAATCTGAAACAAAACATTGTAAACGTGCATTTCAAGCCTTATAAGCCTATTTGTTCAGTTTTAGAAGAGCTTTCAAAACCTATGATAGAAAATAAACACATACGTTCATTTAGCTAGAGAAAGTACCGGCATCTATCACTAATCTCACTCTTTTGTGAATGTTATATTCTTGCTCAAATGTGCTTAAAAGCATCAGCGGTTTGAAGCATGTTCTTGGGTTTTCTTCCAGCTTTTTGGTTCATTTTCGTTTGGCCGTGCTACCAAAATCTTTGTTTTCCAGTGTGCAACAAAAGTACAGCTAAACTTTTGATGGTTTCGATATTGTTAGTTAAGTTGTGTTTAAAAGATCATTGGTAAATTGATACCACGTGATATAGTTACGTATTCATGTACTCCATTAGAGTTCTGAAAAAAAATATTGCCTTCTCTTGCCTTGCCTTGCCTTGTCTTGTCTTGTCTTGCTTTGTCTTGCTTTGCCTTGTCTTGCCTTGTCTTGTCTTGCCTTGCTTTACCATGCTCTGCCATACCATGCTTTGTCTTGCCTTGCCTTGCCTTGTCTTGTCTTGCCTTGCCTTTTCTTGCCATGCCATAGTTTGCCACAAGAAGTGCCCAGCCTTGCCTTACTTTGTCTTGCCATGCCATGTCATGCCATGCCATACCTAGCCTTGCTCTGCCCATGCTTTACCTTGCCTTGCCTTGCCTAGCCTTGCCTTGCCTTGCCTTACAATACCTTGCATTGCCACGTTACACCATGTCATGCCATGCCTTACCTAGCCTTGCCCTGCCCATGCTTTACCTTGCCTTGCCTTGCCTAGCCTTGCCTTGCCTTGCCTTACAATACCTTGCATTGCCACGTTACACCATGTCATGCCATGCCTTACCTAGCCTTGCCCTGCCCATGCTTTACCTTGCCTTGCCTTGCCTAGCCTTGCCTTGCCTTGCCTTACCTTACAATACCTTGCATTGCCACGTTACACCATGTCATGCCATGCCTTACCCGGCCACGCTTTGCCTTGCCGTACCTGGCCTTGCCTTACTTTGTTTAGCCGTGCCATGCAATGCCATGCCATGCCATCCCGTGCCCTACCTTGCCATGCCATCCCTTGCCCTACCATGTCTTGCCTTACTTTGTTTAGCCGTGCCATGCAATGCCATGCCATGCCATCCCGTGCCCTACCTTGCCATGCCATGCCATGCCATCCCTTGCCATGCCATCCCTTGCCCTACCTTGCCCTACCTTGCCATGCCATGCCATGCCACGCTCTGTGCCTCTCGTTATCCGGCTGAGATAAGCCAGCGGTAGACAGCATTACATCATCCACACAGGCTTAATCCATACATGGCCAAGAAGAAAGGTGTACGTGCAACATTCCTGTATCTAGACACACCCAGAATCACGTAATCTTTTTCCAGGACATAAATATCTCCATCCACTCCACTCCTTCAGGATGAGGAGGACGCGCGCGTGTGCGTGCATGCGCGCGCGTACGTACAGGCTTGCACACACACAAACGCACACGCGCGCGCGCGCATGTATGCATACACACACATATATACATGAGGCAGAATGAGAGAGAGAGAGGCAGCGAGAGACATAAAGAGGCAAAGAAACAAAGTATTGAGAGACAGAGGGACAGGGACAGACAGTTGTAGAGACAGTGACACAGGGAGACAAAGACGCAGTGATATAGGAAAACGGAGAATACAGAAGAGAGGTGCTCTCTCTCTCTCTCTTACTCACACACACACGCACACACACACACACACACACACATACACGCACGCAGTACGCACACACACACACACACACACACACACATACACACACACTGCATGGTAGCGCTTAGCAAACCTTGTCAATCTGATAGCCCTGAAGCCAAGAGGTACAGGTTTGAATCTTGACAGGGTCGCGTGGATTAAAAGTGAACATTTTAAAGGACCTCGGATGTCAGTATGATTATGAGCAGATCCAGAGCCGCTTGGTGAATGATTGTTGAAAATAAAGGACAGAGACATGTTTTGGGGGACTCAGCCATTACATCAAAGTCTCGGATATGTATATACATATATATATATATATATATATATATATATATATATATATATATATATATATATATATATATATATATATATATATATATATATGAGAAAAGACAGAAGACAGAGAGAGAGACAGAGAGAGAGGGACAGACAGAGACAGAAAGAGGGACACAGACAGAGACACACAAGAGAGACACACAGAGAGGCACAGAAAGACACAGAGAGACACAGAGACAGAGAGAGAAACAGAAGACAGAGAGAGACAAAGACAGAGAGACACAGAGACAGAGACACAGAGATAGAGAGAGACAGAGACAGAGAGGCACAGAGAGAGACAGAGAGATACAGAGAAAGACAGACACAGAAAGACAGAGAGAGAGAACACAGAGACAGAGAGACACAGAGACACAGAGAGAGACAGAGACAGACAGAGAGAAAGACAAAGAGATACAGAGACAGAGACACAGAGAGATACAGAGAGACACAGAGACAGAGAAATGGCTGACCAAAACGTCTTCTTACCACAATGAAATCAAACGACTAAACGTATGAAACAAGAGTCCTACTTTATTCTATAGTGCTTTACTTCATCCTGAGAATACGCACATCTGAAGAAGATCAAGTATGCTTGTTGAAGATTATGCAACCCACGTTAGAATTCTGTGCACTATGTAAACACGACAATACCTGACATGCAGTGAAGGGAACGGATGACAACATTTACACACACAAAAAACCTGTATACACACAGGGACTAGATGTAAAATGCACATGAGTGCGTATTCCATCATTCTCGACATAAAAGAATAAAAGAAAAGAAAAAAAAGAGAGAAAGGCATTATCAGAATAATTACTACTATTATGTACTTCGTCTTACAATTACTTTGTAAATTTTCTAGGAGAGGTGTCCCGCTTATGGAATGACCCACACATTGTTGATACTTCTCCTGAAGGAAAATGAAATTGATGGAATGCAAAACTGATATCTGACAAACTTAAAGAACATGAAGCTTCAGGTATAAACAACTCTATATATTCATAAACATTTATAATTCTTGCATCAAAGTACTAACACGACGACAACCACCACCCCTCTCCTTATCGTCAATATCTTATCCCTACACCCCCCCCCCCCCCCAAACACACACACACACACACACACACGCACACACGCCCACACACAGCACACACACACACAACAACACATCCCATAGTTTCCCTAAGCCAACATGCATGTGAGTGCAATGAGATCATTCACGTCCTTAGTTTCTGAACCAACTGTAACTACCGCTTTTGTTACGTGCATCGGGGGTGATGATTAGTTTCAAAGGCTCTTTCCAGTTATGTCAGATATAGTTTTAACGTGTTTTGTCCTTCTGATTTTTGTTATTCTCTGTGTGCGTTAGGGTTGGTGGTGGAGGTGGGTGGCGTGGTGGTGTGGTGGTTGGGGGAGGGTGGTGCTGTTCAGTCTACAGTCAAAATCTTTTTTATGAAGAGCTACAATGTGTCATTGATTTTGTGAAACCTGGGGTAGCTGTTTGGGTTGTGACTGGTGTGGCGTAGTGTGTGTATGTGTGTGTGTATGTGTGTAGTGTGTGTGTGTGTTCTGTTTCATTTCATTCTTTCATATCGAGGATAATGGAATAAGCACTTATGTTCTTTTTTACATCCAGTCCCCGTGTGTATGCGGTTTTGTAAATTTGTAATCTGTTCCCACCGGCACACAATGGCCTACTCTTACGAACAACAGAACAGGATTTAACAGGATTTAACGTGTACGCAAGATGTTCTGCGTGCGTTCGCACACGGGACCTCGGTTTATAGTCTCATCCGAAGGACACATGCACAAACGCTCGCTCGCACGCACACACACATGTTCTGTGTAGTGTAGTGTATGTGTGTGTGTGTGTGTGTGTGTGTGTGTGTGTGTGTGTGTGTGTGTGTGTGTGTGTGTGTGTGTGTGTGTGTGTGTTCATGTGTACATGTTCTTTATTTATTTAATTTTTGTAATTATTCTTTTCTTTCGAGGATAATGGAATAAGCACACGTGTGCTTTTTAAAATTGTTTACCTCCAATCCCCGTGTGAATGCAGTTTCGTAAATTTTGTCATCCGTTCCCACTGGCACACAATGGCCTACTCTTCCGAAAAGTGAAACTCGAAATAATGGTGTGTGTGTGTGTGTGTGTGTGTGTGTGTGTGTGTGGTGTGTGTGTGTGTGCGTGTGTGTGTGTGTGTGTGTGTGTGTGTGGTGGTGCGTGCGTGCGAGCGAACGTTTGTGCATGTGTGTGCGCGGGGTGTGTGTGTGTGTGTGTGTGTGTGTGTGTGTGTGTGTGTGTGTGTGTGTTTTGTTGTGTAGGTATTCGTGTGTGCTGCAAACTGTGTAGTGATGTTTACTGTGAATATGTCAACTATTTTTTATATAATTATCAGCCTGTTTGATGTGTCTGATTGTCTTCCTGTGTGTCTGTATGTTTGTCTGTGTCTTTGGTGCTTTTCTGTTTGTTTGCCGGGCTCTGTTTGAATCAGAAGAATAAGAAATTATTTCTTGCGATAAAAGACACATGGACTCATTTGACACCACAGAATAAACTGTCTCTCTGTCTGTCTGTCTCTCTGTCTCTTTGTCCGTC
>CM054150.1:31540032-31542532 GCA_028751875.1 Rapana venosa
GGAGAGAGAGAGAGGAGAGGAGAGAGAGAGAGAAGAGAAGGAGAGAGAAGGAGAGAGAGAAGAGAGGGAGAGAGAGAGAAGAGAGAGAGAGAGAGAGAGGAGGAGAAAGAGAGAGAGAGAGAGAAAGAGAGGGAGGAGAGAGAAGAGAGAGGAGAGGAGAGAGAGAGAGAGAGGAGAGAGAGAGAGAGAGGAGAGAGAGAGGAAGAGAGAGAGAGAGAGAGAGAGAGAAGAGAGAGAGAGGAGAGAGAGAGAGAGAGAGAGAGAGAGAGAGAGAGGAGAGAGGGAGAGGAGAAGAGGAGAGAAGAGAGAGGAGAAAGAGAGAAGAGAGAGAGAAGAGAGGAGAGGAGAAGAGAAGAGAGAGAGAGAGTAGAGAGAGAGATGAGACAGAGAGAGAACAAGCCTAACCCCCCCTCCCTCATCTAGAGCGACAAGAGACTTTAAATCCCCATTACACCAGGTCCCCGTGAAGCAAAAGAGTGACGTTCATACATCTACCTTATTGACAGCGGAAAGCTCCTAACCGACAGCCCAACCCCCTTTAGATGAGTCATACTGACATATTGTAAAATCTCCCAGAAAGAAGAGGCTTTCCGGTCGTTGATTCGGGTTTGTTGGGCTTTTTTTTTTTTTGGTCCCTTGTGTGTTGTCTGACAAGATAGATGCTCTATGTATCCATAATGTCAAGAACGATTTTGGGTGGGGGTGGGGGTTGGTCGAGGAGGGGGGGAGGGGGGTTAAAGGGGGGGGGGGGGGTGTTGTCTTAGTTGGTTTGGCTTTTGTCTGTTTTAAACGAGTGGAATCGATTGGGTCAGGGACTTCCTGTTAGAGTGTGCACGCACAAGTTTTGTTTAGTAATTATTATTAAAAAAGTGTGTTGTGTTGTGTTGTGTTGTGGTGTGTGTGTGTTGTGTGTGTGTGTGTGTGTGTGTGTGTGTGTGTGTGTGTGTGTGTGTGTGTGTGTGTGTGTGTGTGTGTGTGCGTGGTTGCGTGCGTGAGTGTGTGTATGTGTGTATGTTTAGGTCTAAATCAGACTTTTGCAGAGCATTTAGAGCTTTGCGTAATTTTTAAAAAGAAAAACCTTTTTCTTAGAAGTTATCTGGATATACTTATCTCTATGTCTGTGTGCGCATCTCTGTCTGTTTGCGAGTAGAATAATAATAATAATAACAACAATAATAATAATAATAATAATAATAATAATAATAATGAATGGAATTTATTTAGCGCTATATCTTGCAAAAAAACCCCGTCAAGTCAAGTCAAGTCAAAAACACTTTAATCATCCTCTGAAGAGCAATTACAATACTGACAGGCACATTGATACCTATAATTATATCAACAGACACAAGAAAAATACATTTCAAATTGTTATAGACATTCCAAGATAGCTTAAATAAGATCAAAGCGCTTGCATACAACACACCCATAACGCATAAACCAATTCTAATTAACAGAGTTGACAAATTCAAATGTACACCCAAACAACCTTATACAAACAAAACAATGGCTAAATTTGTAAACAAGGCCCATATGACAGAATACATTTATCTAACCATTCATCTTAAAGATTTATATCTAGGAATACATTTATGTAACCACTCATCTCAAAGATTTATATGAAGGAATATACATTTATCTAACCATTCATCTCAAAGATTTATATCAAGGAATATATTTATCTAACCATTCATCTCAAAGATTTATATCAAGGAATATATCTATCAAACCATTCATCTCAAAGAATTTATCAAGGAATATATTTATCTAACCATTCATCTCAAAGATTTGTATCAAGGAATATACATTTATCTAACCATTCATCTCAAAGATTTATATCAAGGGGTATATATTTATCTAACCATTCATCTCAAAGCTTTATATCAAGGAATACATTTTATGTAACCATTTTAATAAACCTAGAATATCAACATCCTTTTGTGAAGGTTACAACAGCAGTATTGTCGGCTATAAGGTGGAAGGGGAGAGGGGCAGGCGTGGGAGGGGGATGCTGATTATCTAAAGCAGTAACCCCCTCCCCCCAATCCCATCCTCCCTCCCCGCATCACCATCACCACCACTACCACCCTCCCTTCAACCTCAACCCCCCCAAACAACTCTGCCACACAGTATGGTCTTTTGGGCGTATGCGCACCGATACCCCGATTTGGCCTTTTGATCGAGAAAACATGTAATTGGGTGCGTACACACATTTCCCTTCACCCAATGTTACCGTGTGTGCGCGTGTGCCTGCTGAAAAGGTCCCCCCCCCCCCCCTCCCCTGTTTCTTTTTTTTACCCCATGGATTAATTTTGTGTACGTATGCAATCGAAGGCAATTTCAGACTGACTCTAGATGACCTTTCATCAGTGCCCCCCCCCCCCTCCCCCCTCTTTCTCTCTCTCTCTCTCTCTCTCTCTCTCTCTCTCTCTCTCTCTTCTCTCTCTCTCTGGGTATTGGGTATTGAGTATTGGGTTATTATTATTAAGATGTATCCCTAACG
>CM054150.1:31547532-31580032 GCA_028751875.1 Rapana venosa
CTGTATACACAGGGGGATGGTGGCGGGGGAGGGAGGAAGAGAGAATCAGGATGTTTGAGTACAGAGTTGGGTAGAGGACTGATTAGTTTCTCTACAGAGTTTCTATGGAGAGTTTATTTTGGGTTCATGTTCTGTGTTAGAGCAAAATTGTAGACATGGGTGTACTTGTTCATGTGAATCCACCCACACGCACATGCATGGACACACATATATGCCTACATAAACATACACACTCATACATGCTTGCTTGGAGACACACACACATTCACCCACCATCACCAACCCACACACACATTCATACCCCACCCCCATCCCCCATCTTCCACCCCCATCCCCACCTACCCATACACATACACACACATATCCACACCTTGTGTCCTTACCACGATTCTGCACTGAACACTTGGGAGGTAGTTTCCCTAACAACAAGATAAAGACACTTACAGCCTAGCTCGCCTATGCCTATGCCCATGTGCCGCCTATCTCCGGCATCATCCTATCATGTCATGCCCTGGCCTAGCAGCCAAGCCAACAGAGCGGTTCCAGACATGGCAGTTATCACTTTGACAGTATTCTCTTTCGGTATACTTTGAGGAGAGAAAGCGTCCCTATGTTTGAGTAGACGCGTTGCATTGAGGACTGATTAGTTTCTCTACAGCACAACTGTGGAGAGCTGATTCTGGGTCAGTCAGTGTTCTGTAGCCCAGCTAAACTGTGGACATTGGTGTACTGTTTGTGGGCGCTGACCCATGCACACATGCGCACAAGCATGCATGTACATGAACTTATGCACTTGGACGTATGCACACACGTATGCACACATGCTCACTTGCTCAGACACACACACAAACACCCCCCCCCCACACTCACCCTCTCCCCCCCACCCCCCACACACTCATCCACACCTCCACACCTCATCCTTTGGATGAGACTATAAACTGAGGTTCTGTGTGCCAACGCACTCAGAACATCGTGCGCACATGTTAAAACCGTTCCACTTTTTGGAAGAGTAGGGTGGGGAACGGATGACAAAACTGACAAAACTGCATACACGCAGGGACTAGATAAAAAAGCATATGAGTGCTTATTCCATTATCTTCGAAATAAAAGAATAAAATAAAAATAATAATAATAAACACCTTGTGTCCTTACCATGTTTCTGCACTGGACACTTCAGAGGTTGTTTCCCTAACAAGATAAAGACACTTAAAGCCTAGCTTGCCCATGTGCTGCCTTTCCCCAGCATCATCTTATCATGTCACGCCTAAACGTAGCAGCAACAGAAACCGCAGTTATCACTTTAACAGTACAGTACCCTCTTCTGTAGACTCTGGGGAGAGAGAGAGAGAGAGAGAGAGAAGAAGAGAGAGAGAGAGAGAGAGAGTCCTTATGTTTCAGTTCACCCCTTGCATAGAGAACTGATTAGTTTCTCCACAAGTAACTAAGGAGAGCTTGTTTTGGGGTTAATGTTCTGTGGTTGAACTAAATTGTTTACATTATGTGTACTGTTTGCTTCCTGCACAGGCATGCAGGCATGGACACAAACCCAGGGGTACATGGACATACACACACATGTACGCTCACACACACACACACACTCATACACCCACACACACCACACACACTCAGCCCCACCCCCCTCCACACACTCACACACTCACCCACCTGCACACACACTCACCCATCCACCCACCATCACACACACACTCACCCCCCACCCCACCCACCCCCACCACCCCACACACACACATACACACACACATCCACACCTTGTGTCCTTACCACTGTTTCTGCACTGAACACTTTGGAGGCTGTTTCCCTCACAAGATAAAGACACTTAAAGCCTAGCTTGCTCATGCCTATGCCCAGGTGCCCCCTATCTCTGGCATAATCTTATCATGTCATGCATACACACACACACACACACATGCTCAGCCCCCACCCACCCCCCACCACACACACACACACACACGCGCACGGGCACTTACCCCCTCACCCCAACCCCACACATACATACACACACACACACACACACACACACACACACACATCCACACCTCCTGTCCCAATCACATTTCTGCATGGAACACTTTGGAGGTTGTTTCCCTAACAAGATAAAGACACTTAAAGCCTAACTTGCTCGTGTGCTGCCTATCTCCGGCATCATCTTATCATGTCACGCCCTGGCCTAGCCCCCAAGCCAACAGAGACGGCAGTTATCACTTCAACAGTGCAGTACAGTACCCTCTTCTGTAGACTCTGGGGAGGGGGGAGAGAGTCAGGATGTTTGAGTACATGCGTTGCATAGAGAACTGATTAGTTTCTCTGCAGCCTTACAGTGGAGAGCTTATTTGGGGTTAGTGTTCTGTGGCGGAGCTAAACTTGTCCACATAGGGGTACTGTTAGTGCACCTGCTATGAATGCACAGACGACTCAGGATACACAGGCAGGCGTATGGATGCATAAATACACACACACACACACACAGGAGTAAGTTGAAAACGAAAGTGAACATATGTATCAAATGTTATTTCTATCTAACATTTCTGTACCACAAACAAAACACACACACACACACACACACACACACACACAACACACACACACACACACACACACCCCACACACACACACACACAGTAAGTTGAAAACGAAAGTGAACATATGTATCCAATGTTATCTCTATCTAACATTCCTGTACCACAAAGTCATGCTGAGTTTCATATTATACAGTCTGATCATCAAAATACTCAAAAGATCACAAACTGTTTACTGTTATCAAACGCATGTTTTATTTCACAGCAAAATGTTCATAGGGCCATGGACTCCTTCCTTCAGCTATGATCAAGGGACTTTGGTAGCAAAGGATCGTGTATTAAGGCAGATATCATTCACACAGCTACAAAGGATCGTGTATTATGGCAGATATCGTTCACACAGCTACAAAGGATCGTGTATTATGGCAGATATCATTCACACAGCTACAAAGGATCGTGTATTATGGCAGATATCATTCACACAGCTACAAAGGATCGTGTATTAAGGCAGATATCATTCACACAGCTACAAAGGATCGTGTATTATGGCAGATATCATTCACACAGCTACAAAGGATCGTGTATTATGGCAGATATCGTTCACACAGCTACAAAGGATCGTGCATTAAGGCAGATATCATTCACACAGCTACAAAGGATCGTGTACTATGGCAGATATCATTCACAAAGCTTCCTCATCTTCAGCCATTATTTTTTAAGTAATCCAAGTGCTCCCTCTAAGAATACACAAGGCATCTTCATTAAAGGCAAATAAAAACCTTATTGGCCTGTATGTAGTCCATATTTTTTATATTTCTTCTTATTTGTTTTTCTTTGCTTGTTTGCTTTTTGTTGTCTCGTTGCTTTAGTTTTGCTTTGCTTTTTGTTTGTTTTTTCTTGGTTTTGGGTTGGGGGGGGATAGGAAAGGGGTTGCACAGCAAACAAGAGAGAGAGAGAGAGAGAGGAGAGAGAGAGAGAGAGAGAGAGAGAGAGAGAGAGAGAGAGAGAGAGAGAGAGAGAGAGAAGAAACAGACAGACAGACAGACAGACAAAGACTAAGAACTACATTCCTGCAATGCTTTCTCTCTCTCTCTCTCTCTCTCTCTCTCTCTCTCTCTCTCTCTCTTCTCTCTCTCTCTCTCTCTCTCTCTTCGTTCCTTCCTTTTATTTATTTCTTGTCTTTCTTCCTTCTTTCCTTCCTTTTCGTTCTTTCTTTCTTCCTTCCTGCCTTCCTTCCTTCCTTCCTATCCAGTCCTCACTCTCTTTCAGGTTTTACAACAACAAAAAGAAGCAGAATCACTCATAGACACTCACTCAACCAACAAACTGTATCAGAGACGCCAGCTTAACCATTAAGAACCACATTTCCAAGTATTACCCAGACAGACAGACAGACAGACAGACAAACTTGTAAACAGGAAAGAACAGCAACAGAACCACACAGGCTGTTGCCCTGGTTTCCTGACAAGAACGCAAGTAGTAGTATAATATCTTTTATCCCCTCAGCCATTTGTTTTTCACTCACTCGCTGTCTGAAGTGTTACTGTCGATGGCGACACATCCGTGAAATCATGTCTCCTCTGTACGTGTGTGTGTGTGTGTGTGTGTGTGTGTGTGTGTGTGTGTGTGTGTGTGTGTGGTGTGTGTGTGTGTGTATTTTGTGTGTGCTATTTCTTTTCTTTTTTTTCTTTTATATCGAAGATAATGGAATAAGCACTTATGTGCTTTTTTTTTACACCCAGTCCCCTTGTGTATGCGGTTTTGTAAATTGTCATCTGTTCCCACCGGCACACAATGGCCTACTATTACAAAAAGTGGAACAGGATTTTAACGTGTGTGTGTGTGTGTGTGTGTTATCTGGAACAGTTATTTCTGAGAAATGTCATGGAAAGTGGGTTACGTACTTCAGACAAAAAGACAAGAGTGCCAAAGGACGGCCATTTATGAAAGAATTGTCCGTGAACTAGGCGCGATTACTGGAGGTTCTTATGGTGATCAAAGTAAATTACAGTCTAGTGGGGGGGTTTTGTTGCTGAAATAACTACCTCCTGTTTGTTTGTTATAGGTTAACTGGAAGGAGTACAGCTTTAATAATAATCGAACAAGACCGAGGTTGTAAAATACGAAAAGAACAAACCAAAATCACACACACACACATACACACACACGCACACATACACACATACACACACACATCTATATGTGTGTGTGCGTGTGTGTGTGTGTGCTATTGTTGTTGTTGCTTCGCTTTTACGTCTGTTCACTCAAAGTGATATTAGACGATATGTGTGTGTACATGTGTGTGTGTGCACATACAGACACACTCACACATACACACATGTACACACACAGACACAGACACACGCACACACCACACACATATATCTATCTATCTATCCATCTATCTACATGCGCACATACAGACACACTCACACACAAACATACATGTACATACACATACACACACACCGCGCGGGCACACGCAAGCAATGTGAAAAAGCATGAATATGCATGAACTCACTCACTCTCACTCATCCCTTGGTCGGGACGACCGTTGGGGTACCCGCACGGACGCTGCAAGTGGACCGCCAAATGGTTCTGTCCTGGGCTGTTTTCAGGAGGCTTGGTACAGTGAGGCCGGTCCACTCCTTGATGTTGGATATCCAGCTTTTGCGTGGTCGTCCCTGCCTCCTTGCTCCTTCCACCATTCCCTGCAGGACTGTCTTTGACAGGGTGTTATGCCTTGTTGTGTGGCCAAACACTTCAGTTTCCTCCGTTTGACTGTATCTAGCAATGGTTCTTGTTTGCCCGCATTGCCTCGATCTGCTGCCAGACGTAGTCATTGGTTTTGCGGTCTCTGTAGGTGATGTTCAGGATCCGCCTGAGGCACTTCATCTCAAAGGCTTGAATGCGACGTTCTAAATCGGCAGTAAGTGTCCATGCTTCACAGCTGTACAAGGCAATGGATGTGGACGAGTGCCTTGTAGAGTCTGACCTTAGTGTGGGTTTGATGTTGTGGTTTCTCCACACTTTCGCCAGCTTAGTCATGGAGGAGAGGCCACAGCAAGTCTGATCTTCACCTCTTGTGTGCTCGTGCCTTCTTTGGTGATGACTGCTCCAAGATACTTGAAAGTTTCCCTCCTCTAGTGTCTCGCCACTCATCTTGATGTGGTGGGAGTGGTCGGTGTGGTACTGTTCACTAGGATCTTGCTCTTTTCCGTGCTGATCTCCATACCGTGGGCATTGGCTGATGTTTCCAGTCTGGTGGTGAGATCCTGGAGTTCTTCTTCACTGCGGCCCATGAGATCAATATCGTCTGCGAATCGAAGATTGCAGACTGGCCTTCCTCCTATTGTGATTGTGGTCTTGAAGCCAAGGAGGGCCTCCTGCATGATGTTCTCCAGGAACACGTTGAAAAGAACGGGGGATAGCGGGCAGCCTTGTCGAACTCCAACTGAAGTCCGGAAGAACTCCCCGATTTCTCCCCCCATGAGGACTGCACTGTGGGAGCTGTCCATAGAGCTGCCTGGATGACTTGAATCAGGACCTCGTCGAAGCATTAGTCTCTCATGACTTGCCACAGAGCTTCATGCCACACTTCGATCGAATTCCATCTTGAAGTCAAAGAAGTGTTGAAGAGCTGTAGCTGAAGTTGGAGATGCTTCTCTATGGAGCAATCAGATGATTGAAGATCTGTCTACAGTTGCATCGAACCTGGTCTGAATCCTGCCTTTCTTCTGATAGGATTTCTTCTGCTTGTGGTTTTCAGTCTGTTCGGAAGGCAATGCGTAGCATAACATTGCTTGGATGGCTTATCAGACTGATTGGTTCTGTAATTTGGCACTTCTTCAGGTCTCCCTTCTTTGGAAGTGGAACTATTATGGATGGGTCCACTGTTCAGGCAGAGCCACCTTTGCTGGTCCAGATGCGTTGGCAGATGATTTTTAATGCCTTGATCATCTCTGGGCCTCCGTTCTTGATGAGCTCATCCGGGATGTTGTCAATCCCTGGTGACTTGCCTCCTTTCAGGGATCTTAACTGCTTCTTCTTACCTCTTCCTTCCTCCAGCACCTGTGTGCTTTCAGGATCTGAATGGGCTTATCCTTGCTCGAAAGTTTTGTTCGATCAGCCTTCAGCTTGTAGTTTGTAAGACTAGGTTCTTGCAATATCTGTCCACTCTTCATAATAGTGGCGCTCTTCTGTAAGGACAGACCCCTCTTGTCTTCAATAACTGAGGTCTTTGGCTCTTGGGACCTTGGTTACGTACCTTGATGGTCTGGTACGCCTCTTTGCGCTGTCTCCTTTTCCGGGCGGCCAATTGCCTTCTCCAACCTTTGCGCATTATGTTCTGACATCCAGTTTCCCCATGGCCTTCATTCTTCTTCTTCCTTGATTGGACCTGTTTGACTGTTTCTATACTCTTCGGGATTCCGGTTCGGCCGTTTTTGTCTTTCTCTTCAGTGTTTTTGTTCTTCAACTGGCTTTAGCTCCCAACAAATGGGTCGCACAGGTCCAGATATCGTAGGTAAACCCAACGGTTGGTTCTTTTTTCCTTCCTCTCTTTCCTCTTTCCCAAGGATCTCCAGCGCTGTGTCACCTGTCTCCTGAATGGTTCTTGGCTGAAGGTCTCAGTGAGGTAGTTGTGTCATCTTGGAGGAAAGTTCAATGCTGCAAATCTGCCCCCCATTCTCACTTTATAAAGATTTCAGGCAGCGACTCGGGTCCTCAGCTTTTCCATGTTTGAACCGCAGACGGGGATTTCTCTCTGTTCTTGGTCTTTTCAGCTTGATCTGTAGGTTCATGCATACCTGATGTCGTGGTCAATACCAATATCAGCGGCCAGGGAAACGACTTGTTCTGGGCTTTGTTGATGCTCGACATAAATCCGTTTGGGGGCCAAGATGTAGTCTCTGGTTTGTGTCTTTCCATTTGGAGAGTGCAACGTCGTCATCTTGATGCTGTGGGGGTATAAGGTGTTGGCAACAGTAAGATTGTTGGCTTGGCTGCTAATTCCAAAAGTTCTGAGACCTCAATCTATATTTTGTCCACGGCCAAAACGGCCCTTCTGTCCCTCTGGCCAATGGGTCATAAGCGTCCAGGTCCGATCTTGGCATTCCAGTCGCCCTGGATCACGAGAAATCCTTCTTTGGAGTTGATTTGAGGGCGTTTCCCCCAAATCTTCGTAGAAACACCGATTGTTTCCCCTCATCGTATTCTGATGTTGGTGCATAGACTTGTAGTTTGGTCATGTTGTGTGGTTTGCTGCGACCACGCATGGAGATCCAGTCTGCTTGAAATTGGGGTACAGCTGATACACGTTGGTCCCTTCTTGTTGACAAGAAATCCTACTCCGTGTTGGTGTTTGGAGTCGTTCGCCACTATACCATATTTGTGATCCTCCTCTGTAGTTGCTTCGCCGAATCCGAAACCCAACGGGCTTCGGGCCCTCCCAGTATGTCCCATTCGATCTTCGAAGTTCGTGGGTTAGCTCTTGGAGCTTCCACATGTGTGTAAGGTACGGATGTTCCATGTACCAATGATGGTCCTTTCAGCCTGGAGTTTGATAGCTGTAGTTTTGCGTCCCAGTCGCATATTTTTCCACCTCCATCCCGGAACGCTCCAATGGAAGGCGCGGTTGTTGGTATTCCGGGCCTCAACCGATCCGGCATTCTTTCCTTGCAGTGTTGTCCATGTAGGTATTTCTGTGGGCGTGGATTGCTTGGCGGCGCCCATCTCCTCTCCAAGCTGCTATTTTCCCATAGCTGGGGATTTTTGGGTCGGGTTATCTCCCCACTGAGACAGGTAGTACTGGGTTACAGGTTACCAGTAGCAGAGGAACACCTCTGACTCTGACTCTGCATGAACTACTTTCTTTCAAAGCAATGGCCTGGAAAGATGCGACCCTGGACTTGTTTGAGAAATAGTTGGGATAAGAGAGAACACACAGGGAATAATATCATATAGGAATCATTTATTTGCAAGTGTGTGTGTTACATGTGTGCATGTGTTTCTTCAATTTTTCGTCTGTTCACTTAAAGTGATATTGTGTTCGACTCTGAACATTGTTTTGTGTGTGTGTGTGTGTGTGTGTGTGTGTGTGTGTGTGTGTGTGTGTGTGTGTGTGTGTGTGTGTGTGTGTGTGTGTGTGTGTGTGTGTTGTGTGTATGATTGCATGCTTACGTGCGTCTGTGTGTGGTGTGTGTGTGTGTGTGTGTGTGTGTGTGTGTGTGTGTGTGTGTGTGTTGTGTGTGTGTGTGTTGTGTTGTGTGTGTGTGTGTGTGAGTGCAAGCGTATTTGCATGTGTGTGTGTGTGTGTGTAGGTTCATCTGAGTGATGTGTCTATGTGTGGGCGTGCATGCATGTACGCCATATGTGAGTGTAAGTGTGTTTGTGCACGTGTGCACACTTGTGATGTGTATGTATATTCGCATAATTGTGTGTATACATGTATGTGTGTGCGCGTATGTAGACGCATGCACGCATGCATGCTTGCTGTGTTTGTGAGTGTATGTGCACACGCTTGTATGTATGTATGTGTGTTTGTGCGGGCTCGCGTGCACGTATGTCTGCAGGGATGCGCGAATGCGTCCATGCGCGCGTGTCTGTCTAAGAAATAGCCATCCCACAAAGCGATGTTATTTCTGTCTGCTCTCTCTCTCTCTCTCCTTCTCTCTCTCTCTCTCCCTCTCTCTCTCTCTCTCTCTCTCTCTCTCTCTCTCTCTCTCCTCTCTCTCTCTCTCTCTCTCTCTCTCCCTCTCTCTCTGTCGTATTGGGGGAGAGGACAGGAGGGGACTGACCAGACACACAAGTGAAGCAGACCTATCAGATCCGCCCAGCCATTCACAGCACAGTCATCTCCTGTGCTGCCGACTTGGGAAACAGGAGAGAGAATGACCAGGTGACAGATCTCAATCCCCCTGTCTGCCTGTGTGCAGACACTTCTATCCTCATCAATTTTGTCTTCTTTGTTTTATCTTGTTGTCTGTTCTTTTAAAGTTTGTAATCTGGGATTCCATTATCTATGTATTCGTAAACCTAACATCTTTTGTGATTGGTTTGTTTGTGTGTGTGTTTTGTTTTATATAAATTTGTAATCTGGGATGTCATCATCTATTTATTCGTAAACCTAACATCTTTTGTGATTGGTTTGTTTGTTTGTTTGTTTTGTGTGTTTTTTTATATATAAATTTGCAATCTGGGATGTCATCATCTATTTATTCGTAAACCTAACATCTTTTGTGATTGGTTTGTTTGTTTGTTTGTTTTGTGTGTGTTTTTTATATATAAATTTGCAATCTGGGATGTCATCATCTATATATTCGTAAACCTAACCTTTTTGTGATTGGTTTGTTTGTTTGTTTGTTTGTTGTTGCTTTTTTAATTGGCAATATGGAATGTCATCATCTATACATTCGTAAAACTAACCTCTTTGTGATTGTTTTGTTTTGTTTTGTTTTAATTTGTAATCTGGGATGCCATCATCTATATATTGATAAACCTAGCTTCTTTTGTGATTCAAAACAGAAGTTTCTCAAAGATCAGGTTAGGAAAAGGAGTAGTTTATAAAAAGCCTGCCCTAAATGTTTACTCGATGTCTGTGCTGTTGTTTGGCGAAAGAGGCGCAGGCCAAATGCTTTGTCAGTTATTGACGTAAGCTGAGTGCTCTGGCCCTATACCAAGACGTTGTCATGCTTTCAAATGTTATGTTGATATTATTGTCTTCAGCCATGACAAGCTCTTGGCGCAAGAGCCTGCGCTCTCCTTCACAGCAATAAATCATCTGGAGTCGGAATGTGGCTGCCTATATTGAACGGTACCGTGTTCACTATAGTTACGTGCAAACGTCTCATCCAGAGCATTTATGGCCTTACAGTGATTTTCAGGTGGGATGAGTCATGCCGAAGCCGGACCCGACGCACTGGGCCTGACTCGTAAGGCGCTTAACGGCAGCGCAACACATTTTCGCTCATATGACAGACAAGACTAGTTGCTGTCTGAGCGTTTGAAAGAGAAGAAGGGGGGATGAGGGAGTCAGAGTGCGTATTCTGGTTGACCCCCAGGGTGTTAAGTTGGGGAACGTAAAACAACAACAACAACATATGGCGAAACCGCTGGAATTAAAATAACATAACATCGTACTTCGACTCATATAATTCCCAGTTGTTGTTGTTTTTAACAGTATCGTGGTTTTGATATATTGTGCATACCTGAAAAATCTCAGATGCCTTTCCGAGAAGAATAGGCCGGACAGAGTTGGTGGGATGGAGGACACGGACACGCCCAGCATGCAACTGCCACCCAGAGATGCATGGGCTCCGCCAGGCTCGTTTTGCTTTCGACATACTGCGTAAAGATTCGGATCAGTGTCCCAACAACTCCTAAGGGAGTTAATGGAGTAGTCAAATTCTGGTTTAACAGCTACGGCCTTAACTTCAATCTAAAACTTGGTGCAATAGACAAAAAAAATCATTATCAAGTATTTTAAGAATATTTCTTAAGATCCTACATTTCCAAAGGGAGAAAAACCCCACAAACACAGAAAGAAAATACATGTAGCATCAAAGTGAAAATAAACAAATTGAAATATTCTCCAAACATCCGTAACAAAATCAAAAAAAGTCTAAGACTAGGTTATATACTTACTGTTTGTTATACAGTATCCAAAGTTGTGTATCATATTTTCATGATGTTATTTCTTATCCAAGATAATTTTTCTTTTGATTTGTGGTTTTCAAGGAAACAAACCTTTCAACTTTCATAACCTGATTTTTATTTCGAGACAGTAAAGAAAGGTGTGGAGGTTTGTGGAAAAGTGACGAAATTTATTCAGATTTGTTTTCTTGTAAGACTTTCAAAAGGGTTCAAATTTTAACAGTAGCCATAAAAAAAAAATTGCGCACACGCACATACACGCACACGCTTACACTTACACTTACATACACACACACACACACACACACACACACACACACACACACCACACACACACACACACACACACACACACACACACACACACACACACACACACACACACACACACACACACACATACACACAATTATGTATAATGGTTCGAATCTCGTTCAAGATGATTTTTCCTCTGTAGTTAACATCAGTGCCGACTCCACTCTCCCTAAAAGTCCTTCGGATGAGACTATAAACCCAGGTCCCGTGTGCGAACGCACGCAGAACATATTTCGCACACGAACCCGTTCCGCGATTCGGAAGAGTTGGCCATTGTGTACCAGTGGGAACGATTGATAAAACTGCATACATACGGGGACTAGGTGTAAAAACAAAAGCACACGAGTGCTTATTCCATTATCCTCGAAATAAAAGAATAGAATAAAAAATAAATAAGACATAAAAAATGTATAGACCGTTTCAGATCAAGTCTGAAAATGCTCTTCACAAATGTTGCTCTTTAGAAAATAAGCAGGTTGAACAATCTCTGTGTTTGTTTATCTCTCTGTTTCAATGTTTGTCTCTCTGTTTCAATGTTTGTCTCTCTGTTTCAATGTTTGCTTCTGTCCCCGTCTGTTTGCTTTGAGTTTTTGTCCACCTGTCTGCCTGCTTGTCTGTTTTCCTGTCTGTCTGTCTCTGACTGTCGCCCTCCCTCCCACTCTCCCTCCCCCTCTCACTCTTCCTCTTCCCCCTCTCTCTCACACACATACACACACGCATGCATGCACTGGCATACACGCACACACACACACACTCACACACACACACACACTCACGCACGCACGCACACACACACACACAAACACACACACTACACTACACTACACTACACACACACATATATATAATATTATATATATATAGAAGATAGATATATAGTAAGAGAGAGAGAGAGAGAGAGAGAGAGAGAGAGGAGAGACACACAGAGAGAGACAGAGAGAGAGACAGACAGACAGACAGAGACACAGAGACAGAGACAGAGAGAGAGAGTACAAAAAACGAGATGTAAACAACGGTTGGGAAATCACACGAGCAAGCATAGCGAAACCAAGACAGATTTAAAAACTACCTCTGTAAACGACAGAAGGATGGAAAAGAAAAACTGCCTCCTTAAGCTCGTTTGACAAAAGACAAGCTGAGACAAACGGACGGCGGTGACGGACGAATTTAGACAAGTAATGATTTGGAAGCTTCTAAATGCAGAACATGCAGAAAATACGAAAGGTCTAGCCTGCATGCTTTTATTGTCAGGATGATTCCACTTTCTTTCTTTCTTTCTTGCTTTCTTGCTTTCTTGCTTGCTTGCTTGCCTGTTTGCTTGCTTTCTTGCCTTCTTTTTTTATTTGTCGTTCCTCGGCTAGAGCTCCGAAGTTCACCAATGGTGAGATTGATGCGTATCCAACCTTTTTGGCATCATTTAGATAGCCACATTCCGACTTCGGGGATGGCGTCTAAACATAATTATCTGTGTGCATGCTGTTATTTTCTTTCTGTCATCCGTTCCTACAGGCATACAATGGCCTACTCTTTTGAAAGACGGAACGCGTTTTTAACGTGTACGCAAGATGTTCTGCGTGCGTTCGCACACGGGGACTCAGTTTATTGTCTTATACGAAGGACTTGCACATTCAGTTCGATTTTTTCCCCGTCGAAATGAGAAAAAAGGGCAAGGCTGGGAATCGAACCTAGAACCTCACGGTCTACGTGTTGGTAGGCGAACGTCTTAACCATCCTGCCACCCTACTTCTTAGATTCCAGTTCCAAAATCAGCCGATGGCGGATTGCCATTTCAGACCTTCAACACAGCTGAAGAAAAAGAAATAATCCTAGCTAGAGATCGATGCTCTAGAGGCTACGTACCCATCTATAAAAATATCAAAAGGTTGTAGATGGCTGCTACGACTATATCGAGGATAATGGAATAAGTACTTATGTGCTATTTTACATCCAGTCCCTGTGTGTATAGTAAAAAGGTAATGGTAAAGGAGTCCCATAACCTATAAGGTCGTAGGAGAGCGAGGCGTCAGAGACCTCACTTCTCTAGGGCCAGCATATTGAGGGCGGCGTCCATCTCCTCTCCCTCGCTGCTTTACCTTCCCTGACCCTAAAGAGGGCAGGTACCCATTTACAGCTGGGTGAACTGGGGGAACTGTACTGAAGCCAAGGCGCGCAAACAGTCACCCTGGATTATCCAACTGGTAACCACGCTCGACGCTGCTTAACTTGGCTGGGGGAAAGCGAGTGCTCCGACCACTGAGCTATCCCGTCCCCGTCCCCCTGTGTGTATGCGGTTTTGTAAATTCTGTCATCTGTTCCCACCGGCACACAATGGCCTACTCTTACGAAAAGCGGAACAGGACTTAACGTGGTGGAGCATGTCCCTCTCCAGGTACAGTGTGAATGTTCGGTATGTGTGTGCTTCCTTGATCCGCCGTACGCTGACACGAATAACGGAATTGTTGGTTTGTTTGTTGTTGTTTTTTTACTGTGAAGACTTGGTCTTCTACGTGCATACACAAACAAAAGAATTCATATACTGGCGGGTGCTCAATTACAGGTGTACGCTCGCGTGCAGAACATCTTGCGCATAATTATATTAAAACCCGTTCAGCCTTTTGGAAGAGTGGGCCATCACGTGCCAATAGGAACAGACGACAAAATTAAAACAACAACAACAACAACAACAACAACAAAAGAAACCGCATGTATACTAGTGTCCAGCTTAGAAATAGGCCCCCGAAATCGGAATACACCTACCATAAAGGTGGGTAAAAAATAACCAGTCGCATATGCAAAATCTCTCACCATTAGTAAACCTGGGAGCTCTAGCCAAGGAATAAGCAAACAAAAAAAACCCAACTGAACACCACCAAAGTGACCCAGCAGCAGTGCAGGGCCCCTCAGGCTGGTAGCCCCATGGCGGCCTGATAGTGATGGGCTCCCTGTGGACTTCCGACCCTGAGGATGAGGCATAACAAATCTGGGTATGGCTGTGGCGGGGAGATTGGAATGAGAGGTGTGGGAACAGCAGGACGGGGGACGTCACAGAAGATGAGGCAGCAAAAAAGCAACAACAAAACCCCAACCAACCAACCAAAAAAAAAGCACAAAAAAACCACCACCACCACCCCAAATACCTCCCCCCCCCCTCCCCAAATCCAGCAGCTCAGATGATGCACGTGGTCCAGGCCAAAAAGCTGTGTCAGTTATTGATGTCAGCTAATTTGCCAAGGCTTACTACACTAAAAATGTTGTTATGTTGTAAAAAATGTTGTGTTTGAGATTGTACTTTAGCCATGACAAGCTCTTAACGTAACAACAACCTGCACTCTCCTTTGTTAAAGGAGAGTTTTTAAAAAAACATCCTCTGAAGTCGGAGTATGGCTGCCTATAATGGCGAGGTGCTTGAAAATAGTCACGCGCGCAAACTTCTCATCCGGGTGTAACTTTACCTATCTCGCTGTGATTTCCTCAGGTGGGATGATGAGTGAGTCAGATGGTGGCATGTTCTGGGTGACCCCCCCAAGGGTGTAAAGCTGGGGAACGCACACCAACAACAACAACAGATGATGCACGATTAGCTAAGAGGTTTGACTAAACGAAGTGCTGCTGCTCACGCCCTCCTTCCAACTGGTCCTGCTGACAACTGGACAATGACAAATTCAATGACAAATTCTTTTATTTCGAGGATAAGCACCCATGTACTTTTTTACAATCAGTCCCCGCCCTTAGGAGAGAGAGGAGAGAGAGAGAGAGAGAGAGAGAGAGAGAGAGAGAGAGAGAGAGAAGAGAGAGAGAGAGAGAGAGAGAGAGAGAGAGAGAGAGAGAGGAGAGAGAGAGAGAAGAGAGAGAGAGTGTGTGTGTGTGTGTGTGTTGGGTGGAATTGAACCTAAGACTGTTCGAGTTACCTGGCAGATACAGGTGCAGACGCACTCAGAGATGGAGCACTGTCTGCTCTTTCTTAGACACCTCTCTGAAAGCCGTTGGCCAGTTTGACATCAAACCAACTTCCGATGGTTTATTTGAAAATGTATGTGAAAGAGAGAGAGAGAGAGAGAGAGAGAGAGAGAGAGAGAGAGAGAGAGAGAGAGTAGGGGGGGGGGGAGAGGGGAGAGAGAGAGAGAGAGGGAGGGAGGGAGAGAGAGAGGGGGGAAGAGTGTGTGTGTGTGTGTATGTGTGTGTGCGCGTGCGCGTGTCCGTGCGTGTGTGTATGTTTGTGTCTGTCTGTCTCACACACACACATACACACGTGCGTACGCACTCTCGCACACACACACGCACGCACGCACACATACACACACGCAAACCAAGAGCAGAAAGAGAGACAGGCAGATAGACAGGCAGGCAGGCAGGCAAACAGACAAACAGACATACAGATACACAGACAGACACACAGACACAGGAAATCAGATACTCAGACACAGAGACAGACACACAGAGACTAGTATATATTAGAGAGAGCAAAAATAAAACCCACAAAACTTTCACAAGTACTTCTACATGTCGCAGCATACGTAACTGGCACATACTCAGAGAGAGAAGAGAAGAGATGATAGAGAGAGAGAGAGACTGACTGAGATGAAGAGAGAGAAGAGATGAGAGAGATAGAGAAGAGAGAGGAGAGAGACAGACAGACAGACAGACAGACAGACAGTGACAGACAGATAGACAGACAGAGACAGACAGAAACAGACAGACAGAAAAGACAGACAGACAGAAAAGACAGACACAGAAGTCCGAAGCAAATCCATCAGCAGACACTATCGACCCTACCACACCAATCATCACAGCTTTTCCTCCTCCTCCTTCTCCTTCTCCTCCTCCTTCTCCTCCTCCTTCCCTTCTCCTTCTCCTCCTCCTTCTCCTTCTCCTCCTCCTTCTCCTTCTCCTCTTCTCCTCAAGCTCGGCGTATTTCTTTTCTCCCATAACAACCCGCAAATGTCCCCTCCCCCCCCCCCCCCCCCCCCCCCCCCCCCCCCCCCCCCCCCCCCAACTCCCCCCCCCCCCCCCCCCCCCCCCCCCCCCCCCCCCCCCCCCTCCCCCCCCCACCCCCGCCCTGTTCGAGTTTTGGCGGCTGCCCGAAATACGTGCTCTGCCTACGTCACCCAACTATCGATCCCAGCATCCATTGCAGCTTCCTGTCAGACCCTTGCAAGGGGGACAGTCACTTCCTGTCTGTAACGGCTGGGGCGAGGATAACAGCGAAATTTCCGGACCTTTCTAGGGTGACCCAGGTGCTCCGTTTTGGGTTTGTTGTAGGGGTTTTTTTAGGGGGAGGGAAGGGGTATTATTTCTCCCTTGTAACTTTCTTGGTGCCAGATATTATATATATATATATATATATATATATATATATATATATATATATATATATATATTATATTATATTATATTATATATCATTGGTGTGATTGCATGGCTGGGCTTTTTTTTTGGTTTGTTTGTTATTGGGTTGTTGTTGGGGTGTTGTTGTTTGTTGTTGTTTTTTTTGGGTTTTTTTTTGGGGGGGAGATGGAGGTGGCACCACTGTTGTTATTATTATCTTTCTTTCTTTCTCAATAGCTTTCAGAGATTTTTGTGTGGAATGATGGACAACTGTTGGGATTGATAGAATTTTAAGATGTCTTATGTTCTGATAAAAGTTGCTTGAGGGATATGTTGTTTCTCTCAGTGTTTGGCATACAATACGTATGGTATCTGCTAATCGACATAATATGACATTGCTATGGGTTTTTTCTTCATATTCGTAAAATCATTCAAATTATAATAACTTCCCCAAATATTCAAGCCCCCCCCCCCCCCCTATCCTTCCCCAACAATCTCCACCCCAACCCCCTCTCGTATCCTAGAAAAAACCCACGTAGTCCGTAATATTAAAAACCTCGACCTACGTTTGTGGTTAAAAATAAAGACAGCATTAAAAAAAAAAAACCCAATACAGCCAAATGACAATGAATAAACACTTCCTGTCGTGCAGGTCATGGCTATCAAAGAACTTGATTAATTCTATAACAACCAATATTGTCTGCATCTGCTGTAGAATACAATAGATCCCACGATCATCTGTCAAATAAAGAATACTACTATTAGATCAAACTTGGTTATACATTCAGGAAACTTGGGTTACATTCTTTTGTTACAAGAATTCAATGAGAGTTACAAAATATCAAAGAACAATATTGAGGTTAATACATGCATTTTGAACCTTGTGGTATATTTTTGAAAGAACCCCCCCCTCTCTCTCTCTCTCTCTCTCTCTCTCTCTCTCTCTCTCTCTCTCTCTCCTCTCTCTCTCTCTCTGTTGTAGATGCATGCACACACTTCAGTAAAACACACACACACACACACACAGCTCATACTTCATTCAACAAAAAGCACCACATGCACAAAATTGCACACCAGGCGACAGCAAAACTAAGAGAACAAAATAGGTTTGCCCTCTCACTATGTCTGAGCTCTTCAGCCATTTGCCATATCAAGCTACTGGTCCCATGACATGTCAGTGTCTGGTAGACTGACAGGCCAGGAGTGTTGGGATATGAAGGGTCCTCCACAAGCTTCGAAAGCTTGCCTGTCGTCTGCTCTGCAGCTTTAGAAGGACTTAGACTGCACTGGCTGGAGCCATGAACGGAGATACATGTGCTCATGTTTTGCACGGAGGTATTTGGGGTTGTTGTTTTTGGTCTGTATTTTGTATAATGCTATGCAAGGCAGACTTGGTTGTCTGTTTGTGCTTTTGAGGTCTGTTTTGTAGTTTTATCTGTATGTTAGATTAGACCCCCGCCCCTACTCTTTATCCTTTTGTCTATGTGATCTACCTACCTTTGAATGGTGTCTTCTTGCTTTCTTTTAATACAGTTTTAAAATAACAAAATGCAAAATGAAATAGTAAGAAAATGAAATAACCCAATAAAACACAATATCTGTAATACAATCTAGATTACTTCGCAGCATATTTGAGTGGGGAAATTGACAGATACAGCGATATCAAGGCAAATGTCTAACAAAATGCTGGTGGACTAGTTCCTATCTCTCCTATGGGGTTTAATGAAAACAGTGGAGTGCCTGGCCTCTATGAAGAGGACATATAATTATAAATTCTGCATGCCACCAAGATGGTGAAACGTATGTGGAAAGAAGTCTGAACTCTCACCCCAAAACGTATAGAGTCTTTCACAGGTGGCTGGTGTGTCTCAATTTAGTAACAGCGTTGCCCGCCCGCTCCTTCAACAAGGTAGGTAACTACGACTCCCTCCCCCCCCCCCACCCCCACCCCTATTAGAAATACATACACAGATGTTTTGATAATTTGTGAAGATTTAGACCGAGGAGTGTTCTTTCTTTTGCAAACTGGTTATCGGAATCCGATGTCAAACTATCAAATGCCTTTACAACTTGCAGCTAGCTAGCTAGACACACACACACACACACACACACACACACACACACACACACACACACACTCACACACATAAATACACACACATACAGACGCTTATGTTCTAGTTTTGCCTTGTCGCTCTAAATACTGTTATTTTTGTCTCGATGCGTGTTATGTCTGTACATGCGCGTGCGCGCGCGCGTGTGGTTGTGCTTGCATGTGAGTTCATGTGTGTGTGTGTGTGTGTGTGTGTGTGTGTGTGTGTGTGTGTGTGTGTGTGTGTGTGTGTGTGTGTGTGTGTGTGTGTGTGTGTGTGTGTGTGTGTGTGTGTAAATGGGTGTGACATCAAGTGCTGTCAACTTTTATGATGTGTGCTATATTTCATGTATATATTGTTTAAAGCATGTTGTATAATCTTATAATGCCAGTCATAATTTCTCTATTGAGATAATAAAGCATTCTTGAGTCTTGAGTGTGTGTGTGTGTGTGTGTGTGTGTGTGTGTGTGTGTGTGTGTGTGTGTGTGTGTGTGTGTGTGTGTGTGTGTGTGTGTGTGTGTGTGTGTGTGGTGTGTGTGGTTTTTAATATGCATAAAACAAAGAAACGACAACAGCCAACATGGTTACTACCACAAAAAAACTCCAATCGTCATAATTATGAATTCCTTCATTTTTAATACTGCAAACTGTTCTACTCTGAACACTTCTAGATTCTGAACAAAGTTTTATTTGAAATGTTGGTACTGCCGTCTGGAAGAAAAAGGTCAGTGGAATATTTTTCAAGCCTTGTTTTTTTGTTTTTTTATAACCGTCTGAACTTTTTGGATGAGTAGTTTTTCAAACGTTCACTTATTTATTCAATATACATTTGTTTGAAATGTCATTTTTTAAAGTATAAAATACCTAATATATGAAAACTGTTGTAACTATCATTCTATTCAGTCATTTTTCTTTCAGTCTTCTTCACGATCTGGCATGTCAACGTTGATATTGTACTGAAGCACAATATGAGCTAATAGCGTGTTGTTGCAATGCTGATTATAGTTCTTCATGTCATATTAATGTTGTTCTATGCCCATTAAATGAATGAACCCTATTTACACACCAAGTGAAGAGTCTCCACACATTGAAAGACAGAAGAAGCGGCAGAGACAAGAGGCAGGAGAAGCAGGCCATCAACCCGTTGCCGTTCAACTTTACCTGCAACAACGGTGACAGACTCTGCCATGCACGGATTGGTCTGCTGAGCCATTCCAGACATTGCTTCCAACAAGACTGAAATGATTCAAAGCAAGTACAGCAGGCCATTGTCTCTGAAGACATAGGGAGTCTAGTACTGAAAGTTTACCATGTTGATGCTGATTTTCTTATTGTCCTGATTTTCTTATTATTCTTCAAAGACGTGCTGCTTAATGATGTCAGGTTTGTACTAGACATTGATGGTTTGTAGTTATGTTTGGCATCTGTATGATGTAAAGTTTGTACCTGTCGGTACGAACAATACTGAGCATGTTCCTTGTTGGTTTGTGTCAGAGGACCAGACCCACCCGTGTATTCTTGTCTGCATGCATAGAATATGCATACAAATCTGTGAATAGATGTACGATCGGAAACAAACACATTCACGCACGCACATTCACACACACACACACACACACACACACACACACACACACACACACACACACACACACACACACACACACACACACACAAACACACACACACACACTATGTGATATAATAGCTGAAATATTTGTTTCTGTTCCTATATGCGAAATGCTAATTTTAAAAAAATAATCGGATTAAAGATTTACAATTTTAACCATCCATCATCTCCAGCGGAGATCAGCCTCTGCCAGCTCAAATTAGAAAGTGATCATAAAAAGTGTGGATGGGATAGCTCAGTGGTCAGAGCACTCGCTTTCCCAAGCCAGTGTTAAGCAGCATTGAGCGTGGTTACCATTTGGATGGGTGACCGTTTGCGCGCCTTGGCTTCAGTACAGTCCCCCAGTTCCCCCAGCTGTAAATGGACACCTGCCATCTTTAGGATCAGGGAAGGTAAAGCAGCGAGGGAGAGGAGATGAGCACCACCCTCAATATGCTAGCCCCTAGAGAAGCTGAGGTCTCTGATGCCTCGCTCCTCTACGACCACATAGGTTGTGAAACACCTTTACATATTAAAATTGGGGTATAGTTATTGTTAATTTGATTTGAACATTTTAAAAGAAGCTGACAACATGCAGGAGTCCTTTACTTCTCCCTCTTTTTCGGATAAGAACAATCTTCAATCAAATTCCGTCCTTTCAAAATACCCTTTCCACGGGACTTTCTCAATTACACCCAGTTTAAAAGGACTCTGGGGCGGAATAGCCCTCTGGTTAGAGCGTTGCACTCGTGATCTGACGGCCTAGGATTACGCCACTACCGAGGCACCCGTTTTAAAGGATTTTTCTCCTGGAGTGAACATCAGTACTGATTTCATAACCCCCAAAAGTCCTTCGGATGAGACTATAAACCAAGGCCCTGTAGGCAAAAGCATGCAAGAACATCTTACGCACGCGTTGATGAAAAAAACCTGCTCTGCCTTTAGGAAAAGCATGCCATTTATTGCCGATAGGAATGGATGGGAAAAGAGTTTAAAAATAAAATGCATGCACTCATGTGTTGTGCTTAAACATCATCTCCGAAGTCGGAATGCGGCTACCTTAATCGTGAGTCAAAAACAATGGTACACGCAAAATATCGCAGTTGGTGAACCTCATAGTTCTAGCCAAGGAACAACAACAACATCATCATCAACAACAACAACAACAACAACAACAAGACTGAAATAAAGCTTGACAGCTGAAGTAATCATCTTAACAGAGTCTGCAAATCAACTGCGTTCTCTTCCTTGAGTTGACTGACAGTCTTGAAGCACCTGCAGTGAAATTTAACCTAATCACTGGTCCTCAGTGTCGTTCAGAGTTTTAGCCAAACGTAATCTCCTTAATGATGGATTAATATTGAGAGACAGGCATACAGAGAGAGAGACACACACACACAGACAGAAAGACAGAGACAGAGAGAGACAGGGAGAGAGACAGAGACAGAGAGAGACAGAGAGAGAGAGAGATTTTGTTGACAGATCACCATATCACCATATGACATATCCGTTGTTGTAGTTCGGGAGGTTTTTTCACACTTTAGATCAAGGGTTTTTACGCCAAAGGCAACAGACATAACTTTTTAGAAAAAAAATCTGTAAAATCTGGTTAATAAATGTGACAAATAATTCAATAAAGCCCTTCTCTCCCTATCCTACTGGTTAAAATTCTAAGTGGAACGGGATACAAAAGTGAAAGATGACGTCATTCGGTTATTTATAATTAGGGATCATGGGGCGCACGCAGTTTCGTGCCAGTTGCACAATGCAGACTATGATTCTACTTTTTTTTTACCCCTGAAAACACCCCCCCCACACACACACACACACATATTCTTTCTTCCTTAGCATTATATTGTTGTTATTGTTTTTATCTTTTATATGGAGGATAATGGAGTGAGCATTTATGTGCTTTTTTACAAAAAGTCCACGTGTGTATGCGGTTTTGTAAATTCTGTCATCTGTTCCCACCGGCACACAATGGCCTACTCTTACGAAAGCGGAACACGATTTAACGTGTGCGCAAGATGTTCTGCGTGCGTTCGCACACGGGACCTCGGTTTATAGTCTCATCCGAAGGACTTTGGGGGAGATTAGAGTCTGCACTGATGTTAAGTCCAGGGGAAAATATCCCCTTGAACGGGAATCGAACCCGGGTGGTCAGATTGCGAGCGCAATGTTCTAACCACTAGGCTATCCCGTCCCCACTTTATATTCCCTGTGTGTGTGTGTGTGTGTGTGTGTGTGTGTGTGTGTGTGTGTGTGTGTGTGTGTGTGTGTGTGTGTGTGTGGTGCGTGCGTGCGTGTGGTGGAGGGGGAGGGGGGGGTGGATGCTTAGATTTCTTATCCCAAACAGGTTAAAAGTGTCCAACTTCGTAAATCTAGTCCAAACCCAACTGTAAAAAATTTTCAAACTACTTACCACGTCTTTTTTTTTTTTTAATCAAACACACATGGAAATACTACCGAACATGATGGGAATAAAAAGACATTAATATACAAATTTTTTTTTAAACTCTGTCGAGGCCACGAACGTAAAACAAGTACTGCATGCCTAACTTTCCCCAAGGAAAATATGATGCTTTACCCCCATTATATCTTCTTACTAAGACAGCAGGCAGCTTCAGATGTGGAATCGTTTGTCTTTCAATTTGCAGTCTTGCGCAGTGGCAGCCCCCCCCCCTCCCCCCCCCCACCCCCTCCCGGGTGAAAGAGATGAGAAGGTCAGTTTCTACAGGACGTCAGCAGATACAGGAAGAAGTTCTTGCTTCCATTGAGCTTGTCCACTTGTGACAATGACCACTTTTCAACACGACATACGTGTGCGCGTGTGTACCTGCATGCCGGTGTGTGTATATGTGTGTGTCTGTGTGTCTGTGTGTGTGTGTGTGTCTGTGTGTCTGTGTGTCTGTGTGTGTGTGTGTGTGTGTGTTCTGTGAGCTTGTCCACTTCGTGACAATGACCCCTTTTCAACACAATATACGTGTGCGGTGTGTACTGCATGCCGGTGTGTGTGTGTGTATGTGTGGTGGTGTGTGTGTGTGTTGTGTGTGTGTGTGTTGTGTGTTGTGTGTGTGTGTGTGTTTGTGTGTCTGTGTGTGTGTGGCGCGCGGGGCGCGCGCGTGTGTGTGTGTGCGTGCTATGATTCTCTTCCTCGCTACGAAATGCTAATTAAAACCAGGAAATATCCGGTTAACAATTTACGCCAATGTTAACCATCCATCGTCTTTACTTCAGATCATCTTCTGCCAGCTCAAATTAGAGAGAGGGGAAAAAGTGGGGGGGGGGGGGGGGGGGGGTGTCTAATGATTGTTGATTTGGTTTGAACAGCTTAAAAGCAGCTGACAACTTGCCAGAGTCCATCCGTCCCATCTCTCCCCTTCTTTCACCAGGAACAATCTTCGATCAATATTTTTTTTTCTTTCATGACACTCTTTCTACCGCGATTTTCTCAATCATACCCAGTTTTAATTCTTTTGAAATGCTTCTGAAATGAAACCTGACGGCTGATGTGATCGCCTTAACACACTCTGCTAATGATTTTGCTTTCACTTCCTGGAGTTGACAGTCTCAAAGCAACTGCACTGAATTTTAACAAAATTAACTGGACCAGGATTAAGGTTGCTCAGATTTCAGCCAAATGTAATTTCCTCAGTGATGAATGAGGACAGAGAGAGAGAGAGAGAGAGAGAGAGAGAGAGAGAGAGAGAGAGAGAGAGAGAGAGAGAGAGAGAGGAAGACAGACAGACAGACAGACAGACAGACAGAGAGCACTTTACGCGGGTGGATCACCAAAAGACACATCCTGTTCTTGTTTTCCTTTCTGTCTTTTTTCTTTCTTTTTTTCAAACTTCAAATCAAGGGTTTCGGTGCCAATCGTAAGAGACATGATACTTTAGAGAGAGAAAAAAAACCCTGAACTTGCAAAAATGTAAGAAAGAAATATGACACATAAAACCACTAACCCCAACCCCCAACACCCCCAAACCCAACACCCCCCCCCCCCCACCCCCACACATCTCCAACCAGCTAAAACTTTAAAGTTGAACTGGATACAAAAGTAAAAAATGACGCCATTTGGGTTTTTGAAAAATAGGGATCATGGAGCGCAGGCAGTTTCGTGCCAGTTGCACAGTACAGGCGATAATTGTAGTTTTTGCCCGACCCATAAAAATGAGAACAGTTTCTCCATAGGCATGCGTCTGCAACGGTTTTATAATGTCATATTCCCTCTATGTTTGTGAGTGTGTGTGTGTGGGGGGGGGGGGGGGGGGGGGGTAGTGTGCGGTGGTGTGTGTGTGTGTGTGGTTGGTGGTGGTGGTGGGGGGGGGGTGTATGTGGTTCGGCATATGTGTGTGTTTGTGTGTGTGTGCGTGCGCGCGCGTGCGCACTTGCACTCTCGCATACATTTGCTCAAACGTTATTTTGTGTGTTTGTGTGGGCGCTTGCACGTACGTACGTACTCAAAGGCGCGTACTTGCATGTGCATTTGTGTGTTTTTCTGCATAAGAGAGAGACACACACACACACAGACAGAAAGCGAAGAAGATACAGTGAGATACAGAGAGACAGATACAGACAGCTAGAGAGACACAGACACAGAGAGATAGAGACAGATACACAGAGGGAGACAGAGAGAGAGAGACACAGAGAGAGAGAAAGGGAGAGACAGAGACGTAGAATCAAAAACAGGTAGACAGACAGAGACAGAGAGAGAGAGAGAGCTCCAGACAGACACACAGACAGACACACAGACAGACAGACAGGCAGGCATTCCAAAAACGGGCAGAAAAGCAGACAGCCATAGCTCTGAAAACGAGCAGCGCTAAGCAAATTACCCACGCAATAGGAGTTTAACAAGATACAACTAACAGCACAGGAAACAGACGTCATCCTTTTTTTTTGGTCTGGAACATTCACCTCCCCCCCTCTCTCTTCTCTCTCTCTCTCTCCTCTCTCTCTCTCTCTCTCTCTCTCTCTCTCTCTCTCTCTCTCTCTCTCTCTCTCGCTTCGAGAGGATTTCTCCCCGGGAGTTAACATCAGTGCCGACGCCACTCCCCCGAAAACCCCGTAGATGAGACTATAAACCGAGGTCCCGTGTGCCAACTCACGTAGAGCATCTTGTGCACACGTTAAAACCCATTCTGCCTTTCCGGGGAGTAGGTCATTTGTGTGCTGGTGGAAATTGATGACAAGTTTACAAACCGCATGCACACGGAGACTAGATCTTTAAAAAAAAAGAATATGGTTTGCTTATTCCATTGTCTTGAAATGAAAGGGAAAAAATACATCTCTGGCAATGTAACACAACATTTTTTTCTTCTTGAAATTAGTTACTTGGATCAGTCAGCAGCCGAAAAGATGGGTTTTTTTTTTTAAACCATAGTTATTAGACAAACTGACTACAAATCAATGATACCTACTTAAGTGCTGACTAAGGACTTGTATAATAGTATGTAAACAGACTGACAACAAATGAATGATACCTACCTAGGCAATGACTATAGACTAAACGGTAAAGGTAATGGTGTCCCATAATTTATGTGGTCGTAGGGGAGCGAGGCATCAGAGACCTCAGCTTCTCACGGGGCCAGCATATTGAGGGCGGCGCTTATCTCCACTTTCTCGCTGCTTTACCTTCCCTGACCTTAAGAAGGCAGGTACCCTTTTACAGCTGGGTGAACTGGGGGACTGTACTGAAGCCAAGGCCCGCAAACAGTCACCCATCCAAGTGGTAGCCGGCTCGATGCTGCTTAACCTTTGCTGCGGGAAAGCAAGTGCTCTGACCACTGAGCTATAAGTATAGGACTGCTGAAATAGTATGAAGACAGACAACAAATGAACGATAACTACCTAGACAATGACTATAGACTATTATCGATATATCGCAATTCGTAGACACACTGACTTACAAATCAATGTTACCTCCTTAGACATTGAATTCAGGACTGCTATGGTAGCCTGTAGACAAACTAAAAACATACGAAGGGTACCTACTTAGCCATTTGCTACAGGACTGCTATCGTATTCTGAAGACTGAATACAAATCAATAACACATTTCATTAGTTGCGCATTCTTCAAATGGATTGATTTGTTGTGACAATTACGTGGTGGTGTTTTGTTTAAATTTTTCAGCTGCCATATAAAGACATTTTGTTTTGTTTGATGGTGGAGTACACTATAGGCTATTCACTCGTTGCTGCTTCCAATGGATGTCTGAACCACTGTGTTTCTGAATAAACATCTGTGTAAATTAATAGCACACTCTCAGCCACTGACAATAGAACTGATATAATGTTTAACATACACACTGGCAACAAAAGAATGGCACATACTTAGGCGCTCACTACAGGACTGCTATAATATTCTGCAGACAGACTGACTACCAAATGAATGGCGGCTGCTAATGCACTGGTTACAGAACTCTATTCGCAGCTGTTTGCCATCCTGACAACCAAGGAATGGCACTAGCCCAGCCATTAACATCAGGGCTGCTAAAATAGTCTACAGACACACTGACAGCGCATGAATGTCACCTACTTAGGCACTGGCTACAGAACTATTATCGCAGTTGGTAGACAGACAGAAAGACTACCAATGTATGGCACCAACTTGTCAGAAGACACGTGTAGTATTCTGTAGCAGACTGACTACCGATGTATGGTACCAACCTAGCCACTGGGCTACAGAACTGCTATCGTAGTCTGCAGACAGACTGATTACAAATGAATGGCGCCTACTTAGGTATTAACTTTGTGACTGCTACAATATTTTGCAGACAGACTCACAACAAATGAATGACTAAAAATAACTGGTACCTACACGTGCAATGCAAGGGGGCGGGATAGCTCAGTGGTCAGAGCACTCGCTTTCCCCCAGCCAAGCTTAAGCAACGTCCAGCGTGGTTACCAGTTGGAAGGGTGACCGTTTGCGGGCCTTGGCTTCAGTACAGTCCCCCACTTTCACCCAGCTGTAAATGGGTACCTGCCCTCTTTAGGGTCAGGGAAGGTAAAGCAGCGAGGAAGAGGAGATGGGCGCCGCCCTAATATGCTGGCCCCTAGAGAAGTGAGGTCTCTGACGCCTCGCTCTCCTACGACCCTATAGGTTATGGAACACATTTACCTTTACTTTTACATATGCCATACCTAGAGGATTACTACAGCATTCTGGAGACAGATTAACTACAAATCAATGCCTACGTAGGCGATGACTACATGACTGCTGTAATAGTATGCAGACAGAGGGACTACAACTGAACGAGGCCTCTGCTATAGAACTATTATCGCAGCTGGTAGATAGACAGACTGACTACAAAATGAATGGCAGCTACTAAGGCACTGGCCACAGAACTATCATCGCAGTTGGTAGCCAGACAGACTGACTTACGAAGGCATGGCACCAGCACCCTAGCCACTATCTGCAGGACTGCTATGACAGTCTGTAGACAGAGGGACTACAAATCAATGGCACCTCCTCAGGCCCAGACTAAAGACTGACAGCTGTAAAGCTTGAAGTTGCCAGCCAGGAGTGGAAGTAGTAGTAGTAGTAGTAGTAGTAGTAGTAGTAGTAGTAGTAGTAGTAGTAGTAGTAGTAGTAGTAGTAGTAGTAGTAGTAGTAGTTGGAGGAGGAGGAGGAGGAGGAGGAGGAGGAGGAGGAGAAGTAGATGGACCCCCAGCATTCTGGAAGTGAATGTAGACAGGTTCGATTCCGGTACCTTTTTATTTGATCTCTTTTTTGTCTTCTTTCTTTCCTTTTTTTGGTTTTGGTTTTCGTTTTTTTGCTATGCTGAAGTGTACTGTGCAGTGCCCCGTGCCTTCTTTTTTCTGTTCTGTTGTCTCTGTCTTGTTTAACCATTGTGGGGTTTTTTTTCAGCGGTTTGTTCCTATCTTGTCTTTCTCTCTGTCCTTTTTGCTGTTGCTGTCTTCTTGTCTATCTGTCTGTCTGTCTGCCTGTCTGTCTGTCTGCCTGTCTCTCTGTCTGTCTGTCTCTGTCTCTGTGTCTCTCTCTGTGTCTCTCTGTGTTTCTGTCTCTGACTCTGTCTGTCTCTCTCTGTCTCTCTGTCTCTTTCTGTCTCCCTCCAAGACTATAAACCGAGGTCCCGAGTGCGAACGCACGCAGAACATCTTGCGCACACGTTAAATCCTGTTCCGCTTTTCGTAAGAGTAGGACATTGTGTGCCGGTGGGAACAGATGATAGAATTTACAAAACCGCAAACACACGGGGACTGGATGTAAAGAAGCACGTGAGTGCTTATTCCATTATCCTCGATGTAGAAAAAAAAACCCCAAAACCCAAAACCCTATCTCACCCTGAGGAATTGTTATGTGTGTATGCGAGCGTGCGCGCGCGCGTGTGTGCGTGCTTGCGAGTGTGTGTGTTGAGTGAGTCTGCCTGTGTATGTGTCTGTGTCTGTGCGTTTATGCCCCTATCCATCTATGTAAGAATCAAGAATCAGGAATCAAAAACTTTATTGCCATTAAGTCAGAACAAGACTTATTTGACACCAAACATGATGGTAAACGTGATAAACATTTTATGTCTGTTCCTTTCTGTCCGTGTCTGTGTGTATCCGTGTGTCTGTGTCTGTGTCTGCCTGAGTGACCCCTTAAGTGACAGACTGACTGACAGGAAATCGATGGCGGCTATTTGGACACCTAGGGCACAGACTGACAGCCCTTAAGCTGTTCAGGCACCAGGAGAAAGGAGTGGACCCTACAATGAAGACCCACTTGTCTGGGATTCGGACAGGCATGATAGTGTCCTTAAGTAGTTTTCTTGTCGCTAACTGCATGTAGACGTTCAACCGCGCGAACCTGGTCCAAACTTTGTACCTAGAAAACTTTTTTTTTCAACTTTGCCTTGTATATAGTTTTATATCGTTTTTGTATTGTATTGTATGTCTGATTGTATTGAATACCACTTCAAGTCACAGAAGAGTTATCTGCGTGAATTCAAACTGCTCTTCCTGGGGAGAGCGCGTCGCCACAAAAGCAGCGTCACCCATTATTATTTTTTCCCCTCTCTCTGCTTGTGTATTTGTTTCCGTATCCCCTAGAATTCTCTACACATTTATGTTTGTATCAACGTGCATGTAAACACTAGCTAAAAATAATGGCAATAAAATGTTATGACACAAATATAAAATTCAGTGGAGACCGCGAACGTAAAGCTGAGTACTCCCGAACATTCCTAGGTGAAAGTTGTTAATTTTACCAACGTGCATGCTCACTGAGACTACAAGACTTGTCGAATCTGGAATCGTTTGTCTTGTGATTTGCAGTCTGTGCTGTGCATTGCTAGTGCTCCTGGTGAAGACAGGAGAAGGTCATTTCCAACGGAAGTTTTGAAACCTGGGCGAGGATTGGGGGGGGGGAGTGGCGTTGCACGACAGTGCCCATGCGTGGGGGGTGGGGGTAGTGGCAGTTCTGATCTGCGTTGAGCCTGTGTTCCATTATGCCAACATTTACTTCAGGGCGCAGCACAGATGTGTGTGTGGAGTAGGTCTGTCGTGTCATAGTTCGATCCTCACGACTACTGTATAGGTGATTCATGTACTTGGTTAAAAAAGCAACCTCATGAGTCTCTCCTTTGCTGCTGCTCTGTGATCAAGGCTAAGGTCAGTTTCCCTGTTTCGAAGTTTTATAACCCTGCCGATGCTGGTGCGCACGGGCGGCAGGCGGTGGTTGTGTAGTAGCTGTGTTGTGTTCTGCTGTTTGAGCATTATTAGTCCTACTTCTTGACAACTCTCTCTTACATCAACAGATTTATTCAGGTGTCTTCTTCACTGTTTTCTCTCCCGTTTTGTTGTGATTCTGTCTTTGCTTCTCCTCTCTTAGCTCTCTCTCTTTGTTTGTCTTGTCCACTACGATGTTTTGAGGTTAGGTTTCTCTCTTTTCTTATTTTTTCCATGTTGTCTTGTATTCTGTGGTTGCTTTCAGGCCACTTAGGTCGTGTTGTGTCTGTCTCTTCCTATCCTTCTCTCTCTCTTTCTCTCTATCTCTTCTCTCTTTCTCATCTCATCTTCTCTCTACTCTCTCTCTCTCTCTCTCTCTCTCTCTCTCTCTCTCTCTCTCTCTCTCTCCCCCTCTCCCCCCCCTCTCTCTCACTCTGTCTCTCTCCATCCCCTCTCTCTTTCCCACACCCTCTCTCCCTTCTCTCTCTCTCTCTCTCTCTCTCTCTCTCTCTCTCTCTCTCTCTCTCTCTCTCTCTCTCTCATCCCCTTCTCTCTTCTGTCTCTCTCTCAACACCTCCACCCTATCCCCACCCTACCCCTAGCCCCCACAAGTGCTACAAAATGCTATAAACCAGATTTTCGCTCCGAAGTTTTCTTATCAATTAAAGAATAACGTCAGTTACAAGGTGACAAAATAAGAGCAACACTATCACCATCGCCTACAGACAAACTAAACAAATCGATGACACCTACTTGCTTGAGAACTGCCTACAGAAGACTGACAGCCGTTTAGCTGGGGTCATCAGATGTAGGGTGGTGGTGGTGGTGGTGGTGGGTGCTGGGGGGTGGGTGGTGGGTGGGGGGGGGGGGGGAGGAGGAGACAGGCAGATTTGTTTTGGATTGGAGGGGAAAAGTACACATTGAATGAGGATGTTCAAGCAAAACGAACATTGCTGCTTTGACTCTCCATGTGTCTTAAAGTAAGTTTTCTTCGCTGTCTTTCTAGTTTCTTGCTTTGCTTTCTTTGTCTCTGTCTCTGTTTCTGTTTGTATCTGTCTGTCTGGCTGGCTGGCTGGTTGACTGGCTGGCTGGTTGGTTGGCTGGCTGGCTGTCTGTCTGTCTGTCTGTCTGTCTCTCTCTCTCTCTCTCTCTCTCTCTCTCTCTCTCTCTCTTCTCTCTCTCTCTCTCTCTCTCTCTCTCTCCAAAGACAGAAGAAGAGAACTCCATAGAAGCTGCGACAGACGCGGCAGGCGTATTACAAGGAGAAGGGAAGAGATGAAGACAGTGTACAGAAACAAAGAGAGAGAGAGGGGAGGGGGGTGAGAGCAAAGAACGATGAATGAACAATGAACAAAGTTTACTCTTCAGCCCCTAAAATGGGGTCAAACCAAGCATATCAAAACGAAGCCAAAACAAACAAGACATACATGGCATCTGCCAAACCATAACTAATGTAGCATGGGACTATCCAAAGATGAGACCAAATTAATTATCTACTTTAAACAGGTGTATATATTAAACAGTTATTCAATATCCAGAGAGAGAGAGAGAGAGAGAGAGGAGAGAGAGAGAGAGAGAGAGAGAGTCAGACAGACACAGAGAAAGACAGAGAAAGATCTACAGAAAGAAAAGAAAGAAACAGAAAAAGACAGGCAGATAAACACACACACACACACACACAGGGAGAGAGAGAGAGAGAGAGAGAGAGAGAGAGAGAGAGAGAGAGAGAGAGAGAGAGAGAGAGAGAGAGACCGACAGGCAGACACACACAGTGACAAAAGCACATCAGATACAGACACATAGAGAGAGGTAGGAGATGCATAGATTATTGATGAGGCAAGTACGACTTTAGAGAGAGCGACATAGACAGAGAGAGACAGAGACAGAGAGAGAGAGAGAAGCATCGACAAGCAGAAATACAGAAACACATAGACAGAGACTGACGCAGACAAACAGAAAGAAAAGGAAAAGAAAGGCAGGTGATCAAACAAAAAACCCGAAAGAAACAAGGCAAATAAACTGTCTGCACGAATGCATAGACACTATATAGAGAACAGCGGGGACAGAGAACAGCGCTGTCCTTAAGTAGTTTTCCTGCCGTTACTTGGATTAAGACATTCTCAACTGAGCGAACTCTGCTTGAACGTAACTAGATACTATTTTTTTTTATAAACTGCTGAACATATCATTTTATAATTATCAAAACACACGAAAAACATAACAGGAAAAAAAAGGACAATAGAAATATTTTGAATAAGTCGAAGCTCAGCTGCGACTGCTAAATTAAAAGGAGC
>CM054150.1:31585032-31587532 GCA_028751875.1 Rapana venosa
CAGATATTGCACATTTTGAACTTTACATATTGAGATTTACATAATATTGTGGACATAACCTATCAGACATTGTGTATATAGTTCGTTGGATATCGCTTTATTGTGGACATCACATATTAAACATTGCACATTGTGGACATTACAGATTGTGGACCTTACATTCACTTATTGCATACTTGATATTTCATATTGTGGGTATTGACATTGCTTTTTGGAAACATGGCATAATTATTAAAGATATGAATTTTGTATAGACACTAAACATATATTCGGTTTTTTTATGAAATTCAAGCTATCTTCCCAAGAACAAACAACAGCTAGAATGCAATATCATCCCTACTATTTTTACTTGTTGTTGTTTCTTGTCTGAATCAATAGCTTATTGTTTGTAAAAATGAGTTATCACCACACAATTTCTTACAGACAATGTCGTTATTATTTTGAAATTGTCGCCTAAATGTTATGAAATCTGAAAAAGAAGAAAAGGAGGAGGAGGAGGAGGAGGAAAAGGACAGAGCGTTGAAAGAAAGAAAAATAAATCTATGGGGTTGAGTGAAAAGAGGCAATCAGACCGAGAGAGATAAGAGAAGGACAGAAGGAACAAACACACATTTCATAAAGGCGGGAGTATGAGCAAATGTTATTGCATAACAACTGCTTCTTACACCCAGCGCTATAAAAAGAGAAAGAGAAAGATAACAGCAAATGTAATAAGCAGGCACACTTTTAAAAAAAAATACGAGAGAGGGAGAAACACAGAGAGAAAGAGAGAGAGAGAGAAAAGAGAGGAGAGAGAGAGAGAGAGAGAGAGAGAGAGAGAGAGAGAGAGAGAGAGGGAGAGAATGAATGAATGAATGAATGAATGAATGAATGAATGAATGAATGAATGAATGAATGAATGAATGAATGAACATAATTATTTCCTCGTGGAAAGGAGTCAGCACAATGGTGGCTTTTTCATCCATCCAGCCCTCTATCCAAAAAGTAAGTACATCAATTAACCAATCGTTCAATTAAAGAGAGAGAGAGAGAGTGGGGAGGGGGAGACGCGCATTGTATTTATCAATCTCAGCTCATGAAGAGGATATGAAGAAATGGAAATGAAAAGAAAAAAATCGAAAAGAGGGAAAGAGAGAAAGAGCGGAGGAGGAAGAACGAGAGAAAGAGAAGAACAGGGAAACAATCAGAACTACAATTTATGCAAGTTACAACACCTATACATATCAAATGAGCAAAATCGTAACGTACACGAGAATATACAAAGGTTGAGAGAGAGAGAGGAGAGAGAGAGAGAGAGAGAGAGAGAGAGAGATGTGAAGAACTCAAATCAAACCAAATCAAATCAGAATCCTCATTCTGAAAGATGTAGATAATCAACATTATCAACACTTATCAATACAGACATAACATAAAAGCTACATTGACAAAGAATAGACACGAAAACAGAGAACAACACAGCTACATAGACAAAAAACTGACAAACAACGCAGACAGAACAACATACTTACATAGACAAAGATTTGACAGACAACACAGACAAAATAACATACTTACACAAAGAAGTTACACACGCACATAGACAGAACAACATACTCACATAGACAAAGAACTGACAGACATAAATAGACAAAACAACATACTTACATAGACAAAGAACTGACAGACATAAATAGACAGAACAACATACTTACACAGACAAAGAACTGACAGACATAAATATACAGAACAACATACATAGACAAAGAACTGACAGACATAAATAGACAGAACAACATACTTACATAGACAAAGAACTGACAGACATAAATATACAGAACAACTACTATACATAGACAAAGAACTGACAGACATAAATAGTCAGAACAACATACTTACATAGACAAAGAACTGACAGACATAAATAGACAGACACAACATACTTACATAGACAAAGAACTGACAGACATCAAAGACAGAACAACATACTTACATAGACAAAGAACTGACAGACATAAATACGAACAACATACTTTACATAGACAAAGAACTGACAGACATAACTAGACAGAACAACATACTTACATAGACAAAGAACTGACAGACATAAATAGAACAACATACTTACATAGACAAAGAACTGACAGACATAAATAGACAGAACAACATACTTACATAGACAAAGAACTGACAGACATAAATAGACAGAACAACATACTTACATAGACAAAGAACTGACAGATATAAATAGACAGAAACACATACTTACATAGACAAAGATTTGACAGACAACACAGACAAAACAACATACTTACATAGACAAGAACTGACAGACAACATAGACAAAATAACATACTTACATAGACAAAGAACTGGACAGACAACACGGACAGAACAACATACTTACACAGACAAAGAACTGACAGACAACATAGACAAAATAACATACTTACACAGACAAAGAAGTTACACACGCACATAGACAGAACAACATACTTACATAGACAAAAGAACCGACAAAAAA
>CM054150.1:31592532-31600032 GCA_028751875.1 Rapana venosa
CCTCTCCTCCTCTCTCCTCCTCTCCCCTCCCCTACCCATCCCCTTCCCTCCCTCCCTCCTCTTCAGAAAGCAGTTGACAGGACAGAGTTGCTCATCCCTCCATTACAGGCGGTGAGAGGTCTACCTCCCCCTGCCTTTCCTCCTGACGGACTTATTGATCAGCTATGGACCCCGGTGATGAAAGAGGGGATTGTATGACACAGCCTGCCATACATCAGTTGCTGACTTGAAACCTCCTTCTCTATCTCTGTCTATCTGTCTGTCTGTCTGTCTGTGTCTCTGTCTGTGTCTGTCTGTCTTTCTGTCGCTGTCTCTGTCTGTCTGTCTGTCTGTCTCTGTTTCTCTCTCTCTCTCTCTCTCTCTCTCTCCTCTCTCTCTCTTCTCTCTCTCTCTCTCTCTCTCTCTCCTTGTTCTTCTTCTTCTTCTTCTTCTTCTCTCTCTGTCTCTCTCTGTCTGTGTCTCTCTGTGTCTCTCTCTGCCTCTGTCTCTCTCTGTCTCTCTCTCTCTCTATCTCTGTCTCTCTATCTCTGTCTGTCTCTGTTTCTCTGTCTCTCTCTCTGTCTCTCTCTGGCTCTCTCTCTGTCTCTCTCTGTCTCTCTCTGTCTCTCTCAGTCTCTCTCTGTCTCTCTCTCTCTTCGTGTTTGCTGGTCTGTGTGTGTGTGTGTGTGTGGTTGTGTGTGTGTGTGTGTGTGTGTGTGTGTGTGTGTTGTCTGTCTGTCTGTCTGTCTGTCTGTCTGTCTGTCTGTCTGTTTGTCTCTCTCCAATTTTGCAATTTCGTTTCCTTTTCCTTTCCCCGTCAGGTTTTGTTGTAACCTCTCTAACTCATTTTTTAACATGCTTTAGTTGCTTGATTTCTGACTTCTTTCATTTGTCATTTTGCTCTCCTGTTTAACTTATCAGAGCTTGACGGGAACATGTCCCTGTTTGATTCGGGGTGGGGGGGTGAGGGTGAAAGGTGGGGGAGGGGGGTCAGAGTCTGTTGCCTTTTGGCAAAATGTGCACTCATTTTTAAATGTACATGAAGTAAAAATGTTGAAAGAGTTGTACGTATCTTGAAGAATATAATGCATTTGAATGTAATGTGAGCAGACATTACACACACACGTGCACACATACACACATGCACACACAAACACAGGCCCCGTGTTCGAACGCATGCAGAACATCTTGCGCACACGTTAAATCCTGTTCCGCTTTTCGGAAGAGTAGGCCATTGTGTGCCAGTGGAAACAGATGACAAAATTAACAAAACCGCATACACACGGGGATTGGATGTATAAAAGCACATGAGTGCTTATTCCATTATCCTCGTTATAAAAGAATAAATAAATAAATAAATAAATGAATAAACACACACACACACACAAACACTTATCTGTGGCATTCAAAATTTTAATACTAAGTAACAGCTTGCACAATATTTCCTTTTAGAAAGGGTAATCGTAATAAACATTTTTTTCATTTTGTTTTAACAGCCTGGTTATTCATTAATAACTGACTCATCTCGTTGCATACTTCAAGCAAAAACAGATAAGCTGCGTAGTATGGTCAGGACTGGACTGGCCACGACTGGAAAAAGGGAACAGTACAAGAAGAGAGACGAAGAGGTAGACAGAGAAAACGATGGGAAGACGACATCAGAGAGTGGACTGGCCTTCAGTGGAACGACCTACTTTGAAAAGCTTTAGAACCGCACGGAGTGGAGAACGCTGGTTCTAAAGTCTTCAGTGGTGCCCCAACGGTCGAGCAGACTATAGTGAAGGTGATGATAAAGACGGCTGATTAACTTATTCTCTTGTTCAGTACAAAACTGCATCAAAAGCGCTATAGATTGTATTTGTTACACATAAAGTATTTATCCTAAAAACAATATTTCCACGATGAAAAAAGTGATGATAATAATAATAATAATAATAATAATAATAATAATAATAATAATAATAATAATAATAATAATAATAATAATAAATGATGATGATGATGATGTGATGATGATGATGATGATGATGATGATGATGATGATGATGATGATGATAATAATAATAATAATAATAAATGGAATTTATATAGCGCTGTATCTTGCACAGACAAATCAAAGCGCTTGCACTCAACTCATTCTTACACAGTCATGCACCCAATAGCAAGTAATAGTCCCCCACCAAAACGAAATAGAATGACGTGAGACTGACTGACAGAACTATGATCTCACTAACCAAAAAACCACCCAAACAAATCTCATCTTCATGTGTATCACCCAAAAAATATTCCCTACAAATCTGCCATCACACAAGCTTATATCTGGGCCGCTTGTGGGACTCCCGCCTCAGTTCTCCCAAGTCCAAAGTGACTCCTACCAAATTAATCATGACCATGTTTCTTACCACTTTACTCCTGAACCAAACACCGTGCTATATCAGCCACATGAAATGGAGATGAAAAACTTCTGATGGTCTCAAGTTAAATAAACGGGGAAGGAGGCGGTGGGAGGGGGTAGGGGTGGGAGGGTGGAGGGGGTGGGAGGGGGTGGGGGAAGGGTGGGAAGGTCTCTCCTCTCTGTCAGAAGCAGAGGACACGTCCGAGTAGTTCATCCCTCATCCAGAGGCTCTGAGAGGTCTATCTGTGCCCTTCTGATGGACTTTATTGATTCACCAGAGCTCCCATGATGAAGCAGAAGATCGGATGACACCAGCTGCGATACGTCATCCTCCGCCACGTTTATACCCTCAGTTTCCTCTCTCTCTCTCTCTCTCTCGCTCTCTCGCTCTCTCTCTCTCTCTCTCTCTCTCTCTCTCTCCTCTCTTCTCTTCTCTCTCTCTCTCTCTCTCTCTCTCTCTCTCTCTCTCTCTCTCCTCTCTCCCTCGCTCTCTCTCTCTCTGTCTGTGTGTGTGTGTGTCTCTCTCTCTCTCGATCTCTCTCTCTCTCCCACACACACTCTACATTTCCACCCAGCCCTCCCTCCTCCCCTTTTCCCTATTGACCTCTCCCTCTTTAAAAGGTAAAGGTGTTATCATAAAGTATGTAGTCGTTGCGGAATGAGATGTCAGGGATCTCAAGCTTCTCTAAGGCTCGGCATCTCGAGGGAGATGCCCATCTCCTCTTCTTCGCTGCTTTACCTTCCCTGCGCTGGTAAAGATGGCAGGAACCCATTTGCAGCACCTCGTTTATATGTTCTATGTCATTTCGCTCTCAGACTTGAACTGTCTTTATTCGCCTTCCTTAATGAGATTGTTGCTTTCTTGCCACGTCTTTTCGGTTCTGATAGTTCTTTATTGTTGAGCTGATGACATTTGACACCCGTAGGGATGCCAGGGGGCATTTCCAGTATGAAAAGTACCCTCACCTTCTGGAAATTCTGTGATAGGAATTTCCCCTTTTCTATCGCTCCCTCTCTCCTTTTATCTAGGGAAATTAGGAGAGAAATAGAGAGATAGATAGATAGGTAGCTAGATAGACAGATAGAGAGATAGATAGAGAGAGATAGAGAGAGAGAGAGATAGAGAGACAGAGATAGATAGATAGAGAGATAGACAGATAGATAGAGACAGACAGACATATATATGTTCTCTGCATTATTTTTAGTTGTAGTAGTAGTAGTTTCAGTTGTAGTAATAGTAGTATAATCGTCACTTATATCGTTATTACTTTTATCATCTTGATTGATGATGTTGATAACGATGATGATGATAATGATGATGATGATGATGATGATGATGATGATGATGATGATGATGATGATGATGAATGATGATGATGATGATGATGATGATGATGATGATGATGGTGGTGGTGGTGGTGGTGGTGGTGGGGGGGGGGGGGCGGGTAGTGGTAGTGGTGATGGTTGTGATGACGACGACGAGAACGATGACGACGATTATGACGATGACGATAATGACACAATCATGAGGTAATTAACTTTATAGTCCAAAGTGACACCTACCAAATTAATCATGACCATGTTTCCACCACATTAATCCTGAACCAAACACCGTGCTATGTCAGTAAACTGCAAGATGCCCATGGCTTGCCTTGACTCTACTCTTTTCCTCTCAGGTGCAAAAATGAAACTGCCTGCACAAAACCCTAATCAGAACAGAGCTGCTCATCTCTCCCTCCCTCCCTCCATTAGAGGAGGGGGCACAGGCTGTGAGAGGTCTATCTCCGCCCTCCTGATGGACTTATTGATTGACCAGGAGGGAGAGGAGTAGAGGTGGGGGGTGGGGGGAGGATGTATGATGCAGGCTGGGATTCATCAGTTTCTCGCTCCATTTATGTCTTCTTTCCCCCCTCGCTTTCCACTAACCCTTTTACAGCTGTGCCCACACTCTTCTGATCTCCTTCGCTAAACTGAAGGCGGCAGAAAGCAATCGTTTCATTACAGTGTATCTTTCCATTATGTGGAATGCACTGACCAAGGATGTCAGGGAACTTAAATCCTCGTTCATATCTACTCTCTTTGTTCTCATGCTCTTTTGTTCTCTTTTAACTTTCTTCTTTGTCTCCGAGCTCCTCTCCATTTCTTCCATACTGTGTCATCCCTTTACTTAGACTTGAACTCTCGGTGAGTTTTGTCTGTCGTGTAGCTAAGGTGCTTTAGCAACTTATACAGAAAAAAATGAACACTCTCAAACACCAAACAGTGTAAAGCCGATTCATGGAATTTCTTGCCATCAAAAAGATGTACTGAAAAACACTACGTGAATATAATAATGCAATCATTTTTGTGTGTTTCTGATTACGAGTTTCGCAGTTCACATATAGCGAGAGTTTGGATGTACGACCATTTGCCCACCATAAATGTTCCGACTTCGGAGATGATGTGTAACCCCCCCCCCCCCCCCCCCCCCACCCCCCCTCCACCCCCACCCCTCCCTCTGATGTAGTTATGATATTGATGATATTTATTGGCAAACCCTAGTTTCAAACAATTTCTTTTTCGTCTTTCATCTGGCACTTCCTGCGAGTAATGGCAATCGTCTACAAGATTTAGATCAATGCATAAAGGCGCATATACAACCCTAGTTCTTAACTACATCATACTAAAAAAAAATTAAAAAGCTAACGTAAAAAATTCGTGAAAATATGATTTGAAAAGCTCTTTTCATGTCACGCCAAACAGCACCAAGCGTCCTCTTTTTGTGAAATACAAAACGAAGAGCTGAGAGGAGAGAGTTGTCCATCCAGCCATTAGAGGCTCAGAGGGGTTTATGTCTGCCCCTCTGGTGGATTAAGTCATTGACCAGGACTCCCCTAATGCAACAGCAGATCACATGACGTAGGCCGTGATTCCTCCACCCATACCTCACACAACTCCTGTCTTCCTTCCCTTCAGGCTCTCCTCCTTTTCTCTAACACTCTTCTTTCTTTTTTTCGCTAATACTCTCTTCCTTCGTCCCCGCACCCCCTTATTTTGTGATAAATTTTGTATCCCTGTTTTCCCCGTTTTGAACAATTTAATGCTTTTCTCCTCCTTCTCCCCTCCCCCCAACCCCCTCCCCCCCCCCCCCCCCTCCCCCTTTTTCACGTATTTTGTCATACATCCTAGTTATTCTTGTTTTTCGTTTTGATCCAACACTTGCTGCCTATAGCCACTTATTCATAATTGGCCTTTTTTTTTTTTAATCAATGAGTCGATAGTTGAGGGATACACAAGTCAGGATGTACTCTTTGTCTTGTTCATGACACCTGGGAATCACAGTGATACCATTAACACACACTGGATGCAGAACTTGTATATTTTGACTTTTTTTTAATTATCTGGCCATATGGGCAGCCATGTTTCGACTTCAGACGATAATTCTGACTTCAATGAAGAGTACAGGCTGCTATGCTAAGAGCTTGCTATAGATGAAAGCAGTGTCAGCATAACATTTAGGCGACGGGATAGCCTGTGGTTAAAGCACTGCGCGTTGTGTTCGTGATGTGATGGCCCGGGTTCGAGCCACCACCGAGATATCAGTTCAAGGAGACTTTTCTCCTGGAGTCAACATCAGTGCCCAATCCACTCCCCTGGAAGTCCTTCGGTTGAGACTGTAAACCGAGGTTCCACAGAACGTCTTGCGCACACGTTAAGACCTGTTTTCGCCCTTCGGAATAAATAGGACATTGTGCCAGTGGGAACGGTTGACAAAAGTTTTAGACCTGCATGCACACGGGGACTAGATGTAGAAAAGCACATGAGTGCTTATTCCATTATCCTCGAAATAAAGATAGTAACAAAACAACAGCCTAACTAAAATTGTCTTTCAAAGCAGAACAGCATTTTAAGCTAGGCCTCGGTATTTTGTCCTTCGGATGAGACTATAAACCGAGGCCCCGTGCGCGAACGCATACAGAACATCTTGCACACACGTTAAATCCTGTTCCGCTGTTCGAAAGAGTAGGCCATTGTGTGCCGGTGGGAACAGATGACAAAATTTACAAAACCGCATACACACGCATTTAAAAAAATCTGAGCGCTTTGATTTGTTGCTTTACAAGATTCAGCGCTATATAAATTCCATACATTATCATTATCATTATTATTATTATTATTATTATTATTATTATTATTATTATTATTATTATTATTATTATTATTATCATTATTTTGCCGACATCCACAACTGAGACAGCTCTCGGCCCTGCCAAAGTGTAACACGAGCACGTGCGGCATGCTGCTGTGCACAGGACACCTTGACGGGAGCAGTCACCTTGGCCTCCGCAGTGTGCCTCCTCCGCACAGCCATCCTATTGATTATAGACGTGGCCATCAAAGTTTCCAGACTTGCCTGATAACAGAAAAGAAAAAGAAACGGGCCGGAAAGGAAAAAAACCTGTAGCTTTTTCTTCAAGGGAAAAAAGACTTTTCGTTTGTTGAGAATCTTGTCTAACAGCCAGTATGGATGTGCTCTGGTTGAACAAAGTATATTTTTTTTAACCTATCCAGTCTGTTGACAGGGTGGTGGTGGTGATGGGTGAGCCAGTCCTGAGAGGTGGTGAGGTGTGGTGCTTATCCACTGGTCATACACAGCGCGCATTGTGGTATGATGTAGGAGTTGGAAATTTACAACGATATGAATGAGAACTGGTTGTTATGCACAAGTATGCATTATTCGTTTATTTGCAATTTGAATTTTTTTTGTGCTTTTAAGATAATGTAGTGCCTTTATTTGTAAACTGAATCAGTTAAAAAGTTTACTATGAATTTTACACAAAAACCCCAGGTGGGTTATTTTCTTCCCCCGCGTTCCCTGGCGATGGGATAGCCTAGTGGTTAGAAAATTGCGCTCGCAATCTGACGACCCGGGTTCGATTCCCGTTCAAGAGGGATATTTCCCCCTGGAGTTAACATCAGTGCAGACTCCACTCTCCCCAAAAGTCCTTCGGATGAGACTATAAACCGAGGCCCCGTGTGCGAACGCACGCACAACATCTTGCGCACACGTTAAAATCCTGTTCCGCTTTTCGTAAGAGTAGGCCATTGTGTGCCGATGGGGACAGATGACAATTTACAAAACCGCA
>CM054150.1:31605032-31617532 GCA_028751875.1 Rapana venosa
ATGCCCCTAAAGAAAAACGAAAAGAAAAGGAAAAGAAAAGCGAGTACAAACCTGGAGTGGGTGGGGGAGGGATCAGAGGAGGTCAAGCAAGAAAGATTTGAGGGTGCAATCAATATGCACGCTGCTGCTGCACTGTTGAGGAAAGAAGCCATCAACCTGGCTGATTGATTGAGTGAGTGAGTGATTGAGTGATTGATTGAGTGATTGATTGATTGATCACAGCCCTGCCGGCTCTGCCATGGGCAAGAGAGACAACCAGACACACTGGCCAACATGCAGACATGCACAGAAATACAGGAGGACGGGGTAACAGATAGATCGGCAAACTTACAGACAGGCAGACAGACAGACAGGTAGATGGGCAGACAGACAGATCAGCAGACATGCAAGACATACAGGCACACAGACAGCGTAACATACAGACCAACATACAGACAGACAGACAGACAGGGTAGCAGATAGATCAGCAGACATGCTAACAGACAGACATACAGATATACTGACAAACAGACAGATATATCAACAGACAGGCAGGCAGGCAGAGTAACATATAGATCGGCACACAAACAGGCAGACAGGGTAACAGATAGATCGGCAGATAGTCAGATAGACAGACAGAAAGATAGACAGAGAGAGTAAAAGATAGATCAGCAGATAGACAGACTAATTAACAGACAGACAGGCAGACAGAATAACAGATAGATAGGCAGACAGACAGACAGGCAGACAGAATAACAGATAGATCAACAGACATGCAGATATACAGACAGAGTAACAGATAGATAGGCGGACAGACAGACAGACAGGCAGACAGAGTAACAGATAGCTAGGCAGATAGACAGACAGGCAGACATAGTAACAGATAGATCACGAGACATGCAGACATACAGACAGAGTAACAGATAGATAGGCAGACAGACAGACAGGCAGACATAGTAACAGATAGATCAACAGACATGCAGACATACAGACAGAGTAACAGATAGATAAGAGGACAGACAGACAGGCAGACAGAATAATAGATAGATCAACAGACAAACAGACAGACAGAAGATAAAAACAAAGGCAGGAGGAAGGTGAGGGGAGATGGGAGAGAGGGAGGGACAAACTGGATGACAGAATGAACAGAATTACTGATTCAGACACATTAAGTCCATAACAAGTTTCAGTTTCCGAAAGGAAGATTTATACTACACTGGCTTCGGGGGTAGGAATTGTTTCATACGTCATCACATCCTTGGTGTTGTTCCTCCCTTAGAGCTTCCAGCTTCACTAAGAGTGAGATTCTGCGTATGCGGCCCTTTTTGCCCACCATGAAGGTAGCCACATTCCGACTTTGGGATTGATGTCTAGACACGACACGACATATGTTAAGATGTTTTTTAATTTTGTGATGCGTTCCAACTGGCACGCAATATCCTACTGTTCCAAGAGGTGGAACGTGTTTTTAACGTGTACGCAAATGTTCTGCGTGTGTTCGTACACGACATACAGAACCTCGGTTTACAGTCTCTAACGAAGATTTTTCAGGGGAGAGGAGTTAGTTAGTAGTAATGTTAACTCCAGGGAATTAAACACTCGACCGGGTGTGCACAGTGGTGGCTCGAACCCAGGCCATCAGATCACGAGCTGAATGTTCCATCCACTAAGGCAACCTTCTCCTTCATTGAATATTCCAACAGAGGGGAGATAGGGGCAGAATATGGTCGCAAAGCTACAGAAGAAAAAAAGACAGAAAGACAGAGGTTTTCCAAGCAAAGAATCGCGCTAAGAAACACGACGAACCACAGTTAGACGGAGAAAAACAAACTTCCTGAAGATGGAAGTCTTCAGACTTGACAAGTTGGCTTCCTCTTTAAGAAGGATGGTTCCAGATCTGAGGGGAAATTTGATGTTCCCAGTGGATTCTTGATGGAGAAGTGTGATTCATGGTTTTTCTTTTTCACTGTTCCTGTCTGTCTCTCCAGTGTTAAACAAGCTTGTAGGGAAAAAAGGATTTTCTGGATGCAGTCACGATGGTATAGTGGTTAGTACATTGGGCTTCTGGTTTGAAGGTCGCGGGTTCGAATCCAAAAAAGAGTCAGGATTTTTTTTAGGACTCCAACCATCTCCTAACCCATAGTGAGTTCGCTATTTGTTCATTGGAAGGATTGGTACCACTCACTGAAGCTTCATTCCTTTTACGTGTGCAATTTTTTAACATGCTGATCAATTGACCAACATTGAAGGTGTCTGTATCTCTCTGGCCTGGTTGACGCCAGGATAATATATATTATACTGAGAAGCGTAGTGTACAGCAGTATTGCCTTCAGAAGTTGGCCTAAGCAGATGGTGTCCTGAGTATGTTAGGTCAGAACCGTTACCACTGAACACAGCCAAAGTGACCCAACAATACTATAATATGGCGCCTCTGGCTTGTGTCCTTGTGGCGGCTCAACATTGACAGGCTTCCTGTGGACGTCTGACCCTGAGGATGCACTACTGAAGAGGCTGGGCATGGCTGAGGCGCAGAGAAAGGAAAGAGCTCGTAGAAACAGCTGGACAAGAACTCCAGAGAAGGTGAGGCAGCACGACAAGGAATATACAGGGCGTAAATCACTAGCTTGTCTTGAGTTCTGCGATAGGTTGGTTGGATGGCTGGTTGGTTGGTTGGCTGGTTGGTTATTTGGCTGGTTGGCTTGGTTGCTGGTTGGCTTGATAGCTGGCTGCTTGCTTGTTTGGTTGGTTACTTCTTTGTTTGGGTGGCTGATTGCTTTCTTATTTAGTGAACTTCTTAGTAGGATGATTGAGTGTTTAGATTTTGGTTTAGCTGGGTAGCTTTTTGTTTGACTACTTCTTTATTTGTCTATTTTCACGGTGGCTACTGTTTTTTTTCTTATTCGTTGGAGACATGTTTATGGTAGCGGTTAGCTAGACACAACTGAAAGTATAGTCACAGAGGCACACGGACATACACACAGACACTCAGACACCTAACGGACGTATCATAGACCAAAAAAACCCACAACAAACAAACAGGGAGAGAAAAAAGAAAAGGTTGGATATAGAGAAAAGAAACGGAGACACACACAGTACACAATATATTAGATTGCAGGTAAAAGAAAAATAAACAAACAAACAAACACGAAGTGTGGGAGGCTTTGAACAAAAAAAGTAAATCAGGAAATATAAACGACGTATTTACTAAACTGTAATTTTTTTTTAAAGTTGGACATACACAAAAAACATAGACAGAGTAAAAAAAATAAGATGGTAGAAAAACATAAAAGAAAAAAAGACATGGAGTGAGGGAGGGTTTGAAAAAAAACCTAAAAGCAGGAAAATATAAACGACTTATTCACTAAACTGTATACATTTTTTTAACCAAAGCAAAAAACAAAACAAAAATCAACCATATTGGTTAACGCTCCTATCCCGAGCCACATGACATACATACACGCAAGCAAGACGCCAGGCAGATAGATATACAGGTAGGTAGGTAGGTAGGTAGGTAGATACCTAGGTAGGTAGACAGACAGATCATCACAAGCAGAGGGATGGAGTGTAGACGTGATGACGACTAGGAGGACGGACAAGATCAATGCTGTAGCCAAATAAGTACGTAACAAGTTTCAGCTAACTTAGCTAAGTCTGTACAACTAGCATTAAGAAAGGAGGCTAAAGACTTCGACAGAGACTTCGTTAGTCCCGAATCAATCACCCTGACTTCATTATCTCAGTGTGAGAGAGAGAGAGACAGTGAGAGAGTGAGAGAGAGAGGGAGAGAGGGAGGGAGAAAGAGAGAGGGGAGAGAGAGAGACGGGGGAGAGAGTGAGAGAGAGAGGGAGAAAGAGAGAGAGGGAGAAAGAGAGAGAGAGGGGGGGGGAGAGGGAGGGAGAAAGAGAGAGAGAGAGGGAGGGAGGGAGAGAGGGAGAAAGAGAGAGAGAAAGAGAGAGAGAAAGAGAGAGAGAGAGAGAGTAACATTTGCTTGACGTGATGATGACATCAAGACAAGCATTTTTTGAAAAAGCAATTCTCTCCGAAGTGGAAATGTGATTCCGTAGTGGTGGACATAAGTGGCGATTCAAAGCAGTACATCGGTGGTGGCTCGAACCCGATCCATCAGATCTTGAGGTCAATACTCTAACCACTGAGCCCTCCTGCTTTCCCCGACCCAGTTCTCCCTCTGCCAGGCAGGGGACAGGGGAGCCTGGTGGTCAGAGTGATGTATTCGTGATCTGCCTGCGGACCCGGGTTCGATTCTCGTTCAATGGTGGGTTTTTTTCCTCTGGAGTTGACATCAATGCAGACTCCACTCTCCCTAAAAGTCCTTCGGATGAGACTATAAACCGAGGCCCCGTGTACGAACGCACGCAGAACATCTTGCGTACACGTTAAAACACGTTCCTAAATTTTCGGAAGAGTAGGTCATTGTGTACCGGTGGGAACGGATGGCAAAATTTATAGAAACTGTATACACACGGGGACTGGATGAAAAAAGCATATCAGTGCTTATTCCATTATCCTCGATATAAAAGAATTTTTTTTGAAAATAGAAAATATAATAAAATAAAAATCCTCGAAATAAAAGAAGAAAGAAAAGAAAGAAAGGTAGAGAGCTAAAGAACCGATGTTTTGACATTTGGAGTTTTTTCACAAAGCAAGATTTCACTCTAGGGTTTTTTTAATAAAGTTGTTTGTTATGGGTTCTTGGAGGTGGCTTTATGAGATTTGTGTGTGTCTGTGTATGTGTTTGTTTGTTTGTTCGTGTGTGTGTCTGTGTCTGTGTGTTTGTTTGTTTGTCTGTTTGAATTGATGGACTGCTGTGTCAGCTGCCCTTATCCGCCCGTTGTGTCTTTAGATTTCCGCACTGCTTAAGAGCCAGATGTAGAAAACGAAAGAGAGAGAGAGGTGGGGGAGGGGGGGGTTGAAGGGGGGGGGGGACAGAGACAGAGACAGAGACAGAGACAGAGAACAAAAACAAACCAACAACAAAACCCTGAAGATTTATTAGCCTACTTCTTAAGAAAACGCTTTGCTTTTTCTGTCTGCGTGTCTGTGTATCTCTGTCTGTTAGTCTTTTCTGTGTATGTGTGTGTGTGTGTGTGTGTGTGTGTGTGTGTGTGTGTGTGTGTGTTGTGTGTGTGTTGTGTGTGTTGTGTGTGTGTGTGTGTGTGTTGTGTGTGTTTCTGTCTGTCTGTGTTTCTGTGTGTCTCTGTGTCTGTCTGTCTGTCTGCCTCTCTGTCTGTCTCTCTCTCTGTCTGTCTGTCTGTCTCTCTCTCTCTCTCTGTCTCTCTCTGTCTGTCTCTCTCTTTGACTTCAGTTTATAGTGTCATCTGAAGGACCTTTGAGGGAATGGAGTCGGTACGCATGTTAACTCCAGGGAGGGGGGGAGGGGGAGAGGGGGAGAGGGGGATCACCTCGAGGAGGTATTGTGTTGTTGTTTCATGGATTCCTTGTAACTTGATTAAGACGTTCAAACGATGAAAATGTAACTTGAAATAATGCTTTGAAACTGTTTTGAACAATACATATAAAAAAAACACGCCCCTTCCCCTATTCACGCCCCCCCCCCCCCCCTCCTCCAAAAAAAGCATAAAAAAAGATATCACAAAAATAAAAACTCAGGTAAAACGTGCGCACACATTAAATCCTGTTCCGCTTTTCGAAAGAGTAGGCCATTGTGTGCCGGTGGGAACAGATGACAAAATTTGCAAAACCGCATATACACGGGGACTGGATGTAAAAAAAGCACATGAGTGCTTATTCCATTATCCTCGATATAAAAGAATAAATAAATAAATAAATAAATAAATAAAAAATAAATAAATAAGCGTATACACCACCACCACCACCCCCTCCCCGCCCTAACTTTCCCAGGAGAAATCTATTGTTTTACCCAATTGGCATACTCACAAAGATACTAGGATTTGTCAGCTTTGGAATCGTTCGGGTTTTGGGTTGGGTTTTTTGCCATTTGCTGTCTGAACCTTGGCAAACCCACCTACCTGGTGAAGAAAAGGAGCAGGAAAGTAGTACAATGATGATGATGATGATAATAATAATAATAATAATAATAATAATAATAATGACGACGATGATGATGATGATGATGATGATGATGATGATCATCATCATCATCATCATCATCATCATCATCATCATCATCATCATCATAGTAATAAATGGAATTTATATAGCGCTGTGTCTTGCACAGACCAATCAAAGCGCTTGCACTCAACTCATTCTTACATAGTCACACCAACCTCACTGTCCGCTTAACCTAATTATGTAAAAATGCCTCTCAGCTGCAGTACACAACGTCAAAACGCACGTTGGCATTTAACATTTTTATAGCATTGCACCCTTGAAGCCTTAAGGCCTTGAAGCACTGGCAGCAGACCGCAGCAGTTGGCGAGCCACTACCAGGTCGACCATCAAGACAGCAGAGCAGAAGAGGGAGGAGCAGTGGGGAGACAGACGAGCACGCAGACATCGGAGAGCGGAGTCAGCACCATCAGACAACTCCGTCTTCACATGCAACACCTGCAACAGGATCTGCCGCTCCACGATTGGGCTCTACAGCCACAGTCGGCGCTGCAGTTCCACCACTGACTGACTGACCCACAGCGCATTCTCCATTGTCTCCCGAGACAGACGGATGCCAACAATAGCTCTTAAACATTAACCCCTTAGTAGCCACAAGAAGTCTCCAGAGACAGGAAGAGAAGATCTTGTCTCTGTTCGTAGAGCCTGTCCACTTTACCACAACCATCCACGTTTGGTCCCTGCAACTGGGTATCTAAGGTGCTGGCTCGAACCCCGGGCCGTCAGATCGCGAGCTCAACGCTCAAACCACTAGGCTATCCCTGCCCCCGTAGCTTTTTGGGGGTTTTTTGGTGGTGATTCTTTTCTTCGATATATTTGTATATTAAAATCCAACAGAAGATAGTAATTTAATCCACTTTTGTTCCTGTAAAAGTAAAGGTGTTCCCATAGCCTATGTGGTCGTAGGGGAGTGAGCATCAGAGACCTTAACTTCTCTAGGGGCCAGCGTGTTGAGGGCGGCACCCATCTCCTCCCCCTCGCTGCTTTTACCTTCCCAGACCCTAAAGAGGGCAGGTACCCATTTACAGCTGGGTGAACTGGGGGACTTTACTGAAGCCAAGGCGCGCAAACGGTTACCCATCCAAGTGGCAACCACGCTCGATGCTGCTTAACCTTAGCTGGAGGAAAACGAGAGCTCTGACCTTTGAGCTATCGCATTGTTCCTGTACAAACAGTAAATAAACTGAAGCGTACGACAGCCATGGATTGATTTTTATTTTTACTGCATCTAGACGATCAAGCACATTCTCTCTCTCTCTCTCTCTCTCTCTCTCTCTCTCTCTCTCTCTCTCTTTTCTCTCTCTCTCTCTCTCTCTCTGCCCCCCCCCCCCTCTCTCTCTCCTCTCTCTCTCTCTCCCCCCCCCTCTCTCACTGCATCCAGAATATCAAGCACTCTCTCTCTCTCTCTGCTCCCACCCCTCTCTCTCTCTCTCCCCCCCCCCCCTCTCTCTCTACTGCATCCAGAATATCAAGCTCCCTCTCTCTCTTCTCTCCTTCCTTCCCCTCTTCTCTCTCTACTGCATCCAGAATATCACTCCCTCTCTCTCTCTCTCCTTCCCTTCCCCTCTCTCTCCTCTCTACAGCATCCAGAATATCAAGCTCCCTCTCTCTCTCTCTCTCTCTCTCTCCTCTTCCTCTCTCTCTCTCTCTCTCCTCCCTCACCCCCTCTCTCTCTCTCCTCCCCCCCCCCTCTCTCTCTACTGCATCCAGAATATCAAGCACCCTCTCTCTCTCTCTCTCTCTCCTCTCTCTCCTCCCTCTCTCTCCCCCTCTCTCTCCCCTCTCTCTCCCTCCCCCTCTCTCTCTCTCTGTCCCTCCCTCTCTCTCTCTCTGCCCTCCTCTCTCCCCCTCTCCTCCTCCTCTCCCTCTCTCTCTCCCTCCCTCTCTCTCCCCCTCTCCCCTCTCTCTCTCCCTCCCCTCTCTCTCTCCCTCCTCTCTCCTGTCGACCATGCCTCTCTCTCCTCCTCGTCCTCTTTCTTCTTACGCATCTCCTGTCTCGCTACTTCCCTTGATTAGACACTTCATTGATTTTTGTTTCCCTCTTTGTTTTTTGTTTGGCTCTGGTGAACTGCCAGGCTTTCTGGTGACGTGAGGACAGGCACCAGGATTTGGAAAGAGTAATGAGTTGATGGGGTGGGGGGGGGGGGGGGGGGGGGGGGGGGGGGGGGGGAAGATGATGACGATGATGATGATAATGATGAGACGTAACTGCACGTTTGTGTGCACGTGCGAGAGAGAGCTTGCACACATGATGTATATACATACACATACATATAAACATATGGATTCATGCACGCACGCAGGCACGCAGGTACGGACGCACGCACGGACGCACATACACACACATCTCTCTCTCTACCAATCTATCTGTAGATATATATATATATATATATATATATATAGAGAGAGAGAGAGAGAGAGAGAGAGAGAGAGATAGATAGATAGATGGATAGATAGATAGATAGACAGACAGACAGATAGATAGATAGATAGATAGATAGATAGATAGATAGATAGATAGATAGATAGATAGATAGATAGATAGATAGATAGATAGATCGATAGATCGATAGATGTGCGTGCGTGCGTGCGTGCGTGCGTGCACGCGTCTTCAATGAGTGTGTTATTAAAGACCCAGTATTTTTGGTACACAGTCGACATGAAAGCAAGACAATTCTTTCATACGTTCACTGGTGATTTTTCATGAAAATGCTGAAAACTAAAGAAACAAAACAATGTTATTTACTAGCAGTGGTGGTTTATGGCCAGAGGTGTTGCCACACAGCAAGGACAGGGTCTGTTTGTCTTTCTACCTCTGTTCACTGCTGGCTGGCTCAACACGGAGCCTTGATTTATGATCTCATTGGAAGAACCCTCAGACAATGTTTTAGACAAAAAGGAATGGTTATGAAGGGCGATAGGAATGTTCTCCGTTTCCGCTGCAGCTGCAACAACAACAAAAATGATAGTGATGATGGTAGTGGTGATGGTGATGATGGCGATGATGATGATGGTGATGGTGATGATGATGATGATGATGATGGTGGTGGTGGTGGTGGTGGTGATGGTGGTGGTGGTGGTGGTGGTGGTGATGATGGTGGTGATGATGGAGATGATGATGGAGATGATGGAGATGATGATGATGATGATGATGATGATGATGATGATGATGATGATGATGATGATGATGATGATGATGATGGTGGTGGTGGTGGTGGTGGTGGTGGTGGTGGTGATGATGGTGATGATTACACGGAGCGTTAAAAGGAGACAAACAGTAAGTTTCCATGAGTGTTTATTCCATTATCCTCGAAATAAAAGAATAAATAAATAATTAAAAATTTTTTAAAAAACACACACATACATACATACACACACACAGAGTCAGAGACAGAGAGAAAGAGACAGACAGACAGACGAGTCAGAGAGAGACAGACAGACAGACAGACAGAGTCAAAGACAGAGAGAGAGAGAGGAGAGAGAGAGAGAGAGAGAGAGAGAGAGAGAGAGAGAGAGAGAGACAGACAGACAGACAGACAGACAGACAGAGTCAAAGACAGAGACAGAAAGAGAGAGAGAGAGAGAGAGAGAGGAGAGAGAGACAGAGAGAGAGAGAGACAGAGAACTAGCAGGTCTGCACGATTATTATGCCTTGCTCTGGAAATATTCTTTCAATACGCCAGGTATCAATCACTCAGGCTGGAACCTCACGTCTCAAGATACTCAGATGTCGAACGAATATTTTGTTCGTAGGGCCACCGTACCAACTGACACGAAGGGGGGGGAGGGGGGAGGAGGAGAGGATGGGGAGGTGGGGGAAGGGGAGAGGGGAGGGAGGGAAGGGGGAGGAGGGAGTGGGGGTGGGGAGGGAGTACCAAGCGTTGTTCTAATTGTGATGTAATCGATGCAGCCTCTGTGGTGGTGGTTCCACGACAAGTTTTCAAAGCTTTCCACTTCTGTTCAGTTAACTTTCTGATAACATTGTGGTAGTACCAGGAGGAGATTTCTCGTGCTAGGGAAAGTGTGTGTGGGGGGATGGGGGGATGGGGGGGGAGGGTGAGGGTTGGAGGGAGTATGTGTGTGTGGGGGGGGGGGGGGGGGAGAGGGAGGGGGATGTGTGTGTGTTGTGTTGTGCTGTGTTGTGCGTGTTGTTTTGTGGTGTGTATGTATGTGGGTGGGTGGGTGAGTGGGTGTGGTTGTGTGTTGGGTGAGTGTTGGATATGTGTTGTGGTGCGTGTGTGAGTGTATGTGTTGTGTTGTATTGTGTGTGTGTCTTAGAGAGAGATACAGAGACAGAGACAGAGAGAGAGAGAGAGGTGGGAGGAGACTAATGCCTTCTTTATCAGCTAATTATTAGTTCCAGCTAGATTCTTTCTCTCTCTCTCTCTCTCTCTCTCTCTCTCTCTCTCTCTCTCTCTCTCTCTCTCTCTCTCTCTCTCTCTCTCTCTCTCTCTCTCTCTCTCTCTCTCTTCTGTCTCTCTCTGCCTCCTCTCTGCCTCTCTCTGTCTCTCTCTCTGTCTCTCCCTCTCTCTCTCCCCCCCTCTCTCTCTCTCTCTCTCTCTCTCTCTCTCTCTCTCTGAGAGGGAGCAGATCAAGGCCTTATAACAGCTTGATCTCACGAACGGTTCATATCATGTGACAAAAAAGACCACGGCTATTTTCAAACGTTATTATTGAACACATCGATTTCTTCCTATGGACAGGGCAAGGGGGGTAGGGTGAGAGAGATGGATAGACTTGAGGAAGAGAACAGAGCTCTAGAGGTAACTCGCCTGCCTAGAAACAGATGACAGAATTTACAAAACCGCATACACACGGGGATTGGCTGTAAAAAAGCACATGAGTGCTTATTCCATTATCCTCGATATAAAAGAATAAATAAAAAAAAAATAAATAAATAAGAAAGCGAAAAGTCCGGGTCCGAAGTAAGCGGTGGTTCGATCCCCGTTTGGGCCCGAAAATTTTCCTCCATCCATTAGACCACGAGTGATGGTCTGGGTGCTAGTCTTTCGGATGAGACGATAAACTGAGGTCTCGTGTGTTACACTTAATTATTTAGCGCACGTAATAGAACCCACAGGAACAAGAGAGTTGTCCCTGGCAAAATTCTGTAGAAAAAACCCCCACTCTGATAGGGAAACAAATACAGTTGCAGACAAGGAAAAGAAAACAAATAATGAGGGTGGCTCTGCTCTTGTGGCGACGCGCTCTCCTCGGGGAGAGCAGCCTGAATTTCACAGCAGAAAAATCTGCGTGATTTAAAGTGGCATAAAAAAAAATTTGCTTTTTATTTTTTCAGATGCAGTGACAAAAAAGAACGCTCTATTCTATCGTTTCTTTTCTTTCTTTTTTGTCTTTTTATTCTTTATTTCATGTATTTGATTTTTGCTGCCTTATTCATTGTGACGTTGTTGGGTCTTTTCATTCTTTTGTTTGTTTGTTTTACTTTCAGTGAGTCACAAGTAAGAGTAAACAGAAGGGTTACCAGTGCTTCGGTCGCTGTAGTGATGAACATTGCGCTGTGGCCTTAAAGTTTGGAAGGTGTTGGTGGGACATATATAAACGATCCAGGTGAGACTGTGTAAAGTGTGTGTTTCTTTTGATATAGGTTTGATTTGTTGTGTGTAGATGTAGTGCTTTGTCCTATTTGTATTGATTGTATTCTGGCAGTGTGGGTATCTTTGTGCGTGTGAGTATGGTGTCTGGTGTTGTGGGTCTTTGTATTGTTTGTTTGTTTGTTGTTTTTGTGTGTAGGGGAGGTGTCAGTGCTGGTGTGTGTGTGTTGCGTGTGTTGTTTGAGGTGTGTGAGGGTTGATGTGTGTTGTGTGTGTTTGTGTTTGTGTTTGTGTGTGTATGTGTTGTGTGTGTGATGTGTTGTGTGTGTTGTGTGTAGAGTTGTGTTTGTGTGTGTTTGTTGTGTTTTTTGTGTATGAATGTGTGTTTTGTGATGTTGTGTGTGTGTTGTTGTCGTGTGTGTTCTGGTCTTAGGGTGACCAGAGTCTTTTTATTCTTTCTTTTCCGTTTCCATATTTTATGAACACATGTATTTCTCTATGCACCTGTCTGTCTATGTCTCTGTCTGTCTGTCTGTGTCTCTCTCTTCTCTCTTCTCTCTCTCTCTCTCTCTCTCTCTCTCTCTCTCTCTCTCTCTCTCTCTCTCTCTCTCTCTCTCTCGCTCTCGCTCTATGCTTTTCCCCCTACAGAAATTTGTTAGGGACAACTAACTTGTTGCCGTGGGTTCCTTTACGTGCGCTGAATGCGTGCTTCAAGCAGAACCTTGATTTATCGTCTCATCCGAAAGACTAGGACTTAGACCGCCACTTAAAGCTCTGAGTGGGTAGGGTAAAAAGCACGGACTCAGTTCAATTCAATTCAATTCAATTCAATTCAAACGGTTTATCATCTCACAAACG
>CM054150.1:31637532-31640032 GCA_028751875.1 Rapana venosa
GACAGACACACAGACAGACACACAGAGACAGAGAACAGCCTGAATTTCTCACACACAGAGAAATCTACGTAAACTGAAAGCTAGTAGTTCGACAGATACAAAACCAAAACGACAACAACAGCAAAACTGCAACACTGCAACCAGTGACGTATGTACGAAGCATCAGACGTGCAGTCCCCCACCCCCACCCCCCACCCCCACCCCGTTATCCCACGCCCCCTACTCCCCACCATCACCTTCACCACCACCACCACGACAACGAAGTGATCGGCAGCATAGACCAGCTCGTGACGTAAACTGAATATTTCGTATTGATAAAATCCAATTTAGTTCCTCCTCCTCCTCCTCCTCCTCCTCCACCTCAGTCTTCTTCCAAGTCGCATCTTTCCACTTATAGATGCGCTGGCATCCATTGCCGCCTTTGCCGGGAAACAACGGTTCGTGGCATGACGTGGGATAGATTTTCATTGCCTGCCTAGTTCGTCTGGCTGACTGACTGGCTGGCTGGCTGGGAGTTTTGTGTGTGTGTGTGTGTGTAGGGGGTGGGGGGGTGTCCGTGTGTGTGTGTGTGTCCGTGTGTGTGTGTGTGTGTTGTGTGTGTGTGTGTGTGGTGTGTGTTGTGTGTGTGTGTTGTGTGTGTGTGTGGGGTGGGGTGTCCGTGTGTGTGTGTGTCCGTGTGTGTGTGTGTGTGTGTCCGTGTGTGTGTGTGTCCGTGTGTATGTGTGTATGTGTGTGTGTGTGTGTGGGAGGGGTTGTTGTGGTGTGTGTGTGTTTATGTGTGTGTTTGTGTGTGTGTGAGCTTGTTGGTGTGATGTGTGTGTGTGGCTTGTTTGTGCTTGTGTGTGTGCTTGTTTGTTTGTGGGGTGGGGGTGTTGTGTGTGTGTGTTTGTGTGTGTGTGTGTGTGTCCGGTGTGTGTGTGTTGTGGTGTGTGTGTGTTGTGTGTGTGTGTGTGTGTGTGTGTGTGTGTGTGTCTGTGTGTGGTTGTTGTTTGTGTGTGGGGGTGGGGGGTGTTGTGTGTGTGTGTTTGTGTCTGTGTGTGAGCTTGTTGGTGTAGTGTGTGTGTGTGTGCTTGTTTGTGTGTGTGTGTTTGTTTGTGATGTGTGTGTGTGTCTGTGTGTATGTGTGTGTGTAGGGGTGTTGTGGTGTGAGTGTTGTGTGTGTGTGTGGGGGGGGGGGGTTATTGTTATTTATTTATTTTATTCTTTTATATCGAGGATAATGGAATAAGCACGTGTGGTGCTTTTTTACATTCAGTCACCGTGTGCATGCAGTTTGTCATTTTGTCATCTGTTCTTGTTGTGGTGTGTGTGTGTGTGTGTGTGTATGTGTGTGTGTGTGGGGGGGGGGGTTGTGAGGGAGAGTGTTGTGGTTTGTGTGTGTGTTTGCTTGTTAATTTGTGTGTGAGGGGGAGGAGGTGGTGTGTGTTTGTGTCTGTGGTGTGTGTGTGTGTATGTGTGTTGTGTTGATATGTGTGTGTGTGTGTTTTGTGTGTGTGTGTGTGGTGTGTGTGTGTGTTGTGTGTGTGTGTGTGTGTGTGTGTGTGTGTGTGTGTATGAAGGGTAGTATTGTGTATTGTTGTATTCTCCTTCTTTGCAATTCCTCTTCTCTTTGCAATTCTTCTCTTCTTCTTCTTCTTCTTCTTCTTCTTTGCAATTCCTCTTCTTCTTTGCAATTCTTCTTCCTTGCAGCTCTTCTTCGCAGTTCTTCTTTGCAATTCTTCTTCCTTGCAGCTCTTCTTCGCAATTCTTCGTCTTTGCAATTCTTCTTCCTTGCAGTTCTTCTTCGCAATTCGTCCTCTTCTTTCCCTTTACTCCCTCACTCACCCAATAAAGAGACAGACAAACATTCCAGCAGACAGACAGACAGACAAACATTCCAGCAGAGAGACAAACATTCCAGCAGACAGACAAACATTCCAGAAGACAGACAAACATTCCAGAGACAGACATACAAACAGTCCAGCAGACAAACAGACAGTCCAGCAGACAGACCGACAAACATCCAGCATACAGACAGACAAACATTCCAGCAGACAGACAGTTAAACATTCCAGCAGACAGACATACAAACAGTCCAGAAGACAGACAGACAAACAGTCCAGCAGACAGACAGACAAACAGTCCAGCAGACAGACAAACATTCCAGCAAACAGACAAACATTCCAGCAAACAGACATCCCAGGAGACAGACAGACAAACATTCCAGGAGACAGACAGACAAACATTCCAGCAAACAGATAGACAAACATTCCAGTAGACAGACAGACATACCAACATTCCAGCAAACAGACAAAACATTCCAGCAGACAGACAGACAAACAGAAAGATAACCCTTATAAAAAGAACAACAACACACACACACACACACACACACACACACACACACAGGGGGACGGGATAGCCTAGTGGTTCGAACATTGCGCTCGCAATCTGACGACCCGGGTTCGATTCCCGTTCAAGGGGGATATTTTCCCCTGGAGTTAACATCAGTGCAGACTCC
>CM054150.1:31655032-31665032 GCA_028751875.1 Rapana venosa
ATGAGAAGAAGAAGAAATACGAAGAAGAAATGCGAAGAAGAAATGCGCAGAATTGCGAAAAATAAAATTTTTTTAAAAGCGAAGAAGAAAAACAACAACAACAACAACAAGTAGAAGAAGAAGAACAACAGCAACAAAATAACAACAACAGCAACAATAGCATCAACATTCTTTCCTCCGCACCCAACAACAACAAATAATACACGCGCGCGCGCGCACACACACACGCACGCACGCACGTAAGCACACACACATGCGCACGCACGCACACACACACACACACACACACACGCACGCACGCACGCACGCACGGGATAGTCTGGTGGTTAGCGGGATGCGCCGTGATCTGCTGACCCGGGTTCGATTCCCGTTCAAGAGGATTTTTCCTCTGGAGTTAACATCAGTGCCGACTTTCACTCTCCCCCAAAATCCTTCGGATGAGACTATAAACTAAGGCCCCGTGTGTGAACGCACGCTGAACATCTTACGCACACGTTAAAACCCGTTCCGCTTTTCGGAAGAGTAAACCATTGTGTGCCGGTGAGAACTGATGACACAATTGACAAGACTGCATATACACGGGGAAGTGGCTGTAAAACAAAAAGAAGCACATGAGTGTTTACTCCATTCTCCTCGGAAATAAAAGAGTAAACAAATAAATAAGTAACACTAGATAGACACACAGATAGATAGACAGAGTGAACACTAGATAGGGCACCCCAGATAGATAGACAGAGTAACACTAGATAGACACACAGATAGATAGACAGAGGTAACGCTAGATAGACACACAGATAATAGACAGAGTAACACTAGATAGACACACAGATAATAGACAGAGTAACACTAGTGACACAAAAGATAGAAGACAGGTAACACTAGATAGACACACAGTAGATAGCAAGTAAACTAGATAGACACACAATAGATAGAAGTTTAAAACTAGATAGAACACAGTAGTAGACAATAACACTAATAGACCACAAAAAATAGACAGAAATAAGCAGAAACCACAGAAGATAGCAGAGTAAAACAGGTAACACACAGATAGATAGACAGAGTAACGCTAGATAGACCACGATAGAAGACAGGTAAACTAATAAAAACACAGATAGTAACAGAGTAAAGCTAGATAACAACCCGATAGATAGACAGAGTAACACAGATGACACACGATAGATAGACAGAGTAACACTAGATAGACACACAGTTGATAGACGAGTAAAACCCAGATAGACCCAGAAATGACAAGTAAAAATAAAACCACGATGATAGACAATAACACATGACACACGATAGAAGACAAGTAACACTGATAGACCACAATTTGAAGACAAATTTAAAAACTAGGTAGACACAAGATAGATAGACAAAAGTAACACAGATAGACAACAAAAAGACAGAAACATAGGGAACCACAGATAGATAGCAAGTAAAGCAGATAGACACACAGATAAAACAGAGTAACACTAATAGACACAAGATAGACAAGTAACACTAGATAGACACAAGATGATAGACAGAGTAACACTAGTAGACCACAGATAATAACAAGTAACACAGATAGACAACAGATAATAGACAAAAAACACTAGATAGACACACAGATGATAGACAAGTAACAAGATAGACACACGATAGATAGACAAGTAAGCTAGATAGACCAAAAGATGATAGACAGAAACACAGATAAAACACAGTAATAGACAGAGTAACACTAGAAGCACACAGATAGATAACAAGTAACACTAGATAGACACACAGATAGATAGACACACAGATAGATAGACAGAGTAACACTAGATAGACACACAGATAGATAGACACACAGATAGATAGACAGAGTAACACTAGATAGACACACAGATAGATAGACACACAGATAGATAGACAGAGTAACACTAGATAGACACACAGATAGATAGACAGAGTAACACTAGATAGACACACAGATAGATAGACAGAGTAACACTAGATAGACACACAGATAGATAGACAGAGTAACACTAGATAGACACACAGATAGATAGACAGAGTAACGCTAGATAGACACACAGATAGATAGACAGAGTAACACTAGATAGACACACAGATAGATAGACACACAGATAGATAGACAGAGTAACACTAGATAGACACACAGATAGATAGACACACAGATAGATAGACAGAGTAACACTAGATAGACACACAGATAGATAGACACACAGATAGATAGACAGAGTAACACTAGATAGACACACAGATAGATAGACAGAGTAACACTAGATAGACACACAGATAGATAGACAGAGTAACACTAGATAGACACACAGATAGATAGACAGAGTAACACTAGATAGACACACAGATAGATAGACACAGTAACACTAGATAGACACACAGATAGATAGACAGAGTAACACTAGATAGACACACAGATAGATAGACACAGTAACACTAGATAGACACACAGATAGATAGACAGAGTAACACTAGATAGACACACAGATAGATAGACAGAGTAACACTAGATAGACACACAGATAGATAGACAGAGTAACACTAGATAGACACACAGATAGATAGACACACAGATAGATAGACAGAGTAACACTAGATAGACACACAGATAGATAGACACACAGATAGATAGACAGAGTAACACTAGATAGACACACAGATAGATAGACAGAGTAACACTAGATAGACACACAGATAGATAGACACAGTAACACTAGATAGACACACAGATAGATAGACACAGTAACACTAGATAGACACACAGATAGATAGACAGAGTAACACTAGATAGACACACAGATAGATAGACAGAGTAACACTAGATAGACACACAGATAGATAGACAGAGTAACACTAGATAGACACACAGATAGATAGACAGAGTAACGCTAGATAGACACACAGATAGATAGACAGAGTAACACTAGATAGACACACAGATAGATAGACAGAGTAACACTAGATAGACACACAGATAGATAGACACACAGATAGATAGACAGAGTAACACTAGATAGACACACAGATAGATAGACACACAGATAGATAGACAGAGTAACACTAGATAGACACACAGATAGATAGACAGAGTAACACTAGATAGACACACAGATAGATAGACAGAGTAACACTAGATAGACACACAGATAGATAGACAGAGTAACACTAGATAGACACACAGATAGATAGACAGAGTAACACTAGATAGACACACAGATAGATAGACAGAGTAACGCTAGATAGACACACAGATAGATAGACACAGTAACACTAGATAGACACACAGATAGATAGACAGAGTAACACTAGATAGACACACAGATAGATAGACACAGTAACACTAGATAGACACACAGATAGATAGACAGAGTAACACTAGATAGACACACAGATAGATAGACAGAGTAACACTAGATAGACACACAGATAGATAGACAGAGTAACACTAGATAGACACACAGATAGATAGACAGAGTAACACTAGATAGACACACAGATAGATAGACAGAGTAACACTAGATAGACACACAGATAGATAGACAGAGTAACGCTAGATAGACACACAGATAGATAGACACACAGATAGATAGACAGAGTAACACTAGATAGACACACAGATAGATAGACACAGTAACACTAGATAGACACACAGATAGATAGACAGAGTAACGCTAGATAGACACACAGATAGATAGACACACAGATAGATAGACAGAGTAACACTAGATAGACACACAGATAGATAGACAGAGTAACGCTAGATAGACACACAGATAGATAGACAGAGTAACGCTAGATAGACACACAGATAGATAGACACAGTAAACATAGATAGACACACAGATAGATAGACAGAGTAACACTAGATAGACACACAGATAGATAGACACAGTAACACTAGATAGACACACAGATAGATAGACACACAGATAGATAGACAGAGTAACACTAGATAGACACACAGATAGATAGACAGAGTAACACTAGATAGACACACAGATAGATAGACAGAGTAACACTAGATAGACACACAGATAGATAGACAGAGTAACACTAGATAGACACACAGATAGATAGACAGAGTAACGCTAGATAGACACACAGATAGATAGACACACAGATAGATAGACAGAGTAACACTAGATAGACACACAGATAGATAGACAGAGTAACACTAGATAGACACACAGATAGATAGACAGAGTAACACTAGATAGACACACAGATAGATAGACACACAGATAGATAGACACACAATAGATAGACACACAGATAGATAGACAGAGTAACGCTAGATAGACACACAGATAGATAGACAGAGTAACACTAGATAGACAACACAGATAGATAGACACACAGATAGATAGACAGAGTAACGCTAGATAGACACACAGATAGATAGACAGACAGACAGACAGACAGACAGACAGGCAGACAGACAGACAGACAGACAAACAGACGAACGAACAATGAAAGAAGTCAGGCCAAAGACAGACAAAAAACCATCAAAACACAGACACGTTGAAAAAGAAAAATGAACAGAAAAGATGAGACAAAAATAAATTGAACACAACGGGTGGCCAATACGGTGGGTCGAAGAGAAAATGGAAGAGTGGTGGGGGAAACTAAAGGACGGGGATGGAATGGGGGGGGGGGGGGGGGGGGGGGGGGCTGAAGATGGGGGAGGGGATGGAGGGGGTGAGAGTGAGAGGGGGTTGTAATAATTATATCCCCCCTCCCTTCCCACCCAGTGCCAATGGCAAAGACGAAAAATAAAAACACTGACCAAAGAAATAAAGTGTAAAAAAAATCTTTCAAATGTCGATGAAAAATTAATGGAGGAGCGGAAAAAAAAAGAGTCATGAAATAATCTTCAAGCTATCAGGAGGCTGAAAATGCTATTGCTGCTATGTTATTATTACATAGGATATCATAAAGCCCCAATGCAGTGTTCACAGTTGTTGTTTTTCTGACCGTTAGAACATGGAAACTGAATGTCCTAGAACATGGTATGGTGTGGTGTGGTATGGTATGGTGTGGTATGGTGTGGTATGGTGTGGTATGGTGTGGTATGGTATGGTATGGTGTGGTGTGGTGTGGTATGTGTGGTGTGTATGTATGTATGGTGTGGTGTGGTATTATGGTATGGTATGGTATGGTGTGTTGGTGTGGTATGTGCGGTATGGTATGGTGTATGGTTAGTTGGTGTGGTGTGGTATGGTGTCATGTGTTATGGTGTGTGTGGTGTGGTGTGGTATGGTATGGTATGGTATGGTATGGTATGGTATGGTATGTTGGTATGGTAGGTGGTAGGTATGGTATGGTGTGGTTGTGGTATGGTATGGTGTAGTATGTGTTATGGTGTGGTGTGGTTGGTGGTGTATGGTATGGTATGGTTGGTGATGGTATGGTATGGTTATGGTATGGTATGGTATGGTAATGGTATGGTATGGTGTATGGTATGGTATGGTATGGTATGGTGTGGTGTGTGTGGTGGTATGGTATGGTTGTGGTGTGGTATGGTATGGTATGGTATGGTGTGGTATGGTATGGTATGGTATGGTATGGTATGGTATGGTGTGATATGGTGTGGTATGGTGTGGTATGGTATAGTGTGGTATGGTATGGTGTTATGTAGTATAGTGTGGTATGGTGTGGTATGGTGTGGTATGGTGTGATGTTGTATGCTAAGGTAAGGTATGGTATGGTATGGTGTGGTATGGTATGCGTGTGTATGCGGTTAAAAAAAAAAGGTCAACTATTTGTATGTAAGTAAACGTATCAATGCGTCTCTCTGCGAACACGTGCGCGCACACACGGATACACACATGCACGGAAGAGTAGGCCATTGTGTGCCGGTGGGAACAGATGACAGAATTTACAAAACCGCATACACACGCGGACTGGATGTAAAAAAGCATATAAGTGCTTATTCCATTATCCTCGATATAAAAGAATAAAAAAGAATGAGGATACAGATAGATACAAACAGAGAGATAGATACACACGCACACTAACACAAACACACGCATATACACACAAGAACGCCCCCGCGCGCGCACATACACACACACACGCACGCACACACAAACACACACACTTACTCACACACATACAAGCACGCATGCACACACACAGCACACGCACATGAACACACACACACACACACACACACACACACACAGCACGCACGCAGAGAGAGAGAGAGAGAGAGAGAGAGAGAGAGAGGAGGAGAGAGAGAAGAGAGAGAGAGAGAGAGAGAGAGAGAGAGGAGAGAGAGAGAGAGAGAGAGAGAATAACAAACAATAAGCAACACAATCCTGTTCCACACACACACGCACACACGCTGAGAAGCTTATCTCTCCTGAACACAAATTCTGCGCTTTATGTAAGCCTCCCAGCTTATGACAATAAACACAGAGGTATCGCTGAATTGTTCCTCTTTGTTTATATGGTTTGACTTCTCTTTTCAAACTGATTAAATGTGATACCCTAACCTCCCCCCCCCTCCCCCTCCCTCCTTATCCCTTGTACATGCCGTAGGCCTGTCAGTACAGCTGCCTCACATTCTGGAAAGTTCTGTGCGATGAATTTCCCCTTTTCTAGCCCTCTCTTTGTTTCCGCCGTTGTTCTGATGTCTTCTCCTCCTGTCCTTTTGTTTTGTTCTTGTGCGTGTGTGAGCATAAATTTGATATATGTTAATTCTCATATTTTGTGAAAGGTTGCGTATGTGTGAATGATTTGAATGCAAGCGCTTCCATTTGTTTGCTATAAAAGATTCAGCGCTATACACAAAAAACATACATTTATTATTATTATTATTATTATTATTATTTTCTTCCTTTCACCTCCTTCTTGTTTCTTTTTTTCTGCATTCTTGGACGGTCCAGTCTCTTGCCTTTTTTTGGTTGTTGAGACTTTAAAAATAACAATTCTCTACCACGCCGAAGTTGGATGCGCTGGGCCTGACTTGTCAGGCGCTTAACGGCAGCGCAACTCATTTTCGCTTCATATGACAGACGACAATAGTTGCTGTCTGTCTGAGTGTTCAACGACGAAGAAGAAATAATTTGATACTTTTCTGTCGATCCCCCCAACAGAACGAATAAAATGAGAATCGATAAACTCTAATGGTGTAGAAGATAATGCACGTGTGTGTGTGTGTGTGTGTGTGTGTGTGTGTGTGTGTGTGTGTGTGTGTGTGTGTGTGTGTGTGTGTGTGTCTGTTTTGTGTGTGTGTGTGTGTGTGTGTGTGTGTGTGTGTGTGTGTGTGTGTGTGTGTGTGTGTGTGTGTGTGTGTGTGTGTGTGAGAGAGAGTGTGTGCGTGTGTCTGTTTGTTTGTGTGTGTGTGTGGTGTGTGTGTGTGTGTGTGTGTGTGTGTGTGTGTGTGTGTGTGTGTGTGTGTGTGTGTGTGTGTGTGTGTCTGTTTGTGTGTTGTGTGTGTGTGTGTGTATGTGAGAGAGAGTGTGTGCGTGTGTCTGTTTGTTTGTGTGTGTGTGTTTGTGTGTGTGTATGTGTTGTTCTTCGCTTTAACGTCCTTCCACTTTAAGTGATATTAGACGATAGGGAAAAGGATTATGAGAAAGGGAAAAAAAAAGGGGAGGGAAGTATGTGTATGAATAAGCATGTGCGAGTTCACGTGCGTACATAGAAAGAGGGAGAGAGAGAGAGAGAGAGAGAGAGAGAGAGAGAGAGGGAGAGGGTGAGGGAGAGAGAGCGAGCATGTGTGTGTGTGTGCTGGGGAAGAAGTATTATTTAAAAAAAACCCACAACCAAACTCAGAGGGCAAAAAATAGCACATTATTGAAATACCATAACGTGTAACATAGCTAATTTAACACAACTAGTGTGTGTGTGTCTGTACGTGCGTGCGTGGCTGTGTGTGTGTGTGTGTGTGTGTGTGAGTGTGTGTGTGAATAACGCACGTAACAGAATCAATAGGAACAAGACAGTCATTTTGTGAAAATTGAACACACACACACCAATAAATATTTTTTAAAAACCCAACAAAATCCGTACAACCTCTTATACGGAACGAAATACACAAACCGACAAGATTTTAAAGAATAAATAAATTTTAAAAAACAGACAGAAAAGGAAAGGGTGGCGCTGCACTTGCGGCGATACATTCTGCGCGGGGAGAGCAGTCCAAGTTTTATGCAGTGAAATGTGCGTAACCGAAGAGGCATTAATACAATACAATACAATACAATACAATGCAATATGATACAATGCAATACAACTATATGATAAATACAATACAACTATATGATACACTGCAATACAACTATATGATACAATATAATACAATACAATGCAATGCAATACAATACATCACAATCGATTGCATTGCAATGCAATACAATGAAGTAAATAGCCTACAATACAATGCAATGAAATACAATACAATACAACACAACACCATACCATACCATACCACACCACACCATACCATACCATACCATACCATACCATCCATACCATACAACACCACACCATACCATACCATACCACACCACCCATACATACCATACCATACCACACCACACTCATCATACCACACCATTACCATACCAGACCACACCATACCAGACCACATTATACCATACCATACCATACCACACCACACCATATCACACCAACATACCTACACACCATACCACACCATACCATACCATACCATACAATACCATACCACACCTTACAATACCATACCATACCATACCATACCATACCATACCAGACCATTACCATACATACACCACACCATACCATACCATACCACACCACATCATACCATACCACACCATACCACACCACATCATACCATACCATACCATACCATACCACACCACACCACACCACACCACACCCATACCATACCATACCATACCACATCATACCACACCTTACCATACCACACCATACCAGACCACACCATACCACACCAAAACCATACCACACCATGCCATACCTACCATACCATCCATACCATACCATACCATATCCACCTTTACCATACCTTTCCAACCACACCACACCATACCACACCACACTACACCATACCATACCACACCATTCCAAATACCACACCTTACCTTAACATACAACAAAAATGTCATCTGAGCGCTTTGATTTGTTGCTTTACAAGATTCAGCGCTATATAAATCCCATACATTATTATTATTATTATTATTATACTCAAACACACTTACGGAGATAGAACTAGACCTACGTACACACTTGCAAGCGAGCGTGCGTGCGTACCATTCTGTCATACATACATACGTACCTGCGTTCGCCCACGCCCACGCTAGCATATCATATTCATATCAAACACAAACGTGTTGGGATTCTGTGGTTTGTTTAGTCAAACAAGCGGTGATCACAACAAAAAAATACCGTTGGCTCTATCACAAAGAGAAAGTTCTCTACGCACACTGTCTGTCTGTCGTTCCCTCTCCTTTTCCTTCTTCTTTCCCTAAGGGGTGTCAAATGGCAGAGTGAATTGACTGTCACCCGATATCTTTGGTTGTTAGCCCAGCAATTCAAACGGCTAATGTCAGCCAGTTCTGGCAGAAGATACAGCAGCAGCAGCAGCAGCAGCAGTAATACTAGAAGTAGTAGAAGCAGTAGAGGTAGCAGTAGCGGCAGTAGTAGCAGTAGTAGTAGTAGTAGTAGTAGTAGTAGTAGCAAGTTTTATAGAACGCTGTAGAGAAGTAGTTGCTTAGAAAAAATTTTATACAATCCTTTGCAAGAATTTCTCTAATTATTATCCTTTTATATATATATATATATATATATATATATATTATATATATATATATATATATATATATATATATTATTTTATATATATATATATATATATATTTAATTTATTTGTGTGGTGTTGTGTGTGGTGTTAAGGGACAAACAGACAGAGATAGACAGAGACAGACAGACAGAGACAGACAAATAGGCAGAAAATGACAATGATGATGGTTTACTGTGACAA
>CM054150.1:31670032-31672532 GCA_028751875.1 Rapana venosa
TGTGTGTGTTTCTCCTCATCACCTGGTCTGTAGCGACACGAGCGAAGACAGCTCGCTGCCAGAAGAAATCACCATCGTCAGACATTGACAAAGTCTGGAACTAACGACATCTCCACGGCACAGCAGCAGCAGCAGCAGCAGCAGCAACAGCGGCGGCGGCGGCGGCAGCAGCAGCGGCAGCGGCGGTGGTGGTAGCGGCAGAGGCATGCGTGTGCGTGCAGTGTGTGTGTATGTGTGTGTGCGTGTGTGTGTGTGTGCTTGGTTGTAGGCCTAGTGAAAAGCGAAGTGGGGTATGGTAGGGTGGGGTGAGGGGTGTGGGTAGGGGAGTGGAGTGGGGTGGGATAGTGGAATGGACTGGTGAGGCAGGTTTTTTGGAGGTGGAGGGAGGGGGGTTGGGGTGAGGGGTGTGGGGGGGAGAGTAGGGGGAGGGGAGGGGAAGAGGGCACGAAACTGTGTTGAAGTGGGTTTTGGTGTGTTGTTTTTTTTAAAAGACTTGATGGTTTGTGTACAGTTGCTTGCGATGTAGGTTCGAATCTCTGACACCTTTCCCCTCCCCCTTCCCCCGGGTTTTATTTCTTCTTCTTCTCCTCCTCCTCCTTCTTCTTCTTCTTCTCCTTCTTCTTCTTCTTCTTCTTCTTCTTCTTCTTCTTCTTCTCCTCCTTCTCCTCCTCCTTCACCTCCTATCGTCGAGACGTAAGAGGAAGAGTGTACTTTTTAATGCTGCTTGAGTTGTTGTTTTTTGTTCTGTACTGCTTGCTACTGCTACAGCTGTGGCTAGTTGTACTACTTACTAAACAGCTGGTTGCTCTGCAAGCCCTGGCTTTGGTGTGTGAGAGAGGAGAGCAGGCCATTGTTGTCATTTTCTCTCACACACTCGGGGCGGGGGAGGGGGGGGGGGGGGGGGGGGGGGGGGGGATGGGAGGAGGGGTAGAGATAAAAGGCGAAGTTGCTCGTTTAAGGTTTACACATAAAGGTTACCTTCCGAGTTACCTAGTATCTTTTTTTATAGAGTCCCAGTCAGAAAGATGTTTGCTGGTTTTCATATAGTGTCTTTTTTTAGTATGAAAAGATGCACTGTGTACTTGATTTTTTGGGGGGGTTGAGGCCATATATTAATACCAGGTAGTGATGAGAATTTAGGGAAATGATCATCAAATGAGGATTGCTTGTGTTCCTACAGTGTTGACCCCGCGCATGCATAATTGTGTTGAGGCAGTTAGCAGACGACAAAGGACTGAGGTGGGGCGAGGGAGGGTGGGGTGGGGGTACAGTGTTTGCTGAAAATCTTTTTGAAAAGTTCAAGCCTACCCAATTTGTTCAAATTGTCCCGGAGTTTTGAGTCAGGAGCTTATCTTTCTCAAAAGTGTAAATGTTATCATCCGTTCCCACCGGCACACAATGGCCTACTCTTCCGAAAAGTGGACCGGGTTTTAACGTGTGCGCAAGATGTCCTGCGTGCGTTCACACGTGGGACTTCGGTTTATAGTCTCATCTGAAGGACTCCCATGTCAGCTTCAAGTACATACCTGCCAATGCCTTAATTCCCTTCGTGTAAATCCACGCATTCAGAAGATCAATTATGCACGTTAAAGATCCCGTTACTTAGATCAGCTTTCGGTGAGTTAGGGAAACACGAACATACCCAGCATGCATCCACCCCGAGGTCTAGAGAATCTTCACACTGTTCAAGGTGGTGGAGAAGGGAAACAAGAATAAGAACAAAGGTGAGAGTTATGACTCTTGAATTTATGAGATTTAAAAAGAGTTTTACGTCTGATAAAGATAAGTTTGGATTTAGTCTTGTAATGTCAAGATGTTATGGCATATAAAAACTGATTTAGAATCCACATCAAGTAAGACATGATAAGAAAAGCAAAAATAGTGTGTGTGTGTAGTGTGTGTATGTGTGTGTAGTGTGTGTGTGTGTGTATGTGTGTGTGTGTGTGTAGTGTGAGTATATGTGTGTGTTGTGTTGCGTGTGCGTGTGTGTGTGTGTGTGTGTGTGTGTGTGTGTGTGTGTGTGTGTGTGTGTGTGTGTGTGTGTGTGTGTGTGTGTGCGCGCGTGTAATGTAGTGTACTGTGTGTATGTAAGCGTGTGTATGTGTAGTGTGCGTGTGTGCGTGCGTGCGTGCGCGCGCACGTGTGTGTGTATGTTTGAGGAAGAAGGGGGGGGGGGGGGGGTTGCTTGTTTTCTGTTGGGGATTTTTGTGTTTCCTGTTAGGCCTCAGCAAAGTTTATGAGTTGCAATGTATTAAGTGAAGCAGCTAACTGCCATATGTTGTGTGTTTGTTTATTTGTTTGGTTGTTTCTGTCTGCCTATCTCTCTGTCTGTCTGTCAAAGTCAAAGTCAAAGTCAAAGTCAAACTTTTATTTTCAGATGGTACATTGAATAAGCAGTGCATATGCTTTTTTTCTTCAAGCCATCTATCTAAAGAAAAAAAGCGAGAAAAAAAGATAATGTATATGCAGACATAGAATAAAAAACCTCATCTATGGTAAA
>CM054150.1:31675032-31700032 GCA_028751875.1 Rapana venosa
GAGAAAGCTCGCGTCCCCCGAAACAAGCTATCCACCACATTATGTAGCCCAGTGCGTTCACCTGCAGAGCTGGAATCAAAGACACAACAGAGCGGCTAATAGGCCTTGGTTTTGGAGATAGCAGATTTGTGCATGCGTATATGTATGTGTGTTAGTCAGTGTGTGTGTGTGAGTGTGTGTATATGTCGGTGTGTGCGTGTGTGTCAGTGTGTGTGTGTGTGTGTGTGGGTTTTTTTTTATATGGGTTTTGTGTGTGTGTGCGTGTCGGTATGTGTGTGTGCCAGTGTGTGTGTGTTTTATGTGGGTTTTGTGTGTGTGTGAGTATGCTTATGTATACATGCACTGGTAGAGATATATTCATATTCAAGTCATCCCGTTTTAAGCTCACCATGCATTTATACCTGTGTACTGTCTGTCTGTCTGTCCGTCTGTACGAGAGGCTCTCTCTCTCTCTCTCTCTCTCTCTCTCTCTCTGTCTCTGTCTCTGTGTGTTTATTTGTCCGTCTGTCTGACTGTGTGTAAGGATGTGTTGTGTTTGCATCTGTCTGTGTTTAGCTTGTGTGTAAATATGTATCTCTGCGAATGTGCGTATGTGCACGTGTGTGTGTGTGTGTGCGTGCGTGCGTGTGTGTGTGTGTGTGTGTGTCCGTTTCATTCTTCATTTCTTCAATGCTGAAAAAAAAGGATCCTGTGCAGTTGTTTTAGAACTTACTTCCTTCATGATAATTATCAGATATCAAATAGTTCAGTCGGTTCATTCGACTAATTTATCGAAAAATTCATTCAGTGTAACAATATGAAGTTTAACCGGCGGAATTCATTATGTTCATTACAACATTTAATATTTTTTTAATAACTATATGCGAGGAAGAAAAAAGGTGGAAAGGCTGTTAAAACGTTCACCTTGCCTAGCAAGTAAACCGTGAGGTTTTAGGTTCGATTCCCAGCCTTGCCCTTTCTTCCCAGTTTGACGAGAAAATCGAACTGAATGATAAAAGTCCTTAAGATGAGACTGTAAACCGGGGCCCTATGCGCAAATACGCAAAAAACATCTTGCCCGCACGTTTAAAAATCATATTAAAATCTTAACTCTACACTAAAAACACAACACAACGCAATAAAGACAAAACAAAATAATGCAACACAATAGAAAGCAACATGAAACGACACAATATATAATACAAATCAATACAACACAACACATTACAAAGCAACGCAACACAACACAACACAACACAACGCAACACAAACCCCCACAATCTACAAAGACGACCCAAGAAGAATGGAGTTGATCCAGGCTTGAAGTGAGTCGAAATGTTGTGATCTGGCTATTGATACCCAAACTATATTTACTGTGACATTTTCAGCCCTCTCTCTCTCTCTCTCTCTCTCTCTCTCTCTCTCTCTCTCTCTCTCTCTCTCTCTCTCTCTCTCTCTCTCTCTCGCGCTCACTGCACTGGCAAGACAAATTAGCTTGACAACATTAATGCGTACATGTGGGTCCTTTTGTGTATGGGGTGGGGGGTGGGGTGGGGGGGAGGTCGTGTTGTGTGTTGTGTGTGTGTGTGTGTGTTGTGTGTGTGTGTGTGGGGGTGATGGGGTCGTGTCGTGTGTGTGTGTGTGTGTGTGTTGTGTGTTGTGTGATGTGTGTGTGTGTGTGTGTGTGTGTGTGTGTGTGTGTGTGTGTGTGTGTTGTGTGTGTGTGTGTGTGTGTGTGTGTAGTTTGTGTGTGTGTATGTTGTGTGTGTGTATGTTTGTGTGTGTGTTTGTGTGTGTATGCGTTTGTGTGTAATGCGTGTGTGTAATGTGGGTGTGTATATGTGTGTGTGTGTGCATGCGTGTATGTGTGTGTATGTCTGTCTGTCTCTTTGTGTCTGTGTATGTCTGTGTGTCTGTGTATGTGTGTGTGCGCGCGTGCGCGTCTGTGTGTGCGTGTTTCAAATGCACGATGGGAGTAACAACTGGGAGTAACAATGATGATGATGGTGGTGGTGGTGGTGGTGATTGCAGTGGTAGTGATGGTGGTGTTGGGCGTTTCCCATCCTCACACCCTGAGAACCCCCCTCCCCCTCAAAAAAAAAATGTGCACTCCGTCTTCGTCATCACGCCTGGGAATCAATCAGTGTCAGACTGATAGTGCACTCGGGGTCGAGAAATTTGCGTGTATGGCTGTTGTTGTTGTTGTTCGGGGTTTGTTGAGGGGTTTTTTAAGTACCACGCCAGGTAAGCTTCCATACTCCAACTTTAGCGGATTTTCTTTTTTCTTTTTACTCCATTAAAGGAAAATACAAGTTGTTCATGCTTAACAGTTTGTTGTGGGTAAAGGAGATCAAAACTCGGCATTTGAAAGCATAACGACAGTGCTGGGTTGTTTGGTTTTGCTTTTTTGGTTTTGTTTGTTTGTTTGTTTTCGTTTCTCAGCTCAACTACTAAGTTCACCAATGGTGCGGTTTTTACGCATGTGACCTTTTTTCCCCCTCCTTCACCATCAAGGTAACCGCATTCCGATTTCGGGGATGCTGTTTAAACACGACACCAGTGTATATGCGCTTTTATTTTTAGAGAACGGTTTTGTTTTGTTTTGTCATCCGTGTTCACCATCACGTGTGGCCTCTACTCTTTAAGTACGGCAGAACGGATTTTGACGTGTGTGTGCAAGATTTTCTGCGTGCGTTCATTCATACGCGGGGCCTCGGTTTACAATCTCATTCGAAGGATTTTTTTTTGGGGGGGGGGGGGGGGGTGGGCGGGGATGGGGGGGGGGGGGTTAGGGGGGGAGTGTGCAGTCGGTTCTGATGTTACCTCCAGGGGGGGGGGGGGGGGATCCTGAGAACGGTCGTGGTTTGAACCGTGCTGTCAGACGCGAGCGCAAGGTTCTATCTAACCATCAGGTGAATAATAATAATAATAATAATAATAATAATAATAATAATAATAATAATAATAATAATAATAATAATTTAAAAATTAAAAAAAATAATAATAAATACTATATGGAATTAATATAGCGCTGAATCTTGTCAAACCAATCGAAGCGCTTGCACGCGGTTATCCCGCCTCCCTTCCTCTAAAGTTGATTAACGTTCTCTGTCTACTTTCCGTGAAGGCTTTCAAGGCAGACGGTGAACCCGAGGTTTATTTTTATTTTATTTATTTATTTTCTTCTTTTGTTTCAAGGATAATGGAATAAGTACTCGTGCGAGTTCTTACATCCAGTCCCCGTGTGTATGCGGTTTTGTCAATTTTGGCATCTGTTCCCACCGGACACACTATGGTCTACTCTTCCGATAAGCGAAACGAGTTTAACGTGTGCGCAAAAGATGCCGTGTACAGACGCATGCAGACCGTCTCGCGCAGATTTTAAAAACTTCCGTCCTTCTTTTTTCATAGAAGAATGAACCAAGTATGGCTGATTAGGTGGACTGCACGAAAATGCCCAGCATGCGTCCTGCTATTATGTGGTAAGGAATGGACTCCGCTAGGTTTAAATTACTCTCGAAACACTGCCTGAAGAGTTAAGTGCAGAGCCCTAAAGACTTCCTAGAGAGTTCAGGAAGATGTCAAGAGTCAGTTCAAAATGTACTCTTCGAGGGAAGATCGTGTAAGCAAGACGTTAGACTCGATGCATTCTCCGAAGTCGGAATGTGGCTGCCGTAATGGTAATAATAATAATAATAATAATAATAATAATAATAATAATAATAATAATAATAATAATAATAATAATAATAATAATAATGTATGGAATTTTTATAGCGCTGAATCTTGTAAAGCAACAAATCAAAGCGCTTTTTTTTTTTATATCGAGGATAATGGAATAAGCACTCGTGTGCTTTTTTACATCCAGTCCCCGTGTGTATGCGATTTTGTAAATTTTATCATCTGTTCCGACCGGCACACAATGGCCTACTCTTTCGAAAAGCGGAACAGGATTTAACGTGTGCGCAAGATGTTCTGCATGCGTTCGCACACGGGGCCTCGGTTTATAGTCTCATCCGAAGGATGGTGGGCAAACGGTCCGACAGGCAAAAGCTCATCATCTTTCAATCTCAGAGCTCTTGTCCAGAAGCAAAGAAAAACCCAACTAAAATCGATGCATGTGCATGCATAAGCATGCGAGTGTACCTAAGCGCATTTTCGCACACGACATATGCAGTCACACAAATCCAGGTACACACACACACACACACACACACAACTAGACTTACTGCTTTATTTTATTGAATGAAATTAAATGCATTTATAACCAAATTCAGCAAAAATGGTAAATGTCTATGTGGTGAGAATATCACCAATACTCATATACTTTTTGATTGCCAGAGTGTAAAACCTTTCATGCCCCATTTTTCTGAAAATTCCCTTACCAGCATATTCAATAATTTAAAACTGGCATTTGAAATTGTGAAAGGTCTTTACCGCAGTTCCTTAGGACATTTGTTATAGTTGCATTAACGTTAATGACTTGTTTTTATGTTTTTTTTATAATTCCTGTTGCATTGCCAAGTTTCTTTATATGATTTTTTTTGTAAAAGCATGGTTTGGTGGGGGGGGGGGGGTGTTGTTTTTTTGTGTTTTGGGGGTTTTTTTGTTTTGTTTGTTTTGTTTTTAAATAAGACATCCACCCCTCCATTTGTACCCCCTCGTCTAATATCACTAGAAGTGAACAGACGTAAAATTGAAGTCAACAACAACAAAATACATACACACACATACACACACAGACACACACACAGACACACACACACACACACACACACACACACACACACACACACACACACACACACATACAATGGCACGGAGACACAGGTATGCAGAAAAATATGTACGCCCGAGAATTCTGTTCTATTCTATTCTCTTATTGTTTTGTTTCGAGGATAATGGAATAAGTACTCTGCTTGTTTGTTTTAAATCTAATCCCCGTGTGTACGCAGTTTGTAAAATGTGTCATCCGTTCCCACCAGCGCACAATGGCCTACTCTTCCTACTCTTTTATTATTTTTGCAAATATTTTTTTTTGGGGGGAGGGGTGTTTTTTATGTGTTGTTAATGTTATTGTTATTTTTTGGGGGTGTAAATTGATTACTGTGTTGCTATGTGCAATATTACTATTACTATTTGACTGATTTTCTTCAAGAACTTTGAATATTCATTTACTGTTGGTCGTTGTTGTTTTCATATTATTATTACCATTCGTAAATTTTCCTTGACTCGGTTTTTTATTGTCATCATCATTATAATTATTATCATTATTATTATCATTATTATTGTTATCATTCGTAAATTTTCTTTGACTGAGGACTGGATAGAAAAAGCCATCATGTGTGCTTTTCTTTTTCCCCAATAAAAACTTTCAAGAAAGTTTCCAAAGTGGAAGAAAAACCTCAACCCCCCCCCCCCCCCCCCCACCCCCACCCCCTCCTCCCTTTTTGGAACAGAAAAGCATTTACGCGCACACGATTGCATGCAAACAACAAACTAAACACTTTGCCCTCAGGAGCGTGTGTGTGTGTGTGTGTGTGTGTGGTGTGTGTGTGTGTGTGTGTGTGTGTGTGTTGTGTGTGTGTGTGTGTGTGTGTGTGCGCGCGCGCGTGCGTGAGTGCGTGTGTGTGTGTGTGCATGTGTGTGCGCGCGCGTGTGTGTGTGTGTGTGTGTTTTACGTTTTCAATCGATTGTGCATTGTCTTTTTCTTCCTTTTTTTGCTTTTTTCTCTCTAGACTCCCCCCCTCTTTTTGCAACATAAAAGCATTTACGTGCACACGATTGCATGCAAACAACTAAACACTTCGCCTTCACCGCCATTTCTCTCTCTCTCTCTCTCTCTCTCTCTCTCTCTCTCTCCTTACATTATTATTTTTTACCTTTCTTTTATTCTATGTCTCCCTCTTTTCTCCTTTCCTTACAATTTTACCCTTTTTTCTTATTGTTAGTTTTACTTTTGTTTTTTTGCTATTGTTTTGTGAGTGTATTTAAGGTGTATTTTTTTATTTTTTTTAGTAGGTTTGATTGGTCATTTTGCTTGACTTTTTCTTGTCTTTATTTTGCTCCTGTACCCCATAGGAAATATTGTTACACGATAATTGATTTGACGGATAAAGAAGTTTTATCTTTCTTTTGATTTTTACGAAAAGTTGCTTTTATTTTCTTCTTTCTTTACATAAAAAAATCATTTTTTACAATCTTAATTTTCTTTCTGAAATTGTATCTGCTTTAGTTATGAATTCATGTCAGTAAGACCTCTCTCTCTCTCTCTAGTTGATGCATGTGTGTGTGCGTGTGTGTGTGGTGTGTGTGTGTGTGTGTGTGTGTGCGTGTGTGTGTGTGTGTGTGTGTGTGTGTGTACGCGCGCTCGTGCGTGCGTGTGTAATTTGCTTTTGCGTAATTTCCTTTTCTTCGATTTTGGGGTTGTTTTTAAGTTTGCTATTGCTACTGCTTTTCCTATAAAAACAAGTCTAATGAATTGGCTGACGTTCATTTTGCTGTTTGCCAAAATGACAATATTAAATGGTTTGCTCTCTTCTATATTGTGTGTGTGTGTAGCTACGGGGGGGTCTTTTGCTGTTTTTATTTTCTTTTGGGTTTGTTTTGCTTTTGTTTCTTCTTGGATGGGGGATTCTGGTTTTTGTTGGTTTTTGTTTTGTTTTTGTTGGGGGTTTTTTACTGTGTGTATTGGTATTTGACTTACTTTAGCATAGGATGTATCCCTAGGGGCGGGGACAGGATGTGAAAAAAAGCACATGGCTGCTTATTCATTATCCTCAAAATAAAAGAAATTGATTTGATTTGATTTGATCCCTCTCTCTGTCCCTCTTTTCTGACTCCGTGCTCGCTTGGCGCGCGCGCGCGTTTGTGTGTGTGTGTTTTGTGTGCGTACGCGTGCGCGCGCACGTGTATGTGTGTATGTAGGTGAGGCGGAATGCATGGATGCTTAATCGTGAAGTGCATATAAATCTTTGATTCGTACTTTTTTTTTCTTTCTTTCTTGAACTCCATGTGCTTTTATTCGGGTTTTCTTCTTAGTCTTGTTTCTTATTTGCAGTTTTTCTTCGTTTCTGTACTTATTCCTCTAATTTTGCTTTCCTTTTATTGTAGATGTTGCTGCTGTCGGCGCTCTCGTTATTGTATGCAGGCACACTCACACGCAAACCCATCGTTGTTTATGGTTAGAATGCACGGGGTATTTTTCTCATATATTTGTTGCGTATTTCCTCTTGCTTTTCTTTGTTTGTTTTCATTTACCTGCTTTTTTTTCTTTGGGTTGCATTGTTGTACTGCACTCTATTGTATTGTAGAGAATTGTTACTGGTCTGTATATACATTTTGTGACAGCCTATTCTCTGCATTAAAGTTAAGCTGCTCCTCTCGCCTCAAGAACAGCGCCACCAGTTTTTAAAAAAATGTCATGGAGAGGGGGGAGGGGCCGTGTGTGTATGCGTGTGTTGAGTTTGTGTGCAGGCGCGCGCGTGCATGCGTGCGTGAGAGAGAGAGAGAGAGAGAGAGAGAGAGAGAGAGAGAGAAGTTTGTTAAAACTCTTCGCGATTAGTTGCATAGACTGCAAGAGCTTTGGTTTGTTTTAACATATAGCACTATGTAAACTCTTATCATATTGGCATAAGACAATTGGAAAAAAGAGGTTTGACATAGCTTGTGAATGTACGTTCATGACAGGCATTTTCATATATCTCAATGGGCAATTGTTCGCGTTTGTTTTATTTTATATACTGTTTGAGTGAGACAGACAAAAAGTGAGGGAGAGACAAAAGTACAGATAAAATGTGTATATACAGCCGAGATCTTACGCACATACTTTACACATGTAAAAAGCGCACAGTCATTCATGAATGGAACTCTGAGAAAAATAACGTGGTCAAGTTTTTGTTTTATTCATCCAAGATCTTGCGCACATACTTTGCACATGTAAAAGCACACAGTCATTCATGAACGGAACTCTGAAGAAATAAGTTAGTCAAGTTCCTGGCTTCTTCGCTGTTCTATTAATTTTCATTCAGTTTTGACAATCTTTTCCAAGTCATTCTGAAGTTGCCTGTACATTTCAGCTGCGAGCCGGCTACCCAACCCTAACTCCAGCCTCTCTTTTTTGGCTGAAGGGGGAGGTAGGCTTTTCCCAATGCTCTGACCAGCAGTGACACAATGACTGACCAACTGACTTTTGTTCGCTGTTGAATTCTCACTATCTGAAATAGCTCAAACCAAAATGATGGTTGTGTTCATTTCAATACGCTTTTTTAAACACGGAAGTAACAAAAATCTTAATTCCAGCCATGTTATCTTTACAGCCAGAAAGCATAGGCACCCTGAATGAGTAAATGCAAAGCCTCAGCTTTAAGTTTGAAAGAGGGCGTTATGCACAGCTCGTATTTCTCAAGAAAGTCAGTTGATAGTCAAATGCCTGTGGTGTGTGCTCACCACTTGATTTTTAAACGTTTCAAAATATGAATATAATCAATTTTGTACAGGCTAGTTATGACATACAGAAAAAATGGAAGGAATCCTTTAAAGGAACAAGCAATATTCTTTTCCACTCATTCGGATTGGCAAGCTTGGATCGTCACATATAGGTAATCAAACTAGGTTCCAAATTCTACCATCTACAATGAAAAGAAAAAGCGTAATCAGCAATAAAGTGTTTCACTGTATGCTCAGTACTTCAAATTGAGTTAGAAAAAATATCAGGAATAAAAGGAATATCAGCTCTTGGTCACTAAGTTCCAAGAAAACGGTACTAAATGTTTCAATATAAAACAAAGGTGTAATCGACAAGAAAAGGGGAAAAGACAAGAGCTTTAAAGACAAAAACCAGCTGTCTACCAACATTCTTTGCTGAAATGCACGATTTTCTTCAGCTTGAACAGATTTTAAACCAAACCAACCATTGATACAGTCAAGCGTTTCGTCCAACAGCTTGCCAATAATTTACGACAAAAAACACATTCTAAACCATTTTCTAGTTTTACATGACCGACCAAATTTCACCAGAACACATTTTTAAAGCATAAAATGAAGCCAGGTGCGCTATCTATAGCTATTTTTTTTCCATCTTGCTTGGAACAAGCAATTTCAAAATTATATTTAAATGCACATCTAACGAGAGAAAAACTTTGAAAAACAATAAAAGGGAAATAAACCATATTAAAAAGACACTGTCAATAAGCGCTTTGATTTGTTTTGACAAGATTCAGCGCTATATAAATTCCATATATTATCATTAATTTCTTCACAACAAATTATATTTTGAATAAGAATATTGCTAAACAATATTTTAATCTGAAAAAGTATGTCCCCTTAACGAAACCTAGAAACAAAAGACACTGTAGAATGATATAAAAACAAACCCCACAACTCAACCACCCCCCACCCCCCCTTTTTATACTTAAATGGGTCTCGGTTGCATGCAGGTTGAGCACTTTTTTTTTTTGGGGGGGGGGGGGTCTACAAGCAACCCTTTGGGTTTTTTTTGGGGGGAGGGGCTGCTTATTGGTACACTAAAAAAATGTTCATCCTTTAATGGCAAATTATTCAGCCAACAATAAATTGATTTCAAGACCACACATCTATAAAAAAAAAAAAAATACTTAAAAATTTCAAAATGAAAAGCAGAATATCACAAGACACTATCCAGAACCACCAACATCGAGGGTTTTTCTAGGTACAACAGTCCAGCCCTGTCAACAGCGCAGTAGTTTTTTTCATGGCTGCAAGTCTTAGGTACCTTTTCATCCGATTGAAAAACAAATCTTTAAAACATCGATCTCTATCCCTGCTTCTCTTACGTCTACAGCTTTGAATAATCCTTTAAGCAAATCTTAGTCCTTACGTCTTCCAACAAAATCAGTCATATGCACACACTACATTTTCAACTTTAAAAAAAGCACAATAAATAATGCAAATTTTCGTACAAGTTTCACAAAAACCCAAATCTATGAAGGCATACCAATGATAGACTAGTCTATGGCGTAAATCGCCCGCCCCTACCACATGATCAATTTTTCGTTGTTTGGGGCTGCTTTTTATGATGACACTGTGAAGAAAAAAGTTTATACATTCTTTTACCCTCAATAAAAAGTATTTTGGCTTGACCTACACACATGCAGCTTGGGGCTTTTAGTAAGATAAGGCGCATAAATAATTTTACTTCTACACCACACGCTGTCCATATACTTCATCCACTGCCACTGGCCTAAACACAGTTCTGTCCCCCTCTTAATCTTTTTTCTGTTCAGGTATGTCCCCTCCCCATTCCTCCATCGAGAAGTATGAAATGCCAATGCTATAACTATTGCTTTTGACCCAGCCTTTTATTTTATACCCCCAACGAATTTAGCCTTTCCTATTTTTCAGCTTTGCAACTGACCCGTACTCAGCTTTGCAACTGACCCGTACATACATCATAACCATTCTTTGTAAACCTGTGGTCTGTCCTTTTTCTACGTCTTTCCTGCCTCTACATCGTTACCAGAAAAACATCTGATAGTCTCACTCCCCATTTTATACCCCTATACCCATCCCTCATCGATCCGAGACACGAACAAAAATCCCTCATAGATGCAACCCCTGAGCCCACCCCCTCTTTTCCTAAGATACCCGTCTCCATAATCTCATTACAAGAGAAGATCTGTCCGCCTTACTTCCCATCTCCGTGAAGTACCCCTTACCATCCTTCACAGATCCAACCCCTCTTTTTTTTCCCAACATCACCCTCTATATTACCTCATTACAAGTTAGCTGACTGCATCGCTGCCCTGTCCTTATGTTATACACCTTTAACCAACCCCTCCCTCCCCCTTATCTTCCATGTCTATCCCCTCTCATTTTAATGTGGTCTACCCCAATCTCATTAAAACAAAACCGACCGTCCTACTCCCATCTACCCCCTACTTACACCTATCATCACCCCCCCCCCTCCCCCCCTCTCAGAACCTGCACTATACCCCCCTCCATCTGAACCCTCCTGTGTTTCCATCTAACACCCTCCCCCCTTTCTTCCGAGAATAAAAGATATCTACCATTGTGATCATATACCGTTGTGTCCACCTGCTTTAGTGTTTTCATGCAAGGTTAAAGGTTGGTTTAGTACAAAGGTTAGGGTTAAGATTTAATATCAGGTTAAGCAATGTTGGTGTATTGTATGTATGCATTATGTTTGAAAGCGTGTGGACACAATAGCACATAGACACGTTGGTAGAGTACTCAGTTACAAATTACCACTCCAAAGGTTATTTCTCGGACTGATTGGCTGTTTCGTATCCCATTATGCTAAGAAGATTTCAAGTTCATGACATTATTGGATCCGTTTAAAAAACAGATTGAACCCCAATTTTTGAACATTATCTCAAACGAAAACGTGTAATACTTTCTATAATAGCGAGCCCTCTTTTCATTCCCATTGTACTGAACAAGCATTCTACCCCCTTCCCTGGAGTGGAACATCCCTCCCTAACACCCACCTGTACATACTGCCCTCTTGTCCCCAACATCCCTTCCCTACAAATACCTGTAACCCACTCCCATACTATCCTCCCCTCTTCCAAACCAAACCACCTTTCCTCACCACCTATGCCACAACACCTCAATTGCTGCATCTGCTTTCTTAACACCCCTTATTCATAAACACCAACCTAACAATATCTGATATAACTCAAATACTACCCCCTTGTCCTAAACACACCTTTTTCACACGTACCCTACGAATACCTGTAAACTTCCTTCTCCCCCAATAGTGTCTCTCTGATCAACATTTATGCCACAGTAAATTAATAGATCAATGCTACATTATCTTTTAACAACCCTTCTTAATCATCTACCCTAACAATACCTGCAATCTCCACCCTCAATATTACCCCCTCCTTAACACAACTTCGTCTCATATACCCGAACAATACTTGCAACCCCTATCCTCACTACTTCTCACTCCTTAACACAACTTCGTCTCATATACCCGAACAATACTTGCAACCCCTATCCTCACTACTTCTCCCTCCTTAACACAACTTCGTCTCATCTACCTTAATACCTGCAATCTCCACCTTCAATACTACTCCCTCCTTAACACAACTTCGTCTCATCTACCTTAATACCTGCAACCCCTACCCTCTATACTACTTCCTAACATCCATCTTACAATACATGTCAGTCCCCTCTCCATGTTCTTTCTAAATACAGCTTCCCATAAACATTTTTATTCCAATACATGCACCTCCCCTCAACTCTTCCCGAGGCCTTCAACACGCATACATAATGCGTGTCCCTTATACATCACCTCTCTAAAAGTTATATAATTTTATACACTTCTTGCTGTGATTTTCTACTGAGCTATTTTGGAATGTTTATAACAATCTGAAATGTATTTTTCTTGTGAGAATTATAGGTATCAATGTGCCTGTCAGTATTGTAATTGCCCTTCATGGGATGATTAACGTGTTTTTGACTTGACTTCTTGGAAATGATAAGAGCATCTGTTTAGCTTAGTTTCCATATTTTTGGTATACCATTGGACGCCATCATAGATTTGCTAACAGTTTAAATATTAATCATTTGACAACAGTCTAAATATAAAAATAATGCAAGTCTGGCGTAATTATTCTCCTTGCATTGCAAGTTATATTCTCACATAAAACAGGAAGATCACATTCACTACATGCGATTCTGTGTAACATCCTGCACACTCTCAGTGTGCTCTATGTATTCTTCAATGCAATCACGATTACTGGAAACTGAAAGGGATGCTGAATATGGATACATAAAAAAATAGAAATATGCTGCTCTCTTTTCCTTCACTTTTTACCGACATTTTTGTTATTATATATTTCAAGTACAGTGAAAGCATCAAAGTTGTATTAAAATGAAGTGATAACGGAGAGCAAATCTCCATCGCTAACACAACTATCTTGGTAGAAAAAAACACAGAATAAACAAACCGGTAGCAGAGTGATTTTTAGACTGAATTATTTCAATTGAAAAACACTAACTCGCCATATTGCATAAAAAGGTCGCATTCAAACCCTGGTAAAGTCAGGCATCTCTTCTCTTCCTTACTCTCACCTCCTCCGTTTCTGACCATGCTCAAAAGAGAACATGATTATTCCAAGACCATCAACACCTTATGTACTTTTTGATTTGAGTGAAACGAAAAATAACATTTGAAAAATTTATCAGTCCCAAGGAAAATACATTTCACCCCACTGTTCTTTATACGCATTATTCACATACTGGTATCTTTATGATTACACGGTGGATTTATCTTTATAAAGGGGGAGTGAGGAGGGTAGTAGACCTTGTTTGCAAGCCGATCATGGGTCATTATCGTTTTTGTCTTTTTTTTAAAAAAAAATTTCTTTGGTTAGCTTTCTTGTGCTTATTGGGAATCTTTTCATCTATTTTTTTAACTTTCTCCCCTTTTTCACCCTTTAGATTTTTAAAGCCTTTGTGTTTTTATTGTTTTGGGATGCTTTATATCTTTCTGTTGCTGCTGTGTAACATCATTCTGTTGCTGCTTTCTAAAAGTTATCTTCGGTCTTATTTTTACTGCTTCTTTCACTGTCCTTTGGTTACTGCTCCTTAACTGTCCTCGTTGCTGCTCCTCCACACTGTCCTTTGGTTACTGCTCCTTAACTGTCCTTGTTGCTGCTTCCTCCACGCTATCCTTTTTGTTGTTGCTGCTCCTTCACGCTTTCCTTGTAACCTCTCTTCTGCTGCTGTTATGCTCTGTCGTCGTCCTGTTGCTGCTATGCACTGTTGTCCTGTTGCTACTGCGCTCTATCGTCCTGTTGCTACTGTACACTGTTGTCCTGTTGCTACTGTGCTTTATCGTCCTGTTGCTACTGTACACTGTTGTCCTGTTGCTACTGTGCTTTATCGTCCTGTTGCTACTGTACACTGTTGTCCTATTGCTACTGTGCTCTATCGTCCTGTTGCTACTGTACACTGTTGTCCTATTGCTACTGTGCTCTATCGTCCTGTTTGCTACTTACACTGTTGTCCTATGCTACTCTCCTCATCGTCCTGGTTGCTACCTTACACTGTTCCTATTGCTACTGCTGTCCTTACCTTTTACTGTGTCTGCTCTTCACTCCTGTTGCTGTCTTCTATGTCACTCTGTTGCTGCTGTCCTTCACATGTCTGCTCTTGCACACGTCCTTCTGTTGCTGTTTCCACTGTCTCGTCCTTTCACTGTCCTGTTGGTCTTTCTTTGTTGCTGTCCTTGCACGACTGCCTTTGTGCTGCTGCTGTCTGTCACCTGTCCGTTTTTCTTGCTGCTCTGTCTTCCACTGTTTGCTCACTACTGTCTCTAACTCTCTTTGCTGTCTCTTGCTGCTGCTGTCAATCTCGTCCTGTTGCTTGCTGCTGTTTCATGTTCTTGTCTGTTGCTGCGTGCACTGTGTCCTGTCCCGTCCTGTTGCTGCTGTTGCATGTTGCTGTGCTCTACGTCGTTGCTGCTGTGCAACTGTTCGTCCTGTGTCTTTGTCCTGTTGCTGCTGTCAATTTCGTTGTGTCTGATGTGCTGTGCACGTCGTCTCTGTTGCTGCTGTGCAATTTCGTCGTTCTGTTGCTGCTGTGCACATCGTTCTGTTGCTGCTGCACCGTCGTCCTGTTACTCTGCTGTGCACTGTTGTCTGCGCCGTGTCTGTCTTGTTGCTTCTGTGCTCTGTCGTCTCCTGTTGCTGCTGTGCATTCGTGTTCTGTTGCTGCTGTGCATGTCTGTTCTGCTGCTATGCATCTGCTTGTGCCTGCGCACTTGCTTGTTGCTTCTGTGCTCTGTCGTCTGTCTCGTCTGTGTTGTTGCTGCTGTGCAGTGTCTCTGTTGCTGCTGTGCATGTTGTCCTGTTTGCTGCTGCACACTGCTATTTGTTGCTTCTGTGCTCTGTCGTCATCCTGTTGCTGCTGTGCATTGTCCTGTTGCTGCTCGCAGCTATCTTGTTGCTCTCTGTGCTCTGTCATCCTATTGTTGTCCTGTTGCCGTGCGTAACTTCTTCGCTGTGCACTGTCGTCCTGTTGCTGCTGTGCACTGTCGTCCTGTTGCTGCTGTGCACTGTCCTGTTGCTGCTGTGCACTGTCGTCCTGTTGCTGCTGTGCACTGTCCTTCTGTTGCTGCTGTGCACTGGCGTCGTCCTGTTGCTGCTGTGCACTGTCGTCGTCCTGTTGCTGCTGTGCACTGTCATCCTTCTGTTGCTGCTGTGCACTGTCCTGGTAATGCTCGGCATCATGGTTCCAAGGGCCTAGTGACGAAAATGACAATGGTGCATATATAACAATCCATGGACCCCAATATATTGATATATGCGTCGTTTAATTTAAAAGGAATATTAAAGATGCTGCTGAAACCCAAGGATGCTATCGCCCTTCCAATTTCATTAATGCCGTTAGGGTGGCGGAATAGCCTAGTGGTTAGAGCGTTGAGCTCGTGATCTGATGGCTTGGGTTTGTGCGACCACTAAGACACCCATTCAAGGGGATTTTTTCCCCTGGAGTTAACAGCACCGACTTCCCTCCCCTGAAAGTCCTGAGGAGACTATAAACCGAGGTCCCATGGGCAAATACACACAGAACATCTTGTGCACTCGTTAAAACCCGTTCTGCCTTTCAGATGAGTAGACCATTTGTTTTGATGAAAAGAAACGAATATAGTCCTTTGGATAAGACTGTACACCAAGGTCCCATGTACAAATGCTCAACATCTTGCCCATGTTTTAAAACCCATCGAGTTTCTCAAGAGTAGGCCATTGTGTGCATACACGCATTATAAGACAACAGTCAAGGAGACCAGACAACAGAAGAAGACAAGCGCACAACACACACCGACATACAGACCGACTCACCACATAGGGTTTTTACCTGCTCAGCGCAGTGCTTGATAAAGTCAGACGTCGCTGCCGCTGCTGCTCCTGAATATCAGCAGATCATTGAGGTCACTGTAGTTGAAGATAGAGGGCTGTGTAAGTGTTGGAGCTTTTCTTCAAGCTTGTCCCTCTTCAGATTATTGCAATAGTTCTGTCATGTCATGGTCGGTTCAATGTTTGATGTTCTCCGTCCAATTCTGTCTGCCCCTGTGTCTTCCTCCCTCAAACGGCCCTTGAAGGATGGGAGTGGCGATGTGTGACCTGGTCAAATCAAGCCAGCTTCCTCTTTACATCAGCAGGCGGGGTTCTTGTGGCCCAGCTTTTGTGATAGTTCTCCCGGATCAATGGTACCTGGTGATCAGACATAAATCTTTAAGCTGGAATTATAGAGGGGGTAGCAAGTTTGTTGGTACTTGATTTTAATGCATAGCTCATACATGCACTAAGCAATAACTGCCGACACAAGGGCTAAGTTTCATCACCTGAAATTGAACACCAACAGAAGTGTTGATGTTAATATTGTACGCTTTTTTGTTTGTTTTGGGGTCAAAATTTGGGAAACCCAGAACATCTTAAAACCTAGAAAACCAGAATCGTGGCTTAAAGCTGGAAAAAATACGTGGAAAATGGTTGGCAATAATGTTTGTTACAGACATTACGCACGAGCAAACATACATGCTTCCAATTTAAAACTTTGAAAACAGTGATGTAGCATGACATTCAGTTAAAACTTTGAAATCAGTCATACTTCTTTTAACATTTAATTCAACTATGGCTGCTGCCAAGCCAGTGACAGCCAACAATAAACACTAACAATAAAAATAATATTGACATTTCATGTCAAGTTTTCCTTATTGTCAATGAGCTTCGCAATTTTTATGTAAATAGTAAGACATGCGCAAACAAGAGAGAGAGAGAGAGAGAGAGGAGAGAGAGAGAGAGAGAGAGAGAGAGAGAGAGAGAGAGCGCGCGAGAGAGAACTATATTTTGAAGTCAGTTCAATTGTAGTACCGTATTTCAATAATGTACTTACAGCTGAGGTCTTGACAGATGTTCCCACGTCTTGATGAAGGTTTCCACGTCTTGATGATGGAAGTTCCCACGTCTTGATGATGGAGGTTCCCATGTATTGATGATGGAGGTTTCCACGCCTTGATGATGAAGGTTCCCATGTATTGATGATGGAGGTTTCCACGCCTTGATGATGAAGGTTCCCATGTCTTGATGATGGAGGTTCCCACGCCTTGATGATGAAGGTTCCCATGTATTGATGATGGAGGTTTCCACGCCTTGATGATGAAGGTTCCCATGTATTGATGATGGAGGTTTCCACGCCTTGATGATGAAGGTTCCCATGTCTTGATGATGGAGGTTCCCACGCCTTGATGATGAAGGTTCCCATGTATTGATGATGGAGGTTTCCACGCCTTGATGATGAAGGTTCCCATGTCTTGATGATGGAGGTTTCCACGCCTTGATGATGAAGGTTCCCATGTCTTGATGATGGAGGTTCCCACGCCTTGATGATGACGGTTCCCATGTCTTGATGGAGGTTCCCACGTCTTGATGATGGAGGTTCCCATGTATTGATGATGGAGGTTTCCACGCCTTGCCTTGATGATGAAGGTTTCCACGCCTTGATGATGAAGGTTCCCATGTCTTGATGGAGGTTCCCACGCCTTGATGATGAAGGTTCCCATGTCTTGATGGATGTTTCCACGTCTTGATGATGGAGGTTCTAAGTCTTGATGATGGAGCTTCCCACGTCTTGATGATGGAAGTTTCCACGTCTTGATATGATGAAGTTTCCACGTCTTGATGATGAAGGTTTCCACGTCTTGATGATGGAGGTTCCAAGTCTTGATATGTTGAAGGTTCCCACGTCTTGATGATGGAGGCTTCCAAGTCTTGATGGAGCCTTCCACGTCTTGATGATGGAAGTATCCACGTCTTGATGATTAGTTTCCACGTCTTGATGATGGAAGGCAGTTGCAGTTGAAGGCACCAGTACCGTAGAAACAGCACCCGTAGAACTGCTATGTGATCAGCATGACAACTTTAACCCTAATGTTAGATTTTCGGCGGAATAAGAATGAAAAGAGCTACGACAGTTTGCGAAACGCTTGAAGAAATGTGAGAGTGAGTCTAGTCCTCCTCGAAAAAGCAGCAAGCCATGCACAAGGCCTAAGCCTCCTTTGTTTTTACTGCAGTATCCATCTACGTCAAATACTTGGGCTTACTCAAAACAAATGGAAGGATGATGTACCAAAGGCATAAAAAGAGAATAGATTTTGCTAAAAGCAGATGTTTCAACTAGATATCTGCAAATATTGCAGCAATCCTTACCAGCTAAAATTAAAAGTAATGAAATGCTAATAACAGTAATTGAAGTTAAATGGCTGTGAATCCTGGCCAAAGTTGTCACTATCAAAAAAGGATTAAAAGCAGACAAGATGTGGCTTCAGCTAACTCCTGCCCTCCATTGCTTGCAGAAGAATGCGTTTTATCACGCGCACAGCGAAAATACTTTGTTGCCGTTTCTTTTACCTAGCCTCCAAGATCAGCTTTTGTCAGGATTAATGCAAAGTTGTTTTTATTAACTTGCTTTGTTGTTTTTAACTCAACACGCTAGGCTTAAATACATCCAGCTAGCGCGATTGATGGACGACCCCCGTGACTTGCTGCGCGCGCCAAATTAATAATTATTTCCCTTGAACATGTCTACTATTCCATGTCGGTTTCGTCCACGCATTTGAACTCCCTTTTCTCGCACAAAAATGTATCCTTTGTTTACAAAAAGATTGACAAGCCTTGTTTTTCAAGAGGCTGCTTGTCATTTTGGTTATTTTCAACGGGATTCAGTCTTGAATCTATCATTTCTTTAAAAGCTTTTTTCTTCATCAGAAAATCGGCAGTACAAAATTTCGTTGAAAACAAGGAACACCACCCATGTGTTCATTTCTTCTTTATCCTATTTTCTTTTTTCCGTTTTCTTTGGCCCTGTTCTGTTCCACCCCTAATTTTCTATTCCATCTACTTTTCAGTCTCTAATTTCTTTGTTGTTGCTGCCGTTTTGGGTTTGTTCACTCATTTTGCTCTTTCTGTTCTTGTTCTTGCGTTTCTACCACCTTATTATTAACAATTATTATATGTTTTCTTTTTCCGGGTTTTTTTCGTTAGTTATTTATGCTTACGAATACCTAGATTCAACCAATCCAGTCGGCCGTCGCTCTATTTCTGGTCCAATGATCTGGAATGACCTCCCTCTCTCCCTTCGCCAAAAGCCTACTTTTTACACTTCAGCCTCAAAACTTTATTTCAAATTTAAGACTTTCCCCTCTTGTTTCATCTCATTTCTGTCCTTACCCTCAACAGCCGACACCCCCACCACCCTGCCAAAGTACACAACCTGTGTGTGTGTGTGTGTGTGTGCGCGCGCGCGTGTGTGCACATTTGAATTTGTAAAAACTATTTATTGTAACTTGTTGCATGTGTTAGAGTAGGATGAATGCAAGCGCTTTGATTTGTTTTTTGCAAGATATAGCGCTATATAAATTCCGTTTATCTTGTACTTCGTTTCTTTGGCTTTTTTTAAATTCATTTTCCTCTGCTTCTACTGTTTTTAACCAACAGTTCATCTTATCTGAATAAAATGCAAACAAAATAAAGGAAGTTATAAATACATACTCTTCCGTACTTTTATGAATCCATGCATTTATATTGGTATGCATACTATCTTCCAAGCACATACAAACGCAAAAACTAATCTTGGTAACTGCACTTTCCACTTAACCCCACCTTTTTATATTCAAATTATTTTGCTAAAATATTCCCCCTCCTATCTTACAAAAAAAAGTTTTCCCATTCCCTATTCTTACTCTCGTACTCAGACGACTTAGCCATAACTTCGTACACCCCTTCCTACATACCGGTATCAATCCCGCCCCTTCTGTCTGACGTCTCCCGCCGCCCCCCCCCCCCCCCCCCCCCCCCCCCAAACCACTCCCCATACTCCTCCACACTTGAAAACGCAAGAAACGAAGGTTTCTTTCTTGTGTCACGTCTTGTATCACGGTGTCCATCTGCCTTGTGTGTCCACATGTGGGGCCAGGTTAAGAAATAAAGGTTAGTGTAAAGGTTAGTGTTAGTAATGAACATTAGTAACTGGGCAAGGGCTGTCTGTCAGCTGGCTTGTCTGCCAGCATGTATGCATGCATGCGGACACACGGGCACATAGACACAATGGTACCTAGCTTTTGACACAATGGTTTTGGAGGTTTTCTTTAAATCACAGAACACCTGTCCTATCAACAAACCATGGCTGTTTCTGTTGCTTCAATGATTGGATATTTTGAGAAAAATTTCCAGTTCTATAATCAGCTCAGTGGTTTCCGGCAGCCTACCTTTGTTTTCAAATGAACCAAAATTAAGTAAAACGAATGACCAATTACGCAGGTATAGTTATTTCTTATTGCCCCATTGTTTGATTACAATTTTCGAGCTATGAAATCCAGCGATTTGTGGCCTATTGTATTTTTTGAAAATTCGCGTTTGTTTCCAAAAGTACCGAAGTTGAATTGATGAACGGCATTAGTTATAAATCCGAAATAAAACTACGTGAGAAAAACCTCAATGATGTGCTAGCCTTTATTCTATTCCTACTTACCTAGCCATACATATCTTACCCCCCTTTCCCAACTGACAAAAGAACCTAGTAGATAAACTGAAGAGCTAGCCCAAAATAAACTATATGCAAAGAAAAGTCCCTCTTTTATTTGCTAGCCTTTTAATTCTATTTTCAATAACCTAACCACACATAACCTACCCCTCCTTCCCAATTATTTTCCCTTTAGTGCCTATTTTACAAAATTAACTATGATTCCCCTCCTCTCCCTCAAAAACTTATTTACATATACAGGCACATATGTTAAAACCTGTTCCGCCTTTTGGAAGAGTAGGCTATAGTGTGCCAGCGGGAACAGATAACATTTTTCGAAACCGCGATGTAAAACAGTACACGAATTCTTATCTACTACCCTCCAAATAGGAGAATAACACACAAACACACACGCTCGCGCACACACTCACACAATTTTCTTAGGCGTCTATGGCGTACATGTTTGTTCTCAATTTACCTCGAGTGTACATCACCACCTACTCTCTGTCGTTTCATTTTGGTTGTGGTTAGGCACCTCTTGTGTCGTAACTCGTTACCTTGCATCTTTCGAAACAGCTCTACTTCAAAGTGTTCAAATCTGCTCTTGAAAGTCAGCTTCAACTCAACCCGCCCTTCCCCTTTGCAGACCAATGTGTTTTGTCACACACAATGCAAACACACTTGATTTGTTTGTTGCTCTCAGCCTCCAAGCTCTGCTTTCGTCTATTACACAGGATTCAATACATAGTGTAGGCCTTGTTCGTCATTTTGAACTCTGAATCACAAAAAATCCATCCAACCTAGCAATTTAGAGATGACTTCTGGAGACTACTGCGCAGGCGCCATATTTTTACCCCCTTGAGACTTTGTCGTCTACTAGTTCTTGCTCGTTTCGTCCACGAACTCACGCTTATTTGAAATGCGAAACACAACCAGGTGGCAATTGCTGGCCTGCAGTTGTGCAGCTCTACTTTTATTCAACTGTACCTCCAGCTACAATTCCTACAATCAATTAATGCAGTTAATGGCTTCTTTTCCCCGAAATGTTTTAGATGTGAATTGTGCCATTAATTTCGTTTTTTCGTGATAAAGAAGCGATTGTATTCACAATAATTCAAGACTCCGCCCTTTTCTTACTAAACACATTGTACACTCTTCCTAAAGACTGCCAGCCCTTGGGAAGTAGAATACCCCCATTCCAAAAACCAAGACTAATGAACATGGGTTGTATCTGAGAACTACAACAAAGTGGCTGTCAGAAGGGTGGATTTAGATTTAGAGCTCTGTTATTGCTATTCCTGAATCTTATCTACAGAACCTACCACAGAAGTCATGCTATCACATAGAGCCCACTGGCACTGTAACCAAGTACTGAATGTACTGTATATCTGACGTCTCTGATGGGAAAGTCCACGATTGTTGTCAAAAATCTGATGCAGACATAATAAAAGTGTGTCACACACATAAGACAACCCCCCAAAACAAAAGAAAAAAAACACGCAAATCCCCACACCATCATTCCAGTGACTCTTACCCCACATATATCTGTCCATATTCCTCCACTGTAAATAGTTTCCAACATCAGCTGGGTTATAAATTATTTTGAATCGACTTTCATCCTTCGGATGAGACTACACCGAAGCCCCGTGTTCGAACTCATGCAGAACATCTTGCGCACGTTAAATCCTGTTCCGCTTTTCGAAAGAGTAGGCCATCGTGTGCCCGTGGGAACAGATGACAAAATTTACAAAACCGCATACACACGGGGACTGATGTAAAAAAGCACATGAGTGCTTATTCCATTATCCTCGGGGGGGAAAGTCATCTGAGCGCTTTGATTTGTTGCTTTACAAGATTCAGCGCTATATAAATTCCATACATTATTATTATAATAAAGACTGTCATACGCACTAACTTCTCTAACTTCAGCAGTTGCTGAGGAACTGCACTTAATCAGGCAGAATGCATATTTTGGGAAACTGTCCCTGTGGAACCCATCCCTCTCCAAGTTGGGAGTGTGCATGCTGGGTACGTTTGTACGTATACATACCACCAGTCATAGTTGGCATCTTACTACAGCTACAAAATGGATAAGTAGTGCTGTAACACTCTCCCCCTGTACTAATGCACGTTATCTAGCGTTCTGTGATCAAAAGTTTCTTAGCTACCTGCCAGTATCAGAGACTGCATGCATCATAGCATGCGTCAGACTGTTCAAATAAGACACAGGAAAAATACTGAGGGAACATGTGCACTAGACTGGTTGGGTTAAGTTGATGCCAATAAATGTGAAAAACGGTTCCACTCTAAAGTTCTTCACCAAGAATACGTCTGCTTGCAAACTAATTAGAAATAACTGATTTGCTTGCATATACACACCCCCTCAGGTGTCTCCCTGCATGTACGCAAATGCGCGCACACATACACTGCACACACACGCTCACTGCAGGCATCTCGCCATTTTGACAATTCCCTCGATGTCGACTACTGACTGAGCACTCCTCGCAAAGGTCACGTGAGTGTAGAGTAAGCTCACATAAGGTGCAGCAATAAATTAAGTTTTGCAACAATGAATATAGATAATTTAGAAAAAAATTTAAGTTCAAATAAAAAATAGCATAAGAATAAAGTTTTAAAAGCAAAATAATCAACCAAAATACATGGCAAATCCAAAGCGCCGAATGAGACTATAAACCGATGCCCATGTGCTAGCGCGCGCAGAACAATTGCGCACGTTAAAACCGGTTCTTTTCAAAAGGGTAGCGGATGCAGGTGGTAGGAAAAGACATTTTAAAAGACGCATGAACACATGTGCGGTAATTAGAGGGCATCCTCTAAAAAGTTGGAATGTGTGTAAAAACGGTCGCATACGCAAAATCTCTCCATGGGTCAGCCTCAGAGTTCTAGTCGAAGAACACACAAAAAGCCACAGCCAACCCCAAATCTTGGGACTGTTCAAAGATGTCAGTCTCAAACACCGTATCTGTCCTCAAATCCAAGATGGCCTGAGTTCACTGTTATAACTGCCATTTGACATGTGTCTTCCAATTTGCACTTTCCGAATGCTCGTCTTCTCAAATAAAAATAACAGAGAAAATACACGTAAATACCAACAGTTTGCCTACCTGATAAACAGCAGCCTAAGCACTAGATTTTGAACCCGGTAAAAACTTGAGACCTATTGTCACAGTTTCAAGGAAAACTTGGGTAAAACAAAGGATAAGTTCGTTTAAATTCATCATGTACACGAAGATACCAGCTTTGGGACAGACATTTCTATTTAGTAAACTACTCGTGACCGACAGTTATTCAAAAACAGCTTCCCTTTAACAATTTAAAATATGTTCACTTACCGTTACGCCAAGACGGCCAAACTCAAAAAAATTTGGCGGGCTTCTGTCTGCCGCCAGCGTGTGTCGCCTTGTTCTGCCTGACCCGTGAGTGCACCCCGCATTGCAGTAGTGATTTGACCAATCAGAGCAGATTTGATGTTCGGCGCGCCCTCTAAGCTACTCGAGATAGCTTCCCTTGTCTGTGTTTAAAAAAAATATATTAAAAAACACGCCCACACCAAACGAAAATCTGGCGTATATTCCACCCCTGTGAAATTGGATCATGTGTGACGTTGCTAGAAAATCGAATGTCCATACGTGCATATAAAATGTCTAATGTCTAATCATTGTTTAGGTAAAAATATTAGCCTTTGAGAGAAAAAAATGCGTATCTTTTCCCTAAAAAATTATGTATGTATACTCATGTTTTCTGAATAAAAATCCATTTAAACCAAAATAAACCTGTGGATAATGCCAGTGACGTCACTACAAGACCGGGACCTCAAGATGATAGAACATATGACAGAGACTCCATCTCTGTACCGTTCACACGGCCACCCGACTACATGTCAGTGTACTGGGGGACTTTGCGCTGCTGAGGTAAGAGGGGCACCGTGACTGTCAACTTCATCTGGCAAGTGCCTATGGCAGGATTCTGCTCTATGACTACATCATTGCGCTCTATGACAGCATCATTGTTCTATATGACTACATCATTGCGCTCTATGACAGCATCATTGTTCTATATGACTACATCATTGCGCTCTATGACAGCATCATTGTTCTATATGACTACATCATTGCGCTCTATGACTGTATCATTGTTCTATATGACTACACCCATGCTATATATGACTGCATTATTGCGTTCTATGACTGCATCATTGTTCTATATGACTACACCCATGCTATATATGACTGCATTATTGCGTTCTATGACTGCATCATTGTTCTATATGACTACACCCATGCTATATATGACTACATCATTGCGCTATAGGACATCATTGTTCTATCTGACTACATCCATGCTATATATGACTACATCATTGCGCTATAGGACTACATCATTGCGCTATAGGACTACATCATTGCGCTATAGGACTACATCATTGCGCTATAGGACTACATCATTGCCCTAAATAACTAATCATTGC
>CM054150.1:31717532-31725032 GCA_028751875.1 Rapana venosa
TTATTATTATTTTTATTATTATTATTATTATTATATTATTATTATTATAAGTAGTAGTAGGAGGAGGACGACGACGAGGATGAGGAGCAGTAGGAGCAGCAGCAGCAGCAGCAGCAGCAGCAGTAGTAGTAGTAGTAGTAGTAGTAGTAGTAGTAGTAGTAGTAGTAGTAGTAGTAGTAGTAGTAGTAGTAGTAGTAGAAGGGGTAGTAGTAGCAGCAGTAGTAGTAGTAGTAGTAGTAGTAGTAGTAGTAGTAGTAGTAGTAGTAGCAGTAGCAGCAGCAGCAGCAGCAGCAGCAGCAGCAGCAGCAGCAGTAGGAGTAGTAGTAGTAGTCTATCTTCTGATAGAGAACAAAGGTTGTGTAATGCCAAGAGCTTTAGCCATAAGTGAAAGACAAACCATAAGATTCGAAAAGTACAACAGTATTGACAAACGCGCTCAAGGCCTTCACACTTTGCATACAATCTATAACTAACGGTATAGGCTTGAGCCAAGGCCAGTGCAACTAACCCCAGCAAGCATCCACCATGACACCAATCCATCAACGTCAGCTCACAGAGCGTTAGAGAGTGCAGGCAGGTGCATTACGTTGTCAGACTGCATGCCATGCACTGAAGCCCAGGCCGACAGGATTTTTTTGGGGTGTCAGTTATTGATGTCATCAAAGTGCCATGGCCTCCATTCGAATGCTCTTGTGGCTTTGAAATGTTCTGGTGAGGTTGTCTTCAATCAGTAGCAACTTCTTGGTGGTAGAGCATCTTGCACTCTGTATTCATCGAAGCAGGGTAAAAATTGATCTGAGACTGGAATATAATGGTATATATCGTGAAAAAGTATCTCAACAAAACAAGCAGCAATAAAAGAGCTATACCGGCAAACTTTTCATCCAGTGTGTGTATGCTTTACGATCTCATAGCGATTGCCAGGTGTGATGTGTAAAACAAAGTGCATATTTTGGATTCCCACCCCGCACCCCCACCCCCAAGAGTGTTAAGCTAGGGAACGTCTAACAACGGCAATAACAACAAAAATAACAACAGCATCAAGAACAGCAGCAACAACAACAATAGCAGCATCAAAAACAACAACAGCAGCAACAACAACAGCAGCAGCAACAATAACAATAGCAGCATCATAACAACAGAAGCAGCAACAACAACAACAACAACAGCAGCATCAATAACAACAGCAGCAGCAGCAACAAACCACAACAACAACAATCTCTTGCATAGTGAGTGGGATCCTGGTGGAAGCAGAACATCAACCCGTTATGTACTGAGAACAATCAACAGCCAAAAGACGTGGGAAGATAATTATATTGTATCCTATACCACTTTCAGTCACGTCAGGTTTCTCTGTCTCTGCCATCCCACAGCTGTGTCTGTCACGTCAGGCTGTTGGCCGGTCTGTCTGTCTTTCTGTCTGTCTGTCTGTCTGTCTGTTGCCTGTGTCTCTGTACCTGTTTGTCTTTCTGTATGTATGCTGTTTGTGTCTGTTTTTTCTGTCTCTGAAACACTCAAATACTCTGTCTGTCTCTGTCTGTGTCTGTCTGTCTCTGTCTCTGTCTCTGTCTCTCTCTCTTCTCTCTCTTCTCTCTCTCTCTCTCCTCTCTCTCTCTCTCGCTCTCTCTCTCTCTTCCCCCCTCTCTCTGAGAAGAAGACGAGCATCATTAACAGAAAACAGAAACAACAACAACAACAACAAGATGAAGATGATAGAAGTCCAACTTGTTTAGAGCAAATAACTTCAGACGACCCTTACCTCCCAGTTTTGTTTAAACCTGGAAAAACAAAAGGCCAACTCAATTAGAAAAATTTGTGTAGAAACTGGCTAACCCTTTTTCTTCATTCTTTTCTTTATTTCTTCCTTTAGTTCGAGAATAATGATGAATCAGCGTTCAGTTTTGTACATCCAGCCCCAATATGTATACAACTTTGTAAAATTTTGACATCCGTTCCCACCGGCACAAATGGCCTACTCTTCCAAAATTCTGATTGCAGAAGAGGTTTTAATGTGTGCGCAAGATGTTCAGCGTGGGTTTTGCACACGAAACCTCGTTTTATAGTCTCATCCGAAGGACGTCAGTATTTGTCTCCAGATAAATAATGGCCGTATTTATATAAAAAAATTTATTTATTAACTGTTGTTTAGAGGATACTGGAATAATTTATTTATTTTTTAAATGAATTTTATTTTTTTTATATCGAGGATAATGGAATAAGCACTTATGTGCTTTTTTACGTCCAGTACCCGTGTGTATGCAGTTTTGTAAATATTGTCATCCGTTCCCACCGGCATACAATGGCCTACTCTTCCGAGAAGCGGGACTGGTCTTAACGTAAGCGCAAGATGTTCTGCGTGCGTTTGCACACGGGACCTCGGTTTATAGTCTCATCCGAAGGACTTTTGGGGAGAGTGGAGTCGGCACTGATGTTAACTCCAGAGGAAAAATCCTCTTGAACGGGAATCGAACTCGAGTCAGCAGATCACGAGCGCATCACGCTAACCATCAGGCTATCCCGTTCCCCCGCATCATGTGAGCAATGCCTTTGAACGTGGTCTAGAGGTAAAGTACCCCGACCAGAAAACGAGAAGTGAGCGGTTCGATCCTCGTTTAACCTTCAACTTTTCCCGTATCCACTGAACTAATCTGGAATGAAGGCCTGCGTGTTAGTCGGGGCTGAGGCAATAAACTAAGGAACTGCAGTCTTACACGTTATAACACACATTTAGCTGACGTTAAAGAACCAAAGGCAACAAAAGAGTTGTCGCTGGCAAAATTGTGTGTGTGTGTGTGTGTGTGTGTGTGTGTGTGTGTGTGTGTGTGTGTGTGTGTGTGTGTGTGTGTGTGTGGTGTGTGTGTGTGTGTGTGTGTGTGTGTGTGTGTGTAGACGAACGTAGACTGAATACTCAATATTTATATCTTGCATTGTGCAGTAACCACTTCTATACAAGATTTTTGTCACACAAGTTAGCTTGCAAATCGTATCCAGTTACTCCCCGAAGTCGGAACACAGCTACCTTAATGAATAGGGGGGAGGGGGGTATGGAGGGGGGGGGGATTACATATGCAAAAATCTCACCAATGGTGAACTTCAGAGCTCTAGCCGAGTAACGAAAAAAAAATATATCCACTTGCCTTTAGAAACACAACGGATTTCTTCCCATTTTCAAAAAAAATGACGTAATTTAAGTAAACATACCTTTTCCTCACATTTTATCTCCTCAACACAGACAGTTGCATTCCTGAAAAGATGACCCAGTAACCTAAAAATCAGAAGATAAAAATACTGTTGACATAGGTAATAAACTTTTAGGAGCAAACCAACTTCAAATAAAGATTAATCACTATCTCAGCCCCAATGTTCTACTTTCAGTGTTCTCTCTCTCTCTCTCTCTCTCTCTCTCTCTCTCTCTCTCTCTCTTCTCTCTCTCTCTCTCTCTCTCTCTCTCTCTCTCTCTCTCTCTTAGCTCTCTAGCTCTGCTCTGCTCTGTTCTGCTCTGCTCTGCTCTGCTCTGCTCTGCTCTCCTAAATCCGCAGAAACATTAACGATGACATGTAAAGTACCATTCTTTTGCAATTACCATCCGAGCAATCCGATGAGAACATACATACCTGGGTAAAGAAGCTAACGCAGGGGCTGTTCTAAACGCACGGCTAAAGAGGAGAGGTGGTTAAGAACCAGTGCAGTCAGATTGGCTACTTTTGAGTGGACATAATGATTCTTGACTGTGTTGAAAGAGATATGCAGTGGTGGTGAAGTTAGCTTTGAAAAGCATGCGCCTGTGTGTGTGCATGCCCGCGCATACACACACACACACACACCCTTACATACACACCCCCTGCGAGTGTGTGCGTGCACACACAAACACACACACACACTCTCTCCTTTCTCTTCTTTCTCTCTCTCTCTCTCTCTCCTCTTCTCTCTCTCTCTCTTCCTCTCTCTCTCTCTCTCTCTCTCTTTTTCCCTTCTCGCTCTCTCTCTCTCTCTCTCTCCTCGTCTCTCTCTCTCTCTCTCTCTCTCTCTCTCTCTCCTCTCTCTCTCTCTCTCTCTCTCTCTCCCTCCAAGCAAAATTTTCACTTAGGGATTACCAGGGCTGTTGGTGTTGTTGCTGTTGTTGTTGTTGTTGTTGTTGCTGTCATTCTTGGGCGTTCCCTCAACATAACACCCTAGGAGCGTCCCCCAGAATGAACACTACTTTTCACACTTCACAGGTGGGAACCACTTTACCACTGTTAGTACACACCTGGATGAGAACGCTGCCAGTGTGACTTTGACTTTCCAACGACTACCTTCTAAAGGCAACCATTGTCCGACTTTAGATTACTATTTTTTTTCTATATAACTAAATGAGAGTGTATATTCTTATACTAAGAGTTTGCTCAAGACTGAAGACAAGAAAACATGTTAAAAGCATAACAACACTGAGTTGAATGGAGGTCTTGGCACTTAGCTGGCATCAATAACTGAGAGAGCTTTCTTTGGGCTTGTGCCACAGACTGGCAGAGACAATGCTCTCTAAACTCAGGGCTCTACTACTTGCCCCAATTTATTTCATTTTTATTTTTATTTTATTCTTTTATATCGAGGATAATGGAATGAGCACTTATGTGCTTTTTTTATATCCAGTCCCCGTGTGTGTGTATGCGGTTTTGTAAATTGTCATCTGTTCCCACCGGCACACAATGGCCTACTCTTACGAAAAGCGAAACAGGATTTTAGCGTGTGCGCAAGATGTTCTGCGTGCGTTCGCACACGGGGCCTCGGTTTACAGTCTCATCCGAAGTCACCCCAATACGAAAGCTGGAGAAATGGGGTAACCAGCCCCTACCTGTTAGATTCCATCATAATGAGACTAATTTACTCTCGTTTTATTCCTTTACTTATCTTGTTGGGTGTGTGTGTGTGTGTGGGGGGGGGGGGGGGGGGGGGAAGAGGGGGGAGGGAGGGGGATGTGTGTGTGTATGTGTTGGGGGGATGGGGGGGGGATGTAGTGTGTGTGTTGGTGTGTGTGGGCGGATGTGGGGGGATGGAGGCGTGGGGGGAGGGGTTGTCGCGCGCGCGCGCGCGCGTGCGTGCGTGCGTGTGTGTGTGTGTGTGTGTGTGTGTGTGTGTGTAGTGTAGTGTAGGGTAGTGTAGTGTAGTGTAGTGTAGTGTAGTGTAGTGTAGTGTAGTGTAGTGTAGTATTGGTGTGTGTGTGTGTGTGTGTGGAGGGAGCAGAGGATGGTGTGTAGTAGGAGGAAGAGGTGTGGTAGTAGTAGTAGTAGTAGTAGTAGTAGTAGTAGTAGTAGTAGTAGTAGTAGTAGTAGTAGTAGTAGTAGTAGTAGTAGTTGTTGTTGTTGTTATTGTTGTTGTTGTAGTAGTATGTGTAATATGTCTGTGTATATGTGTGTGTATGTTCACGTGCATGCAAGTGTCTTTATTTACCTTGCAAGTATGTGGCTATGTGTGTGTGCAAGTGCGCGCGCACGAGCGTATGTATATACATGTGTGTCTGCGTGCGAGCGCGCGTAAATTTGTGTGTGTCTGTCTGTCTGTCTATTTCTATGTGTCGTGTTGTTGTTGTTGTGTGTGTGTGTGTGTGGTGTGTGTGTGTGTGTGTGTGTGTGTGTGTGTGTGTGTGTGTGTGTGTGTGTGGTGTTGTGTGTGAGTACAAGGGCCATCTTCGCCTTTCTCAACATAGGGATAATTGAGGCTTATGCAGTTAGGGGGCAGACCATTTCAATGACTGGTTTGCTATGGTTAGACTACGCTCTTCTGTGCTCAACAGATGGTAACGCGCTCACAAAAATAGAACAGGGTACAGCACGCAAGTACTTGCCGTGACTTGTCAAGAGCAAAAGGCTGATGTCTGGAAGAGAATTAAGCTGGCCTGCTTCCAGTGACGAATCCTTAAGACAGCACGCATGTGTGGAGTTTTTCTTTGTTACTTTCTTTCTTTGTTTGTTTGTTTCTCAGCTACAGCTCCGAATTTTAACCAATGGTGAGATTTTTTGCGTATGCAACCATTTTCCTCCTCCATCATTTAGATAGCTGCATTCCAATTTTATCGCCGCCCTGAATATACTGGCCCTTGGAGAAGTGAAATCTCTTGACGCCTCGCTCCCCTACGACCATAGGTTATGGGACATCTTTACCTTTACCTTTTGTTCCAACTATAGGGATGGTGTCTAAACACGACACCCGTGTGCATGCGCTTGTGAGATTTTGTGTCATTTCTTCCTACTGGCACGAAATATGGCCAACTTTTCCAAAAGGCGGAGCGGGTTTTTAAAGCGTGCGTAAGATGTTCTGCGTGCATTCGCACACGGGGCCTTGGTTTATAATCTCATCCGAAGGACTTTGACTTTCAGCTTGATTTTTCGTCAATCTGTGAGAAAAAAAGGGCAAAGCTTGGAATCGAACCCAGAACTTCATGTTTACTTGTTAGGCAGGTGAACTTCTTAACCGTCCTGCCACATTCTTTCTCGTTTATAGATATAAACTCTTTTCTCTGCTGTATAATTTTTTTTAACTTGAAAAGCTCCTTTAATCTAATTTGCTTTCAATTATTTACCTTTTCCCCAGAAAAATAGTAGTTGGATAATTCTTTTAACCTAATTTGCCTTTATTTGCTTCTTTGTATCTTTTCTTCGCAAAACAGTTGTACATTTCTTTTTAATCTAATTTGGTAATATTCGTTAAAGTGATTTAACACGAAGTCTTGTCTTACCCTTTTACACTAAACAGGGTTTGTTTTGAAAGGTATGTTATGTCAAATCCAGGCGAAGTGGTTTGAATTCTTTGTGGAATTTAGGATTGTTGTTTTTCAAAACGGAGACCAGGGTACTTGTTACAAGGACAGAGCCTTTGAAAGCTCTGGAATGTGCGGTTTGTGTCTCAATGGTGCCAAGTTTGATTGTTGTTGTTGTTGTTGTTGTTGTTCTTCTTCTTCTTCTTTGCAATTCTTCTTCTTCACAACTTTTCACCACAATTCTTCTTGTTGTTGTTGTTCTTCTTCTTCTTTGCATTATTCTTCTTCGCATTCTTCTTCTTCGCATTCTTCTTCTTCGCATTCTTCTTCTTCTTCTCATTATCATTCTCCTTATTTACATTTGTCTTCACTGCAATTCTTCTTCTTCCTCTTCTTCTTCTTCTTCTACCACTTCTTCTTCTTTCTTCTTCTTCTTCTTCTTCTTCGCAATTCTTATTCTTCTCCGTAATTCTTCTTATTATTCTTAGCAATTCTTCTTCTTCTTCTTCTTCTTCTTCTTCTTCTTCTTCTTCTTCTTCGTTTCCTACTTTTTTATTCTCTCCGTGTGTGTGTTTGAGAAGAGAGAGAGAGAGAGAGTGCGCGCGCGTGCACGTGTGCGTGTGTGCGTACGTTAGTGCTGGCGTATGTTCGCGTGTGTGTGTGTGTGTGTTTGTGAGTGTGTGTGTCTGCATGTTCGTGCGTGCATGCGTGCGTGTGTTTGTGTGTGCGTGTGTGTGAAATGGTTTCTTTTTTTTTTTATTGAA
>CM054150.1:31730032-31760032 GCA_028751875.1 Rapana venosa
CAGAGCACTCGCTTTCCCCAGCTATGTTAAGCAGCATTGAGCGTGGTTACTAAGTGGATGGGTGACCATTTGCGCGCCTTTGCTTCAGTATAGTCCCCCCCCCCCCCCCCCCCCAATTTTGGGAGGAGGTAGACGCTTTTAAATACCTTGGCGCTACACTCACAAAGGACGGGCGATCGACGACAGAAATCAAAGTCAGACTAGCCGTGGCAACATCTTCCATGACAAAACTCACCACCATATGGAAAAGTAAAGAGATCAGTTTCCCAATCAAACTAAAGCTCTACAAAGCCCTAATTCAGACTATCCTGCTGTACGGAAGTGAAACCTGGACAGCGAATCCAGTCATTTGAAACAAAATGCCATAGAAAACTGCTGGGCATATCCTGGAGAGAACGAAAGACCAATGAATTTGTCAAGAGCCAAATAACACGGCTGGCAGGTCCACATGAACCCCTTCTCACCATCGTCAAGAAGAAAAAGCTGACATGGTTCGGCCACGTCACCCGCCACAACACTCTGCCAAAAACAGTACTGCAGGGAACACTCGAAGGTGGCAGAAAGAGGGGAAGACAGAACAAGTCATGGATGGACAACATCAGAGAATGGACCAGGATGAATGACTCGGCACTACTGCGCAGAGCCGAGGACCGAGATGGATGGAGGAGGCTTACCACGGCATTGTCTTTCGTGTCTCCCCCACGACCGTCAAGGTCACGGGACTGATGATGATGATGATCGGAAGTTTGAGGTTTTTCTGTTTTGTGTTGTTGTTGTTGTTGTTGTGTTGGTATTTTTGTGGGAAGGTTGTTTGTGTGGGAAGGTTGTTTTGTTTTGTATTTATTTGAGTTTTTTTGTATATTTCTTTTTAGATGTTATCCCTGATAAGGGTTGGTACTGGATGTAAAAGAACCCACGAGTGCTTGTTCCTTATCCTCGAAATAAAAAAAATTGATTTGAATTTAATTTCTCTTCATGATCAAAGGGATTTAGTTTCACTCGTCCGAGGTTCTCTCTCTGTGCGTGTGTGTGTGTGTGTGTGTGTGCACGCGCGCGCGCGCATGCGTGCGTGGGTGTAAGCGTACGTGCGGTGTGCACGCGCGTGCGAACGCGTGAGCACGCTATGCGCTTCGCATATATTAAGTGCTCATGTTTTGCTGCTGCTACTTTCAACAGGGACGGGATAGCTCAGTGGTCGGAGCACTCGCTTTCCCCCAGCCAAGTTAAGCAGCGTCGAGCGTGGTCACCAGTTGGATGGGTGACCGTTTGCGCGCCTTGGCTTCAGTACAGTTCCCCCAGTTCACCCAGCTGTAAATGGGTACCTGCCCTCTTTAGGGTTAGGGAAGGTAAAGCAGCGAGGGAGAGGAGATGGGCGCCGCCCTCAATATGCTGGCCCTAGAGAAGTGAGGTCTCTGACGCCTCGCTCCCCTACGACCTTATAGGTTATGAGACACCTTTACCTTTACCTTACCTTACTTTCAACAAAAACAAAACATTCCTCCCCCTGGTGGGTTTTTTTCTCTTTCTCCTTCTCTGCCTGCCTGCCTGCCTGCCTGCCTGCCTGTCTTGAACTAAGTCATCGTGAACAGTTTACCAGACAGACATGTGACGTGTTGGAAGCGGCACAGAAAAGCAGCTGTCTACCTGCAAAGATGCTCGCAACAGACCTGCCCCACTTTTTCTGTGGTGTTTTTTTTTGTTTTGCTTTTTTTTTTTTTTGGTGTATAAAATAACATGGCTTGAAAGGGGAAAAAATGATGACGGTGAGACGCATGCATCATCTGTTACCTGTCGGATGCGAAGGGGAGGGAGGTGGGGTTGGGGTGGGGGGTTCTTCATCCCCCCCCCCCCCCTTCAGTGATGTCTACTGTACAACACAGGACGTTACACCATCCTTGTGTGTTATATAGTGCACGGGCGTACTGTATAGCCTAGTGGTCAACGCCCACTGTTGAGGTGTTTTATCTGTATTATTGTATTGGCCATACACCGCCGAAACCTGTCGAAGAAGATGCGATTCTTTCCTTCCATGCAGAGTTAATATTGTAGTTATTGTCCCCACTCCCCCCGAAAGTTCCTTGCAGAGAAGGACTTAAGCCGATCTGTTCACTCTAGTGCACGGCTACTGCAGAAGAAACTTGCGCCCGTATAATCCTGTTCCCTTTTCAGAAAAGGTATGTCATTGCGTTTTGTCAGGTAAAACGGGTGACAAATTTCAAAAAATTTATAGCACTATAGGATGCGTGTTTTGAAAGCAAAACCGCGTAAATGCCGGTTTCTTATGTGTGGACAAAGGATGGCATGCGTGAGAAAGGTGGTAACAAATGTAACAACATCGAGAGGTGTAGTGAGGATGAGACAAAGGAATGATAAAGTTCCAGGGAAGAGAGAGTGGCAAGAGTTGGTAATGTAAAAGAGGTTGAGGATGGGATGAAAAAAATAAATTTGAGGGAAGGAGATAGTTGAAGATGGACAAAGAAGAAGCAGAGAGGAGAGAGAGAGAGAGAGAAGAAGAGTAAGAGAAGAGAGAGGAGAGAGAGAGAGAGAGAGAGAGAGAGGGGAGAGAGAGAGAGAGAGAGAGAGAGAGAGAGAGAGAGAGAGAGAGAGAAGAGAGAGAGGAGAGAGAGAGAGAGAGAGAGAGAGAAGAGAGAGAGGAGGAAGAGGAGGAAGAGAGAGAGAGAGAGAGAAGAGAGAGAGAGAGAGAGAGAGAGAGAGAGAGAACTCGAACTCGAACTGGTTTATTCAGTATAGGCTATGGCCCCTTAATGAAGGGGGTACAATACACCAGTTTCAAAGCCAAACAGTGGACAGGTGTTTCAAATCTTAAATTAATCTGTAAACATGTCACTTTCAATATGTAGATTAGCATAAAGCACAAAATATTTTTGACAGGAAACAGTTAAGTAAACTGAAATAAAAGAAAATCTTCACTGTTTTGATTAGATGCACTCCAGTTGTGTTATCTGTTAGCTGTAAACAAATAAGTAGATAACAAAATAACATAATTACACTTTTACCTATGTCTGATATACACAAAACTACCATGATCTTCCATGATCTTCACAAGCACATTTACCAATTTAGAATACATACATTCAGACTGATGCTTCTATATCACGTAAACTTCAGAGCATCTATAACCAAAACATCACGTGCCTGCAATACTAACACAATGAACATATTTTTCTCTGATATCTGGGACGATGTTTGAAGTCCATTTATTGAGATCTTCTTTCATCAATACAGGCACATTAATTTTGAACACTCATACATCTTACCCGTAACTCTACTTCAGATATAAGCATACCACTATCAACCTAAACTGATTAATTTTCTGACAGTAAGTAAACACCAATGCATGATACATCCTTTGCCAAACCTGCATAACCTTTCGATATGATGAGCATGATAACATTTTGTCAGTGAAGTTTTATTCCTTTAATATACTCTAAAAGTTCCTTCTCAACCCAACAAACTATCCTCCTTTACCTCCCTTCGTTAATGAACTGAATGTTGTATGATACACTGTATAGCTGTAAGAAAAAGCAATAGCAATAAAAACACATTCAAATGAAAATTTCCTACAAAACTTCTCACACAGTATCTGGTAACAAACATCATAATATAACAAAACATTTTTTGTCATTTATCCTTGACACCAATCCATTGACATTCCAATGCCGACAGTAAGTGCAACATAGGTTTAATCGTGATTTTGATCTCTCTCTCTCTCTCTCTCTCTCTCTCTCTCTCTCTCTTCTCTCAGTGATAATATCCGAGATAAATTGTGTCCATTTTGTAAAACGAACTTTGAAAATGAAGCCCACTTTCTATTGGAATGTTACATGTACTCAAACTTAAGAGAAAAGTTTTTAAGCAAATGTATCAATGTACCATTGACAGATATGTTCAAAGTAAGAAATGATGAGTACAAACATAGTTTGTCTAACTACATTTTTTATTCTATTAACAAAAGGAAAATAATGTTGGCGCAAATACTTTATTGGAAAACTGCTACGATTTGATATACTCAATATGGATGATTTTTCTTAGACAGCATCTTCTTTCTATGATTGGGTTATGATTGATTTAAGGTTTATAATCAAGAAATAGAATAAATGGTGATTTTCTTTTGTATTTAGTCATGACCTGTTACTGACATAATCTTTTTGCATTATTTGGCTATGTATATGTTGGTGTTTTTCTTCTCTAATCAGTCATAAATCATTATTTGTTTGTGCATTTGCTTTGCCAATGATATGAATGAATCCATTGTTCTATCCCAAGCCCAACAAATGTATTGTGGTCCAAGGCCAATGTACATTAAATCATTTCAGTGTTCAGTGTTCAGTGTTCTCTCTCTCTCTCTCTCTCTCTCTCTCTCTCTCTCTCTCTCTCTCTCTCTGTACTACGCTCCCACACGCACGCACGCACGCGCGCACACACACACACACAGCGTATCATGATCAGAACCTTTTTTGTGCATATAGCATTTCTTACTCCTGCATTTGACTTTGAATTTCAATAGCAAGATTCACACACTTTTCGTGAGCATTGATGTCAGCTGGCAACCTTGACACAGTTACCATGTCAGCAGCCTGTGTGACAAGCACGGGACGAAATTCAGTGCAGTTTGCACATGAAGGAGAGGGGGCAAAATTTAATGTAGGCGGTGTCTGACTTTCATTTGCTCCCTATGACTGAGAAACAGAAATTGCAGACAAAATACAGAGGCAGGCAGTGCACTATGTGCTAAGTTCTGAAGCAGGCCAGCCAGAATGCTAAGCCGTACTGGTAAGATTTGGACTTTCGGCCAGATAGAATTTCTCACCATCGATAACCAAATGATCAAATACCATAAAAGCCCTTTTCCCATCTTTCCTGGCATCCTTTAAGTGAGGAACAAGTTTCCTCCTAATTTCACGCACACGTGGGGTGAAGTCTTCTCCAATGAAGACATTGCTTCCACGGAGTTTGTGTTTAGCCTTCAAAACCATCTCCTTATCCCTGTGGAATGTGCATCTCCCTATGATAGGGGAGTTAGGGTTCCTGTTAAGACGGTGGATCCTGTCAAACTCTATGTCTCTACTCAGTCCTAGTTTGTTAGTCAGCAAGTCTTTAACCAGTCCTTTACAGTCGTCACGAGTTTCATTGTCCTGTCTCGGCATGCCATAGAAAAGGATGTTGTTTCTTTTGGTATGCCCCTCCAAGTCATCAGTCTTTAGTTCCAGTTTTTCCACTTTTTCACACAATTTTTCATTTTGTTCTTTCAGTCTTTGGTTTTCCTGTTTCAGTTCAGTAACAGTCTCTTTCAAGGATGCCATTTCACTCAGAATTCCAGAACATGTGTCTTTGACTTGTCTCACCTCTTCCTTCAGTTCTTTAAACATGGCAGTCAGCTCCTGCAGGTTTGCTACCACGTCCTTCAGCGTAGGCTCCCGACTTGTCCTCTTAGGCGATGATGAAGCGGAACCAGCACCAGAGTTCAGCTGGGTTTGGCGCAGACTGTCCTTCCTTCCACTGGGGCCAGGTCCAGGGTTCAGCTCCACATCGCCACACCGATGCAGAAAAACGCCTAGGTATAAATAGGCGAGGAGGAAGCCCACTGTAGCAACACCGTCATGCAGCCTGCCCAACTTCAATGTCGGAATGTACAATGATTTTCTTAGCATTGCACATTGAGGCATGAATGCGATAAAGGTGGTCACAAAGCAGCCACACATTGCCCTGAGACTTAAAGCCACCTCTGGCATGAAGTCTACCAGGCACTTTACAAACTCAGGTAAAGGCACAGGAATGCAAAATTCACATTTAAATCCGGAGCTTTAGTCACTAGCTGTTTACATTTCAACTGCCGGAAATGTTCCCCCCGAGAGAGAGAGAGAGAGAGAGAGAGAGAGAGAGAACAATTTGAAAAAGAGAGAGAGAGAGGGAGATGTGTATGGGTGCGTTTGTATGACTGAATGTGTGTCTATGTCACTAAGTAGTGAACAAGAATTAAAATAAAACAAAGCAAAAGTCTCACACAGAAAAGAGGAGATTACAGAGGAGGTATAACGTTCATACAATCGCCTAAAGACTAAAGACCTGAAGGTATTTTGCCATTTTTTTTTTTTCATTCAAAACATCCGAGTAAACAGTGAGGTACTTACAAAAACAACACTGGATTTTGCCATTGAAATGAGCTAATGAGCTAATGCTGAACTGTTTGTTCCTGAACACAATACACCATCAATAAAGAAATATATATATAAACACATATTAGTTATAATAGGCATTTGCAACCCGTTCTCACCTTGTTAAACACTTTATAAATATTATCTGCAATGTTTATATTATGATTTTGGAGTTGGGTTTTTTGTTTGTTTTTTGTTTTGGGTTTTTTTCTGAGGGGAGGGGGGGGGGGGGGGTTAGCAATTTCAATAAATTTCACCATAAATGATAAAACTGTCAGCTTGTATAATGCTTAGCAGTGAATACTAATGTTAAGTGATGTTTTAATGATAAGACACACACACACACACATATATATATAATATATATATATATATATATATATATTTATAAATATATATATATATATATATATATCTGTGAGTGTGTGTGTGTGTGTGTTAACATAGTATGCATTCTGATAATTGGAAGATTTCCGTTTTACTGTTTTTATTGTATAAACCCTCCTCTACTTTTAAACCAACAACAACACAGTAACAAGAACCATGCCACCTTCCACCGTCTTTTGGTCCCTTAACCTAGAGTGATCTTGGTGGTGTTGCACTCCTTCCCAATTTTGTCGGTTGTGTGTCAATACCAGGGTCTCAGTAAAACGTCCTCAGGGTCACTTCTCATGCTGTCTATCCATTTATTTCTCTGCCTGCTTTCCTTTTCATTTCTCTGCATGATGCTTCAAGCCCACAGACCATCAGGGCCATAGAGAAGGACTGTCCCTTCATTTCATTTCAGAATCTTGAAATCGCATCACCATTCATTTCAAATTTAAAGGGAACACATACTAATCCCTTCAAATGTTCTACGACTTCAACCTGCAAAATGCGACACTGAACAATATAGTACCTTATTTATTTACTTTATTTCTTAAGGCAAAAGATAACTAATCCATGCTAAAACGACTGTTCACTTCAAATTCAAAGGAAACACATACTTCACATATTCTACAACTTCAACCTGAAACAATGGCATTGAACAACAAAGCACCTTACCTACTTTATTCCTAAAGGCAAAATCAACTCAAAACGGCAGACACTCGATTCCGCTTAAATTGAATCATTTTCACGTTATTATAAAAACAAAAGCAGAGAAATGATGAAAACCGCTTGGAAATAGTAAAACCACAGGGAAAGAATCAGAAATACTTATAAAATGTCTTACAGGCAAATCATAAATACATACGAAATGCCGTATACGCAAATGCAACTGCTGAACACACATCCTGTACTCTTCCCAGTGTTTACAATTACTTGTTACTACCTTTTCACCAGAAAACAACACTGTAGGTGAAATGTTGTACAGAAGTTAAGGAAAAGATGTTGTGAGACTTCCTAGGAGAAAAATGGTCAGATTTTCTTGACAGAAGGTAGGAGACTGAATTGGGAATACAGTAAATATGAGAGAGAGAGGGTATATATATATATATATATATATATATATATATATATATATATATATATATATATATATATATTATATATATATATATATTCAAGAAAGGCCATGGCCCCAGTAAAAGGTTTTTACAAAAGAAAAACGCATATAACAACGATATACATAAGCACAAACATATATATTCATGCTACTAAATACAATGCAACATGTACGCATAACAGTTACAGTGTTTGAGAGAGAGAGAGAGAGAGAGAGAGAGAGAGAGGAGAGAGAGAGAGAGAGAGAAGAGAGAGAGAGAGAGAGAGGGAGGGAGACAGACAGACAGAGTGAGAGAGAGGGGGAGGGAGGGAGGGAGACAGACAGAGACAGAGAGAGGGAGAGAGAGAGAGAGAGAGAGAGAGAGAGAGAGAGAGAGAGAGAGAGAGAGAGAGAGAGAGAGAAAACAAAAAAGGCCAAAAAAAGACACCTAAAACGAGATCAAAAAAGGGATATAATCATCTACTACAAACTTTCCGATGATGTTGCTTATTTTATCATTGGTTCAGAGAGCTGTGAGAATGTTTACATAATCTCTCCTTTATTATCAACATAATTTACTGTCAACATTTTTACAAGGACTGTAAATCATTTAGTTAATCGGGAGATTCGGAACTGGAAAAAAATCATGCAATGTATCAGATTCAAATGATTTTCTTTTTCTCTTTCAGCGAAAAAAAACAACCATGTTTGTGAGCGTAAAACATAAGATACATCTTAAAATTGCAGACAATCATTACTGTGATCATCAACCACCACAATCAGCATAAAGATCAGTTGCCAAAATATACAGAACATATCGTCACAAACATGATCAAATCTTTGTCCAGTAGCATCAACATGTAATATTTGTTTAAAAAAATCTAAAACAATAATGAATGGAATAAGATCAAACAACAGCCGGAATGGATTTCCTTTTGTCATCGGCACGGATCACTGAAAAAGCGACATAACATCAGATTGCAGAACCGCAGTTGGGCTTAGGTTTTGTTGGACGTTCCCTGACTTAACAACCAGGAGGGAGGGAGGGAGGGGAAGCACCCAGAAGATATACTACGTCTCACTTGTTACAGTTTGAAACCACTGAGAGACTGTAAGTACACACTGGATGAGACAGGGGTTTTGTGCGGGTATGTCTGTTGTTTTTTAAATTACCTTGATGTAATATAGGCAGCCGTACTCCGAATTCAGTGGATTTTTTTTTTTTTTTGGGGGGGGGGGGTCTCCTTTAACTGAAGAGTAGAGGCTGCTGGTTGAGACGATATTGAGCATATAATCTGTTTTCTCAATTACCGTGACGCGATGTAGGCAGCCGTACTCCGAATTCGGAGAATTTTTTTTTGAATTTTTTTTGTGGGGGTCCTTTTCCTGGGGAGTAAAGGTTGTTACGCTAAGAGCTTGTCATGGATATGAATACAACCTCGGCGTTAATATTTCAAACCGTAATAACAACATTCTGCATAATTATAGGCTGGGGCCTTTGATTATATTATATTATATATATAAGTGCTCTGGTTTGTTTGTTTTTTCAAGACTCGGCGCTATAAGAAGTCAATATCATTATTATTATTATTATTATTATTATTACCATCAAAATGATCATTATCATTATTATATTAGTCAGTCGGCAGTCCCCTGACCCAAGAAGATCGTCAGAGGAACAAGAGGGACTGACTGTGTTCGTTGCAAACGTTTCTTTTCCATGGTTTATATATAACTGACAACACTTTTAGCCTAGCCTTGGTCATTCTAAAGATATTTACAGGGCTAGGGTTGCTTGTCCTGTCTTATACAGGGAAGAGGGGGGGGGGGAGGAGGATGGGGGGGGGGTGACACGTTGGTGGTGCAGTGGCATTCTTGTTTGGCTGCTTGCTTGTCATTTTGGATAGGAAGACTTTAAAAATTACTGTGCCTTGCTTACACTCTTGTGTGTGCGTGTGTGTGTATTTGCATACACCAATTTACGTTTGTGAGCATTCCAAAACTCTCATGCACGCACGCACGCGCGCGCGCGCGCGCGCGCACACACACACACACACACACACATACACACGCACACGCACACACACACAAACGCACACACACAAATGCAATAGAAATGTTGTACATATTGCAGACTTACGCCTCTCCCCTCTCTCTCTCTCCCCTCTCTCTCTCTCTCTCTCTCTCTCTTTTATTACTGTTTGCTGTTGTTGTTTTTCTTGTTGTTGTTGTTGCTGATGTTGTTGCTGTTGTTGTTGCTCTGCTGTTGCTGTTGCATTTTTTGTTGGGAGGGGGGGGGATTTTTGTTGTTTCTGGGGGCTGGGGTAGGGTGGGGGAGGGGGTTCCAAAATGCTTTTCGTGCATTCTGGGTCTGGTTTTCCTGTAATGTGTTAACTTGCTATCAAATCAGAAATCAAAGTCGAGAGTTTGATCAGCCTTTTTAAGTTTATAAGTTTATATTTGGTCAAGTCTACATTCTGTCAAGCCTACATTCGGTCAAGTCTACATCCGGTCAAGTCTACATTCTGTCAAGCCTACATTATGTCAAGTCTACATTCAGTCAAGTCTACATTCAGTCAAGTCTACATTCAGTCAAGTCTACATTCAGTCAATCAATGTCTGACAAATGATAAGAAAAGAACCCCCCCCCCAAAAAAAAAAAAAAAAAAAAACATTCCTCAAATGTCACACTTTTGAAATATTTTGTTCATGATTTTCCCAGAAGTGCAGCCAAACTTAGCTGGTGTATAACACCAGTAAGAAAATAGGAAGCATCTTCAATGGGATGGCACAGGTAGTACATAATGATGACAGTCATGATCACCCTGTAATGGCATCAGCTGTTAAAAAAAACCATTTTAAACCAACAACAACAAAAACCAACAACCCATAATCATTTACAGAACAATTGACAACAAAACATTGGATTGGATTGGAATAACAAAACAACGTTGGCATCCCACATGGTTAAGGGGGGGGGGGGATCTGATATATTATATGCTAAATCCCCTCCTTTCAGGATTTCGCTACTCTGTGTTACAGTCTTAGCTGATATGCTTGACTAGTGCTTAACCGTTTCAGCTTTTAAAAAAAAAAGATATATATACAAATCAATCTTCTCAGTTCATTTCATGGCTGGCACTCTGTCCATTGGTGAGAGCTTTGCTTACGCATCCATTCTTCTCTTCAGGCAGCAACTATTATTGTCTGTCATTCGAACGAAAATGAGTTGCGCTGCCGTTAACCGCCTGACAAGTCGGGACCAGCACATCCGACTTCGGCGCGATGCAGCATCCATTCATATCCCACTTTTCAGTTTGCCACATTCTGTTTTTAGCGGGGAGGGGGGGGGGGGGGGGGGGGGTTGGTGGGGGTGTACTGTGACTTGTTGGGTGATGAGGGAATCTTTGGTATATGCTTCTTGCAGTCTTTCTGTCAGAATAGGACATGTTTAGTGAGGGAGGCACAGTTAGTTTAGTGAAACGGTGACAGGAGCCTTATGTCGGGCAGATGTTTTCAGATTCCAAACAGAACTGTTGAAGTCTTGATGTCAATGCTCGAAACTGAGTTTTTCTCAACCATTGAAGCAAGCTCAGGGGTCTCTTCACAAGTATTGAACATTTCAAAAGGTCCCCGTTGGTGAGATGATGATGATAACGAAGCAGACAGCTTGGGTAGAAGAACTACACATGACAACACCAAAAGCCACCAAAAACGAAAAGCTGCTCTTTTTTTCACATCCTTGTTGACAACAGCTTAAGTTCAAAAGATTATTGTTTTCATTGCCGCAAGGTACCAAATGCTCCTATTGGTCTTTTTGTTGCTATACAGAAAACAAAGTTTCACACATACATAGTTATGTATATATTGATTAATATATATTTACACAGAGCCAAGGCACAGTTACAACAAAATGCGTAGCATGAATCAGCAGTGTTGTTGTTGTTTTTAAATGATAGGCCCTAGTGTGCAGGATACGCGCATTTCTGCCTGTATCCGCCATCATTTTGCCTTGTGCGCTTTGATGTATCTGATCTCAACACCTTCTTGAAAATGTCATAATCAATATGCTTTATTGGAATACATCCTGACTCCACAAAATTGTAACTGCCGTAATCCATTTCCCCGATGAATCCAGTTTCCAAAGAAAGGTTGATCGTGACATTCTCAGAACACATATCCTATCTTTAGGCGGCTGATCAGCTAAACTATTTGAGATGTATAAGTTTTAAACAAACCACTAAGGCCATCGAAAAGGATTATGTGGCCAAAGCTGTAGAGGAAGCAGAGGAGAGTAAGAAAGAAAGAAAGAAAGAAAGAAAGAAAGAAAGAAAGAAAGGAGACACAACGACTTTGCAATGCAACAAAAACTTTCTGGGAAACATCGACCGTCAGAGAGACCTCTCACAGACAAAATGGGGGAGGGACATACTGAGGTATATATCTGAATGGAGAGAAGAATGTGTGGATGAATAAGGCTGCAGCAGATTCCCCCCCCCCCACCCCCCAACACTGGAGGACAGAAAGATGCTGTCGCTGGTCCTTGCTCTCGTGGAATTTGGGGTGTTCTAAAATAAACGTAAAAAGAACTCGGTCTGTATTTTGAACAAGGTTAAAGTTTCTCTGCGGTCAATAAACGTTGCAGACATGTATTTTGATATAACAATGGTTTTTTTTAAAAAGCTGCTCTCCACAAGAAAAAAAAGAGATATGTCATGCTAGTCTGAGACAGCTGTCTGACATTTGGAACTGCGCCCCATGACCATGACTATGACCTCACCATACACCCATGACAATGACCATGACATGACCATGACCATGACTTGACCATAGACCCATGACAATCAGTATGACTTGACCGTAGACCCATGACAATGACTATGACTTGACCATGATCATGACTTGACCATAGACCCATGACAATGACTTCCCCGTAGACCTATGACCATGACCTGACTTGAACGTGGAAGTCAATCAAGTCAGGATGCAACAGTGTCATTGCCACCACCGAAGAACAGCACGGACCTTTCCACTGCGTGATGAAAAGTCAAGCGCTGGTGACATGGTGTCCCCGCCGGTCATTGGCTAGAAAGTCCAGGCTGCAGGAGTAGACGCCAGTAGCGCAGTTATTGTTGAGCTGGTCCACATTCTTCCGTTGATCAGTCAGGTCCGAAAAGCCGCCCTTGGCAGGAGAATAGGATGCATTCTTCACAGACTCCTGCTTGTCCTCAAATGGAGAATCAACCTCCGCCAAATCCTCCAGCAGGCTGGAAGATTCCGAGAGGTCGTCAGAATCCTTCGAAGGACTTCGCGTGTCTACAGCGTAAGACAGCTGAATATAACTGCTGGGTTTGCTGGGCTCGGTTTCTTCAGACAAACCTTCAGCCAGAGCATTCTGCCCTTGCTTTAACGGGGAATCATCACAAAGGCTGAAATCACAACCGGTGTAACGGCGGATTTCTAGCATCGGCTCCAACAGACGAGACGGATTCTGCTGAATTTCTCAAAGACTCTGAACTAGCCTCGAGAGAAGATCTGCTGGAGTATACCCCAGATTGGACCAAAGGGAGGGCAGTGTCAGCACCTGCAACACCTTCCACCCGCCCTGTACCGCTCTGCGCCTGTTCGCCCGCTATGGACAAGGGTGTGCTGAGGCGTTGCTGATCCTTGGAGATGGGGCTCATGGGGAACTCGCCAGTCACACCTGAACGACCTCCAGGACCCGTTTCACCCTCAGCGCTTACAGGATCACACACGGACACGATTGTGGGCGGTGGGACGTCCAGGGTTAAGGCTTTATCCACCATGCCAGCGATAGAGATAAGTTGCACGTCATGCAATGGGAGGTCGGAGGACGCGGCCTTTGCCGGTATGGGGAACTGTGGCCCCGTGGGAAGGGCCAGGATGTTGTTGGTGTCTGCGTGGACCGGTGGCTGGGAGGGGAATTGTAGGCTGTGGGGTTGGCGTTCTTGTCTGCTTTCGCTGCCAACAATGGGGACAGCGTGGCCGGGTGGTTCCGGTGGGGTGATTGTCCACCTGGTCTGCAATAAGGGAGAAAGCCAGCGTTGTGGAAGGTGCGTATTCATTGCTTCGTTTATTTGTTTGTTTGTTTGTTCGTTCCTTTGTTCCTTTGTTCCTTCCTTCCTTCCTTCCTTCCTTTTTTCCTTCCTTGTTCCATTCATTCATTCATGAATTCAGTCACTCAGTCATTCAGTCAGTCAGTCATTCGGTTGTTCGTTCATTCATTCGTCCATTCATTTGTTCGTTCATTTCTTTATTTACTTATTAATTAATTTATTTATGTATTTATCTATTAATTTATTGACTCCTTTACATCATTCTGTACCAGTCCACACCTATTATTTTCAACTCGCACCTAACACTGCCAAAGTAAGCATATGTATACACACTACAACGAACCCACTATACCATAGCGTACATACCGTACCATATCATGCGTTGCCATACCATGCATTATCGACCCCTTCAGTGTGATACCACACTATATGAGACTATATCCCACCATGCAATACCACACCTTACTGCACTACAACCGACCACACCTCACCACATCACCACACCTCGACACAACTCAACACCACACCACATCACACCTCACCACCATATCACCACACCACACGTCACCACACCACACAACACCTCAACACCACACCACACCACACCAACACAACCTCACCACACCACACTCACCACACCATACAACACATCACCCACAACACCATACCTCACCACACAACACCACAACATACCACACCACACCACACCACAACACCACACACACACCTCATCACACCTCACCACACCACACCACAACACTACACCACACTACAAACCACACCTCATCACACCACACATACAACGACACAAGACAACACATCACCACAAACACCACACCACACCACAACACCACACCACAACACAACACACCACCACAACACACCATAACACTACACCACAATACCACAACACACCTCACCACAACACACCACCACACCACACCACCACCACACACAACACCACAACACAACACCACAACACACCACAACCACAACACACCACAACCACAACACACCACAACACCACACACAACACCACAACCACAACACCACAACACACCACACCACAACACACCACAACACCTCACCACAACGCCACACCACCACAACCACTTTACACATCACACCACACAAGATAACACATCACCACAACACAACACCACAACACACACACCACAACACAACACCACAACCACAACACACCACAACACCACAACACCACAACGCTACACCACACCTCAACACCCACCACTACACACCATAACCGCACAAACACACCTCTCCACACAACACCACATACACACATCACACCACACCACACTACACACACCCATATCATACTGTAACATCCTCGTCATAAATATTACCAGGCTAAACCACACCACACAGACTCAACATCACACCAAACCATACTCTACTACCACATTACACATCACACCACAACACCGCGCCACATCGCACCACGTCACACAAATCTCCCCCAAAACTATATCACACCACATGCACACATTACATTACATTACATTACATTACAATACAGCACATCTATACGAACTAAAATGCAGCATTACCAAATCCTCATCGTTCAATGGACGTATAAAGGGAGAGAACTTCCGCAACTTCTCACCAAGGCTTCGCTTACATAACCTGCAATCACACAAACACGATTGTACGGCATTTGGAATATTCTCTATTTGTGATGATCATTTCTTTATTTCTTGGCTGTACTACCGAGGCATCCGTTCCAGGGGATTTTTTCCCTCGGAGTTAACACCAGTATTCCCCCCCCCCTCCCCCACCCCCGAAAGGCTTCGGATGAAAGTATACAGTAAGGTCCCGCGCGAGAACGCACACCGAACATTTGGCGCACATGTTAAAATCTATTCCGCCTTTCGGAAGAATTAAGTTTAATTATTGTTTATTCTTTTATTTCGAGGATAATGGATTAAGAACTCAAGTGGGTTTTTACATCCAGCCCGCCGTGTGTATGCAGTTTTTTAAAGAATTTTGTCATCCGTTCCCACCGGCACACAATGGCCCCTATCTTCCAAAAAGCGGAACGGGTTTTAACATGCGCGCAAGTTGTTCTGCGTGCGTTCGCACACGGGACCTAGGTATAATTATAGTCTCATCCGAAGGACTTTTGAGGAGAGTGGAGTCGGCACTGATGTTGTTAACTCCAGAGGAAAAAAATCCTCTTGAACGAGATTCGAACCCGTGTCAGCAGATCACGAATGCATCACTCTAACCACCAGGCTATCCCGTCCCCCCAAGCCATTGCGTGCCGGTAGGAACGGATGAGAACATTAATTTCAAAACTGCGTGCACACTGATGCGGTGTTTAGACATTATTCTCGAAGTCGGAATGCGGCTACCTTACTGGTGGGTAGAAACTGTTTGTCCATGGGAAAGAAATCTCACCACAGGTGAACCATGGAGCTCTAGCTTCTCCCACAACGCGGTGGCCGTCCTGGGTGGGTGGATTGACCCTTCTGCTTGGCCTGGGTGTTGATGATACAAGGAAGAGCAGTAAGAGTTGGTCTTATACCCTGATTTACTCTGTATGTTTGCTCCATTAGCCGTCAGCGCCTGGGCTTTATCGCATCGCAGTTCTTGATTAAACTACTGACGCTGGGGGCAACAGCAAAGTGAGAGGCTGTAGTATGACCAGTGGCTTTCTTTCCCACTCATGGAATTCCACTTTACAGCTTAGTCTTTAGTGATCGACTATGACTCTCTGACTAGGAGGCTTGACTCGCACAGTCCTTATGTGCTGCAGCCCTTGGGGGCTGGTTGACCTTTGGAGAACATCTCCAACGCTGACTGTCCTTATGCCCACTTGGTCGAGAGAGTGGGGATGTACTGTGGGCAAGGCATCTCCACTATAATCAAATTTCTGCCCAGTTTCCAAACCAGCAGCTGCCTCCTCTGCTGTTTTGGAGGTCATCGTCGGACACGACGGACAAACATACATGCAGTCTGTATGTAGTTGCAAAGTTTTGTTATGAGGTTTAACAATTTGACAAGATGACAGCACCCCCCCTCCCCCCCACCCCCCTCCCCCCCCCACCCCCCATCCCCCCCACCCCCCATCCCCCGATATGGCCTCTGTGGTCAGCGGGGCTATAAACAACAAGACTGGACTGGACTGGAATGAAATAATAGATGTAAAACAACAACTTACCAATGCGACTTAAATAAACATAACTAGAGCTGCTACAAACTGACGAAGAAATCAAAGAAAAATACAAGATCAAAGTTGGAAACAAATTTGATGGCCTAGATCAACTCACCACTACAGAGGAAAAATGGCAGATGATGAAAGATAGCATCAGCGAGGCAGCAAAAGAATATATACCAGTCATAAATAGAAAGGAACATAAGAAGTGGATGAGCTCCGAGATTTTAAACCTAATGGAAAACAGGAGAAAGGCAAAAGTAGATGAAAAGAAGTATAAAGAACTCGACAAACTGGTTAAGAAAAAGTGTAATGAAGCCAAGGAAGAATGGATCAATATGCAGTGCAAGGAAATTGAAATGAATGCAAATTTTGATGGAAAACATATGCATGAAAAATAAAAGATGTGACAGGGAAGAAATCATATGCAAAAACAGGTTGTATAAAGTCGAGAGATGGAGATATACTCATGGAAAAAGAAGATATTCTTAACAGGTGGTCAGAATACATCGAAGATTATACCACGACGACAGAGGTCCACCTCCTCATATTAGCAACGAAGATGGCCACATAATCATGGAAGACGAAGTGAGACATGCACTCAGCAAGATGAAAAGTGGTAAGGCGCCAGGACCTGATGATATCCCATCTGAATTGATAACAGCCCTGGATGAAGTGGGAATTAAGGCGGTCACAAAACTACTAAACAATATATAGACACAGGAGAGATTCCGACAGATATGAAGAAGTCCATCTACATTGCGATCCCTAAGAAAATGGGTACAGCTGAATTGACCAACATCGTACAATCAGCCTGATGAGTCACCTCACCAAAGTTCTTTTACGAATACTCATGAAGAGAATGAGAAATAAAATACTCCCAGAAATATCAGAAACGCAATTTGGATTCATGGCAGACAAAGGCACCAGAAATGCAATCTTCGCATTGAAAACTCTCATGGAAAGATCCATCGAGGTCCAGAAAGACCTGTACCTCTGCTTCATTGACTACTCAAAAGCGTTCGACAAAGTACGACACTCCGACTTGTTTGATATTCTGGCAGGGCTATACATCGACGGGAAAGATCTTCGAGTCCTCAGAAACATATATTGGGAACAGGAGGCAGCCATTAGAGTCGACAATAACATCAGTCAATATAGACCAATCTGCAGGGTGTGAGGCAGGCTGCGTGTTCTCGCCTGATTATTTAATGTATATAGTGAAATAATTCTAACGAAATATTGAGAATCATGAGGGAATTAGTGTAGGTGGCCACAACATCAACAACCTGAGATATGCAGATGACACAGTCCTTATCGCCGACTCTGAAGAAAAACTGCAAAAGATTTTAACAACAGTAACAGACGAAAGCGAAAAGAAAGGATTAAGCTCAATGCAAAGAAGACAGAATGCATGGTGATCTCGAAAAAACCTGTTATAACCACAATGCAACATAGCCTGTAAAGGAGAGAGAATCAGACAAGTAAACACCTTTAAATACCTTGGTTGTACTATCACCCCGGACGGCAAGTGTGACACAGAAATCAAGAAGAGAATCGGTCAATCTAAGGCAACTTTTAACAACATGAAATGCATTTTTACCAACAGTAAGATAAGCCTCAAGACAAAGATCCATGTTTTGAGAGCCTACGTATGGTCCATTCTTCTGTACGGATGTGAGTGCTGGACCCTAGCCAAAGACACAGAACAGCGACTAGAAGCAGTGGAAATGTGGTTCATCCGGAGAATCATGAAAATCTCATGGACAAAAAGAAAAACTAATGCAGAAGTAATGGAAATGGCTGGTACAAGAGATCCCTTCTCAACACCATCAGAGAAAGACAGCTCAAATTTTTCGGCCATATAATCAGGGCTGACGGACTAGAGAAACTGTTATGGAGTGGCAAAATCTGTGGAAACAAGAGCAGAGGAAGACAACGCACAAAATTCACAGACAGCTTAAACAAATTCGCAACGAATAAAGAGGGCACTAACAATGAGCTCATGAGAGGGACCGAGAACAGGGAAGAATGGAGAGCCATGATCGTCGATGTCTGCAGGACCAGACCGGACACTTGAAGAAGAAGAAGAAGAGCTGCTCAGCTTCTCCGACTCAAGAGTGAAGTGTCAGACTGACGCCTCTGAGGTCAGTTTAACCTGGCGGAGCCCATCCCTCTCTCTACAAGGACGCGGGGTGCTTGCTGGGTATCTTCGTGCTGTCCATACCACTGGCCGTAGCAAGCCGACTACGCTTGAGATAAAAGAACTTCAGTCTGCTGACTAACAGTCGGTTTTGGCATGACATATGCCAGAATATAATCTGTTGTGACATACCTACATACGTACATACATACGTACATACATACATACATACATACATACATACATACATACATACATACATACATACATACATACATACATACATACATACATACATACATACATGCATACATACATACATACATACATACATGACAGAGGAAGACAGGGAGAGATAAAGACAGCGACAGACACACAGACCGACATACAGACAGACACACAGACCGACACACAGACAGACACACAGACAGACAGACACACAGACAGTCGTTTATTCTTTTCTTTCGAGAACATTTAGATAAGCACACATGTGTTTTGTTTTTTTACATCCAGTCCTAGTGTGGATACAATGTTGTCATCTGTTTCTACCAGCACAAATCAATGGCCTACTCTTCCGAAAGGCGGGACGAGTTTTAACATGTCCGCAAAATGTGTTCTGCGTACGTGCATTAATTTTGCACACGGGACCTCGGTTTATAGTCTCCTCCGCAAGACCTTTGGGAGGTGACACGCAGACAGACAGACAGACAGACAGACAGAAAGACAGACAGACCGACACACAGACAGACAGACAGACAGACAGAAAGACAGACAGAAAGGAGGCATGACTCACCAGGTGATGATCAGCACCATGAGAAAGATGGCAGGAAGAGCCACACTCAGCACCACGATCACAACGTTGTCTTTGGGGACTGCAATCAGTCAATCAATCAGCCTCTTCAACAACAACAAAACTGGTGGTCTGGATGCTAGTCTTTCGGATGAGACGATAAACCGAGGTCCCCGTGAGCTACACAAAATTATTCAGCGCACGTAAAAGAACCCACGGCAACAAGAGAGTTGTTCCTGGCAAAATTCTGTGGGACAAAAAGTTACTCTCATAGGGAAACAAACACAACTGAAGACAGGAAAAAGAATAATGGGTGGCGCTGTTCTTGTGGCGACGCGCTCTCCCCGGGAAGAACAGCCCGAATTTCACGCAGAGAAATCTGCCGTGACCTAAAGTGGTATGAAAATGGAAAAAAAAAAAAATTCTACTTACCAAACCAACCATATCTACCAACAAATATCTCTTCTTCGTCGTCATCGAACGCTCGGACAGCAACTATTGTTGTGTCATATGAGCAAAAATGCGTTGCGTTACGCTGCCGTTAAGCGCCTGATAAGTCAGGCCCAGCAGTACATCCTGACTTCTGCGTGGGAGAGAATTGTTATATGTTGAGACTTTGTGGGAGAAAGGGGGGGTTGGAGGGAGGCTGAAGAATGGAACAAGAAGGCAGAAAATAGACAAGAAGGAGGTGATCGGGGTGGGAAAAAAGGAACAAAGAGAAGGATAGAAAAGAGGGACTTTCTGGCACAGAATTTCCAGAAGGTGGAGGATGCAGCTACAGTCGCATTCACAAAATCTCACCATTGGTGAACCTCGGAGCTCTAGCCGAGGTACCCCCCCCCCCCCCTAAAAAAAAATAATAATAAAAAAATAAAAACCCAACCCCCCCCCCCCCCCCCCCCCCCCAAAAAAAAAAAAAAAAAAAATCCCGACCAAACAAACAAAGAAATCAAAACACTGCTGATCACAGAACTGGAAAAATTTACGTAATTTACACAAATTACATAAAAAATTAATGTTTACAAACAAACACTCAAATAAACAAAGAAAAAAGTGATACAGGCATATATATTTAAAAAACCCAAACAAACCTTTTACAAATTACCTGTGTTGACATGATTTACAAACATGACATAAAATCGACACAAACTAACAAAACATAGTATGGGTACAAACCATTTTTACTCATCTGCTTTTGGGGCAGACGAAAATCTTGATGCGATTGAACACTTCCGCCATGCGCGAAGAACGTGCGCAGGCAGAACATGTAGGTTGCACCAGGTCGCAAGGTGGAGAACTCTGCTTTGAACTCTTTGTTATCCACCCCTGCTGTCACATCAGATTCGTTTCCTGGGGAAGAAAGATCCTTATTATTCTATGTTCTTGTTCTTGTTCTTCTTGTTCTTCTTTCCATTCTTTTCATCATCATTATCATCATCATGATAATTACTCTTCTTCTTCTTCTTCTTATTCTTTTTATTATTATTGTTGTTGTTGTTATCATCATCATCATCACCATCACTATCATCATTACTATTACAATCAATATCAACAATATCAACAACATCAATATGTTTTAATTAATGTTGTTGGTGTTTACATTATCACTAGCATCATCTATTATGATTGCTGTTGTTGCTTCTATTGTTGTTACTGTTGTTGCTTCTGCTGCTGTTGTAATGCATGTTCTCTTCATTTATCTGCCTGTCTGTTTGGGGTGTTTTATCTTGGGGGTATCAATTAAGGTGTGTGTTTGTATGTGTGTGTGTGCGCACGCGCGCGCGCGCGGGCGCGTGTTGTGTGTGTCTGTGTGCGCGCATGTGTGTATGCACATGTGTGTGAGTGTGTGTGCGTGCTTATTCTGATTGTGAGTTGGGGAGGGGGGGGGGAGAGAGAGAGGGGGGGGCGAAAGAGACAGACAGAGAGAAAGAAGAAAAAATTGACAAAGACTTTCGCTTTAATCTAGTCTATCGCCCAATCTTTTCACCATTTACACTCCCCATCCCCATCCCCACCCTCTTTTCAACAAGAAGGTAACCTGAAATCCATGCGACCTCATTATCCCACCTGGGCATTCTGATTGGTTGACAGCCTTTGTGACTTCACGGTAAAAGAGCCGGTAACACAGCGGACGCGAGTAAAAGAAAGGGACGTCACACTTGGTACTCCAGGTCACAGTTATGTTCCCCTCCTGAATCTCGTTGATTCTAAGACTGGGTGCTTCGTCTGTAGCGGGACAGAAAAGTAAGCATTAGCATATTTCTTTTCTTTTTCTGTACTTTTTTTTTCTTTTTAGGAAACTCCCATGTTTCATATAGGATAGATTGTCGAGGCCAAAAAGCTATTTTAAAGTTATTGATGTAGTAAGAAAAGTGACAAGGTCTACACACACATACATAAGAAAACAAACGCGTGCGTGCACGCATGCACACACACAAAGTTTATATATATATATATATATATATATATATATATCTACTCTTTTTTAGATGGATGGCTTGATGGTTATTTTTAAAGCAATTGCACTGTTTATGCAATGTACCATCTGAAAATAAAAGTTTTTCTTCGACTTTCACGTTGGAAATTTAAAGTTTGACGATTTTGACTTTCAAACACACACACACACACACACACACACACACACACACATATACACACACTCACACACACGCATGTACAATCTGGAAATGGAAATTTGACTTTGACTTTACTTTCCCACACACACACACACACACACACACAACACAACATACACAGATGTACCATTGCAAAATAAAAATTTGACTTTGACTTTTGACTTGACTCACACATACACAAACACAGACAAAAGCAAAAAATCAAATGCACTGCTTATTCAATGTACCATCTGAAAATAAAAGTTTGACTTTGACGGACAGACAGACAGACAGACAGACAAGACAGACAGAAACAGTGAGCCATCAAACGAGGAGCTTACCCGAACCACCCCCCTCTCTAAAAGTGCAGGTGCTGGTGACCACACCTTTACTCAGGCCTCCCTTCACACTGGCCACCCCGAACTTCCAGACGGACTCGGACCCTGCTGGCGGCAGAGTGACCACTGCTGACCTGGCTTCCGCACCCACGCTTTGCCACTGTACCTTGGACTGCAGGGAGAATAATAACAATAATAATAATGATAATAATAATAATGATAATGTATATGATGATGATGATGATGATGATGATGAGATGATGATGAGATGATGATGAATAAATGTTGATGATGATGATGATGATGATGTAATGATGATGATAAAAATAATATAATAATAATATAATAATAATAATAAATATAATAATTAATAATAATAATTATAAATAATAAAATAAGAATTTATAGCGCGTACTTGCACAGACAAATCAAAGCGCTTGCATTCAACTCATTCTTACACAGTCATGCAACCAATAGCAAGTAATAGTTCTAACAAGTCCAAATGTACACACCACACACACACACACACACACACAACACACACACACACAGAGGTTATACACTTTGGCAGGGTGATGGAATTTTTGACTGTTGAAAAGCAGGGATAGCTATGAAATGAAACAGGAGAGGAAAATCTGAAGTTTCAAACAAATATGTCTTGAGGCCGGATTTAAAAGTGTCACAAGAAGTCCTTTGGTGAAGAGAGATAGGGAGGCCATTCCAAATCGATGGACCAGAAACAGAGAAAGAGCGACGGCCAATGGTAGACTGGCTGAATCTAGGTATTCGTAAGCACAAGGAATATGCAGCAGTATGAAGGGAACGAGAATGAGTGTACATTCACAGAGGTAGGAGGGTGCTGTTTTGTGGAGACATTTGTAACAGTGAGTACTGATCTTATAGTTTATTCTTTGTGGCACAGGCAGCCAGTGGAGAGATCGCAAGAGAAGGGTAATGTGCTCAGATTTTTTCTTTCTGAGAAGAGGGATGGGGGTAGAGGGGGGGGGGGAGCAAAAGTAGTACACAAGAGAATGGCATCAACAAAATGTTATGAAACTTTGCTTTTGTGTGTGTGTATGTGTGTGCACGCGCATGTGTGTGTGCGTGCGTGCGAGTATGTGTATGTGTGTGTTTCTCGAGATTATGATTCCTATCAATTAGGTGCCTGTCAGTGTTGCAATTGCCTTTTACGGGAGGATCAAAGCATGTTTATGACTTGACTTGATTTGATGATGATGATGGTGGTGGTGGTGGTGGTGGTGATGACGATGATAATAATGATGGTGGTGGTGGTGGTGGTGAAGTTCAAACGGGGTTATGATTGAGTAAACAGAAGAAGAAGAAGAGGAGGAGGAGGAGGATAAGTAGGAGAATAAGGATGATGATGATGATGATGATGATGATGATGATGATGATGATGATGATGATAATAATAATGATGACGATGATGATGATGGTGGTGGTGGTGGTGGTGGTGGTGGTGGTGGTGGTGGTGACAATGACGATGATACATTTAAAAATGTATTCTTCTAGCCCTCTTCTTTGAAAAATGTGCATACAAAAAGTGAAAAGGAAGCGCTTCAATCCAAATGTTTCAGATCAAATCTCTCTCTCTCTCTCTCTCTCCTCTCTCTCTCTCTCTCTCTCCTCTCTCTCTCTCTCTCTGTCCCTCCCAATTTCTCTCCCTCCACCCCTTCGTTCTCTCCCTCTTCCTCTCTCTCTCTCCCTCCTCTCTCTCTGCCACTTCCCTCTCCCTCCCACTCGCTCTCTCCCACACACACTCTCCCTCCCTCTCTCTCTCTCTCTCTCTCCCATCCTGTCTCTCTCCTTCCCACCCCACCTCTCTCTCCCACCCCCTCCCTCTTCCACCCCTCCTCTCTCCTACCCACCCCCTCTCTCCCTCTCCCACCCCCCTCTCTCCCGCCCCACCCCCCTCTCCACACCCCCACACCCCTCTCTCTCTCCCCATCCAACCCCCCTCTCCCACCCACCCGCTCTCTCCCACCCCACCCCCCTCTCCCACCCCCACCCCCCTCTCCCACCCCAACCCCCCTCTCCCACCCACCCACCCACCCCTATCTCTACTCCCCATCCAACCCCTCTCTCTCCCACCCTCACCCCACCCCCATTCTCCACCCCCACCCCACCCCCCTCTCCACCCCCACCCTCTCTCTCTATCTCTCTCTTCAGCCACTCACACGGCACTTCAAGACGCCCATGCTTTGCTGGCTGCTGCTGCTGGAAGGCCCGAGGCACCAGAAGATGGTATAGTTCTCTGCCTCCCCCTTATCCCCGGCGGTCAGAGCAGACGACTGTCCGGTGACGTTGCAGGCCTCCTCCTGCCCCCCGCCCTGCCCCCACCTCACCACGTAGCTGCCGTTGCCGGCCAGGTATTCCACTGTCATCTGCTCAGGGGCGCTGGGGGCTAGGTTTGGTCAAAGAAGGAACAAACAAAACAAAAATGAAGATATCAGTGAATGAAGTGTACTGGCCAAGACTGTTCTTACAAGGGAGTAGAAGACATAAGGAGGAGGGAGACAGACGGAAGAGGCAGACAGAGAAAACGATGGGAGGACAAACAAAGACGGTCAACATCAGAGAGTGGACTGACTACTGGCCTTGAGTGGATGGAACGAATTGCTACGGAAAGCAGAGGATCGTGAGGAGTGGGAGGAAGCTGGTTGCAAAAATCTTCATTGGTACACCCCACACGGTCCAAGGGACTACGGGATAGGTTGAGGAGGAATGAATTAATGACGACGACGACGACGACGGCGACGACGACGACAACGATGACTACTGCGACGATAGTAGTGGTAGTGGTGGTGGTGGTGGTAATGGTGGTGGTGATCGTGGTTTTGGTTAGTGGTGGTGGTTGGCGGTGGTGATGTGGTGATGGTGGTGGTAATGATACCTTGTGCTTAAGAATACCTAGATTCAACCAGTCCACAGTTGGCCGTCGCTCTTTCTCTGTTTCTGGTCCAGTGATCTGGAATGACCTCCCTCTCTCCCTTCGTCAAAAGCCTACTTATGATGCTTTTAAATCCAGCCTAAAGACACATTTATTTCAAACCTAAGATTCTCCCCTCTTGTTTCATCTCATTTCTGTCCCTGCCTGCAACAACCAACTCCCCCCATCACCCTGCCCGAGTGTACAACCTTTGTGTGTGTGTGGGGGGGGGGGGGGCAGCGTGTGCGTGTTTACATTTGAATTTGTAAAAACTATTAATTGTACACGTGTGTGTATTTACATATGAATTTGTAAAAATCTATTAATTGTAACTGGCTGCATGTGAAAGACTAGGATGAATGAAAGCGCTTTGATTTGCTTTTTGCGAGATATAGTGCTGTATAAATTCCATGGGTTTTTTTTTTGGGGGGGGGGGGTTAATGACGATGATGACAATGGTGATGACGATGATGTAACAATGACGACCATGATAATGAAGAGAAGGACGAGGTGATTGGTAATAGCGACTGCGACGACGACGACGAGGAGGAGGAGGACGAGGAGGAGGAGGAGTATCATTACTTTATTTCAAGAGGTAAGAAATAAGCATTGGTAGAAGAAATGGAACCTCCACCACCCCCTACACACACACACATATACACACACTACACCACACAACACATCACAACAAACACACACACACACCACAACATAACACACACACACACATCACACAACACGACACAAAACACACACACGCACACACACACGCACGCACGCTCGCACGCACACGCACACAAACGCACGCACACGCACACACACATACACGCACACATACACGCTCACACACACACACAACACACATACACACTGACAGAAAAGACAGACAAAGCAAACACACACACATACCACCTACTCCCGTCCACACACACACACACACACACACTCCCCCACCCCCACCCTCCACCACCCTACCACCACCACACCCCCCACCCACACCCCACACCTACTCCACCACCCCCCACCCCACACTCCCCCACACACCCTCACCCACCACTCCCACCACCCCCCACCCCCTCCACCACCACACACACCACCCAACCACCACCACCACCCCCACTATCCCCCTCCCACCCTAACCCCAACCCCAACCCAACCCTTCCACACCACCACCACCACCACCACAACAACAACAACAACAACAACGACAACGACAACGACTCAATTCATCTTCCTACGTTCAGGATCCGTCGCGGAAGGCACTATGAAGCAAGCCTGTTCAGGTGAAAAGCCTCTGACCGTTCCTGCCCTTACACAGGCACGCGCTCGGCCACTGCCCCTCAGTCGTACGGTCAGTCCGCTAGCCTGGGCAGGAAAGGTGTCCTGAATGGCAGTGGTCACCTCGTGGGCATAGACAAACGCCTCCTGGGACATCGTCATCGTCTCGTTCTTCGCCCTAGGCCCTTCTCCGAAGGCGAAGGTCGAGTTAGAATGCTGGGACACCTCCAGCTGGTATCCTGTCAGCTCCCCGTTAAGAAATTCCAGCGGAGGTGGCTGTGTGTAATGGAATAAAATAATGACGTGTTTGATGAAAAAGAAAAGAAAAGTAAAGAAATGGAGAAAACATTTGGGTGGTGGGGGGGGGGGGGAGGGAGGGGGAGGGGAGGGGAAAGGGGGTTAAATACTGCTAGAGATAGAAATATATAATAATAATAATAATAATAATAATAATAATAAAGGGGAAGGAAGGAGAGAAAGAAAGGAGGAGGGATGAATGAATGAATCTTTATTTTTTCAAAGGTAACAGAAAGAGCATACGCATACTTATTTTTCATCCGGCCCTTGCCCTGATTAGGGACTATCAAAACCAGGAGAAAAGTCACACACACACGTGCGCGCGCACGCACGTAGGCACGCACTTCTATTCGTGGAGAAAACTATTTCCTTTGTGGAGAAAAGGCAGGAGAATGGACCGAGAAGGCAGAAAAAAGACAAGAAGGAGGTGACAGGAAGAAAAGAAACAAGGCAGAAACAAAGAGAGGGATAGAAAAGAAGGCATTCCTAACACAGAATTTCCAGAAGGTAGGGATGCTGTTTATACTGACAGGCCCCCTGCATCACAACAGGGGAAGACTTTAAATAAAATATTAAACACCACACACACACACGATATCCTCGATATAAAAGAATTAATACATAAATAAATACACACACAGACACACACACACACGCATGCACGCGCAGGCGCACGCAAACGGCATACACACAAGTAAGCATCTATGTTTCAATTAGAAATGATGCGGGAGAGATATTTTCATTTACCAGCCAAACAAAATATAAGCCAAAAACTAAAAACAACGACAACAAAAACATTGCATTTAGGGTTGGACCAACCTTGACATACACTGTCAACCAATCTCCCGTATCACTGTATGTCCTCACGTACCCTCCTGGCGTCACTTCCGGTGCTCGAGACGGAACTGTTTAAAAATGTGGATCGGAATTAATTCAAGAATTACAAAGATAACCCTGCAAACTAAGCTGTACGGTCCACGAGAGGGGCTGGAAAGGACTTGCCACTATTTCTCCCAAACACATCTGAGGTGTAAAAGCGAACGAGAGAAAATTAAGAATTACCCAATTTTCCAAATAAGCCTTTAAACAATTTAATCAAATGGACAGTTCACACACAAAATCTAGAACGTTTAGACCACATAAACTGCGTAAGATACCAGTTAAATCTAATTTAGTCATGAATCTCAATTTAGACATACCCTCAAGACAGAAGGTAGCAGAACGGTGTGGTGACTTTCACCAGCCTAACAAATAAAACCCGTAAGGTTCTGGGTTCGATTCCCAGCCTTGACCCTTTCTTCTCAGTTTGATGGGGAAAATCAAACTGATTGTCGAGTCTTTCGAACCGGACCCGGGTACTAACGGGCTTGTATGTGTTCACAGACTACACAACAGCTGAAAATCGGAAAGAATAGGGATGTAGCTCCCCACCGTCCTGGCCAAATTGGTAGGTTTGATTGTGAACTGTATCTTTGGGGACGGGATAGCTCAGTGGTCAGAGCACTCGCTTTCCCCCCAGCTAAGGCTATGCAGCATCGAGCGTGGTTACCGCGTGAATGGGTGACCGTTTGTGCGCCTTGGCTTCAGTACAGTCCCCCAGTTCACCCAGCTGTAAATGGGTACCTGCCCTCTTTAGGGTCAGGGAAAGTAAAACAGCGAGGGAGAGGAGATGGACCCCCGCCCTCAATATGCTGTCCCCTTGAGAAGTTGAGGTCTCTGATGCCTCACTCCACTATGACCATATAGGTTATGGGACACCTCTACCTTTTTTTTTTAAATCATCAAAGTCTCAGGTTGGGAAATTCGAAAAAAGAAAAGGTCGCAAACGCAAAAATCTCCCCATTGGAGAAGCTGGGAGCTGTAGCCGAAACGACAAAGAGACATACTCATCCTTTTTGTTTTAAACATCAGACCATCAAATCATTCCATCAAATGATCAATCAGTTCATCGGCTGATCAAAACAGCAAGCAAGAAAGCCTCAACTACCGACAGGCTGATGAAGTGTATGGGGGTGGGGTGTTGTTGGGGGGGGGGGGGGGGGTTTGGGAGGGGGGTTATGTTTTGTTTTTGGTTTTTTTTGAGAGGGGGAGGGGCTGGGGGTAGGGAGAGGGGAATGACATATTGGGGAGCAGACAATTCTACATGTGGTTTAACCACTAAAATACATCATTCCTTAAGAACCCTCCTAGCTGCATTAATAGACCAGCCATCTCAACCAGATGTCTTAACTCCCAGACTATCCAATCCATGCAATAATAATAATAATAATAATAATAATAATAAATGACGAATGTTGTTGTTGTTGTGCGCTCCCCAGCTTAACACTCTGGGGATCACCCAGACTGTGCATTCTGATTCACTCATCCAACCTGGGAATCACTGTGAGAATAAAATTGTACACTGAATGAGAAGTTTGCGTTGTATGACAGCTTTAAGTACCTCGCCATAGAAACAGCCATACTCCGACTTCAGAGGATTTTTTTCTCCTTTACAGGAGAGTGCAGGTTGTTGTTATGTTAGGAGCTTGACATGGCTGAAGGCAATCTCAACCACAGCATTTCACAACATAACACCATTTAGTGTAGGCCTGATCAATTAGCTGACATCAGTAACTGGAAAAGCTTTGGTATGGGCCAGACGGTTTAAAAGGTAACGTGTGCCCATACTTAGTGGTCGGGAGCGAGGCTCAGAG
>CM054150.1:31772532-31782532 GCA_028751875.1 Rapana venosa
CTAGAGGGTTAAGGGCCCTAGGTTTTAAAACAAAAGAAGGTTGGAGTCGGAAAAGTGTGGTGCGTGCGGTGGTTACCCCCCGTTAGACCCGGGGAACTTCCCCCCCCCCTCCCCCCCCCCCCTTCCCGGTTTAAAATTTTAGACCCAGAGCGAGGGGGTGTTGGGTGCTAGTCTTTCGGATGAGCGTTTTAAAAGGGGTTTTCCGTTGTTACACGAAATTTTTTTAGGCATGGAAAAGAACCCAAAAAAACCGGGTAAAAAAGTGGGGGTGGTTCTCTCGTTTGGGCATAAAACCCACCCATTTTGACTATGAGTGGGGGTTTGGGTGTAGCTTTTGGTGGATGATAAACCCGGGCCCCCGGTGTTCACTTTTTATTTAAAACTTGTAAAACAACCCCGGCAAAAAGTGTTGTCGTACAAAATTCTGTAAAAAAAAAAATTGCCACCTTTGATAAAGGAAAAAATCAGTTGCAGAAAAGGAAAAAGAAAAAAAAATGGGGTGGGCGATTTTTCTTGTGGCGACGCGCTCCCCCGGGGAGGGGGGCAAGAACGAGTTTTTACGCAGAGAAACGGCCGTGTTTAAGTTTTGGGATAAAATAGAATTTTTTTTTTTTTTAATTTCAAACTGAAAGCGACACAAAAACTTTGTTTTTGATCTCCCGTCGTGTCATCGTCTTTGGGGGTTCTCGTCGGTATTGTCGCTCGTCGTCGCGTTGGTGTTGTCGTTGTTCTTGTTTTTGTTTTTTGGTGTTTTGGTGAGGGGGGTTTTGTTGTTTTGGGGGCGGCGGGGGGTGGGCGTGGGGGTTTGGGGGGTTTTGGGTTGGCGGCGGGGCGGGGTGGGGGGGGGGGGGGTGGGGGGTGGGGGAGTGGGAGGGGGGGGGAAATTTATTAAAAGTGGGGGGGTAAAAAGGGTGAGTTAATTTTTTGTGGGGTGGGGGTTTGGGGGGGGGGGGGGGGGAGGCGAAAAGGGGTTTTAGTTTTATAAATTTTAAAATTTATATTTTTGGTATGTTAGTAGGGGGGTTTAAATTTTAAAAAAAAAGGAAAAAACAAAAAAAAAACCAGAAACAAAAAAACAAAAAAACAAAAAAAAAAAAAAAAAAAAAAAAAAAAAAAAAAAAAAAAAAAAAGGGGTGAGAGAAGGGGGAAAAAAAGGGGGGGGCCCCGAAGACCGGGAGGGGGAGAAGAGAGGAAAACGAGGAGAAAAAGGGAGGGAAGGGAAGGAGAGAGGGAGGAAGGGAGAGGTAAAAGCAGAGACCCACGAGGAGCGAAGAGAGAAACGAAAGAGAGGAAGCGGGGGAAGGCCGAGGAGAGACCCGAAGACAGCGCCGAGAAACAAAGAAAGGGGAGGGGAAAAGGAAGCCCGGAAGGGGGGAAACGAGGACCGAAAGCAGAAGAGAAACGAGGGGAGAGGAAAACGGCGGAAAAAAGGGGAAGGGCCGGAGAGAGGAAGGAGCCAAGGGGGCCGGAGAGGAAAGAGGCCAAAAAAAAAAGAGAGGACAAGAGCGAGAGAGAGAGCGCCGGAAAACGAAGGGAGGAGAGAGAAAGAGGGGAAGACGAAAAGGGGGGGAAAAGGCAACAGAGGGGCCAGGGACGAGAAGAGAAGAAAACCCCAAGAACAAAACAAGCGGGAAAGAGAGAAAAGGAGGAGACCTGACGAAAGAAGAGCGAGAGCGCGGAGCCCCGAAGGGAGCCAAGCGAGAGAGGACCCCAGAACGAAGCAAAGAAAGGGAAAGAGAGAAAAAGAGCAAGCGGGCAAGAGGAGCCCGCGGGGAAAAACGCGAGAACGAAAAACCCCGAAAAGACAAAACCCGCCGGAGCGGCGAGAGAACCCAAGAGACGGCCCGAGCAGACAGAAGTGCCCCAAGGGCCGAGAGCCCCCCCGACCACCAAAGAGAAGGGCCCCGCGCGGAGCCAACACCCAGCCCGGGGCCAGCCCCCCGCGGGGAGCGCCGAACCGACCCGACCCCCCCCCCCCTTCCCCTCCATTTCCCCCCCCCCTTTTCTCCCTCCCCCTCTCTCTCCCCTCTCTCTCCTCTCTCTTCTCCTCTCCCCCCTCTCTCTCTCTCCTCCCTCCTTCTCTCCCCCCTCCCTTTCCTTCTTCTCTCCTCTCCCCTCCCCCCTCTCCTCTCTCTTCCCTCTCTCTCTCTCCATCCTCTCTCCCTCCCTCTTCTCCCCCTCTCTCTCTCCCCTCTCTCTCTCTCCATCTCTCTCCCTCTCTCCCTCCCTCTCTCTCTCACCTCTCTCTCTCCCCCCCCTCTCTCTCTCCTCTCTCTCTCCATCTCTCCCTCTCTCCCTCCTCTCCTCTCTCTCCCTCTCTCCTCCTCCTCTCCTCTCCCCCTCTCTCTTCCCTCTCCGTTCTCTCTCCCTCTCTCCTCCCCTCTTCTCTCTCTCTCTCTCCCTCTCCCTCCCTCTCTCCCTCCCCCTCTCTCTCTCTCTCTTCCCTCCCTGTTCTCTCTCTTCTCTCTCTCTCTTTTCCCCTCTCTCTCTCGCTCACTGAGTGCAGATAGCCCATACACTTTCTGCAGGAGCTGATGAAAACGTCGGGCAGGGCCTCATTGTCCGGGGGGTGGTTCGCCGCCTGTGACCTCTTCGCCTCACAGGTCAAGGTCACGGTTTGGTCAGTGGTGTACTTATCCATCCCGAGGGAGGGAGCGGTGGGCGAAGGTGGCTGGATGTCCAGAGTGAAACCTGTGTCAGACACATCATACTAACTATGCCGCATTAGCGCCTGGGTTTTCTCACAGTTCTTCATGAAACCATTGACGCTGGGGGGCAACAGCAAAGTGACAGGCTGTATGATCAGTGGCTTTCCCACTCGTGGAATTCCACTTTACAGCCAAATCCCGTTTGGACCCGAAACTTTTCCCCCCATCCTTTAGATCATGAGTGGTGGCTTGGCCGGTAGTCTTTCGGGTGAGACGATAAACCGAGGTCCCGTGTGTTACGCATAATTATTTAACGCACGTAAAAGAACTCACGGCAACAAGAGAGTTGTCCCTGGCAAAATTCTGCAGAAAAAAGCCACTTTGATAGGGCAACAAATACAGTTGCAGACAGGAAAAAGAAAAAAAATGGGTGGCGCTGCTCTTGTGGTGACGCGCTCCTCCCCGAGGAGAGCAGCCCGAATTTCACGCAGAGAAATCTGCCGTGACTTAAAGTGGCATAAATAAATAAATAAATAGCCTATTATTTAGTGATCGACTATGACTCTCTAAACTAGGAGGCTTGACTTGCACACAGCCTTTATATGCTGCAGCCCTGGGGGGGGGGGGGGGGGGGGGGGGGGGGGGGGGGGGCTGGTTGGCCTTTGGAGAACATCTCCAACGCTGACTGTCCTTATGCCCACTTGGCCGAGAGAGTGGGGATGTACTGTGGGCAAGGCATCTGCACCTTAATCACACACATTTCTCAATGCAGCTGCTGCCTCTTCTGTTAAAGCTGTGGAGGTCATCGTCGAACACGACGGACAACATGACAGGCATGTTCCTTTTTCGTTCCTCGGCTAGAGCTTCCCAGGTTCACCAATAGGGTGGGTGAGATCTGTTAGCGTATGCGGCGTTTTGGTTTGGGTTGGGGTTTTTTGCCGGGGTTTTTTGTTGGTTGTTTTTTTTGTTGTTGTTGGGGGGAGGGGGGAGGGGGGGGGGAGAGGGGGCGTCGTTGTCCACATCATTTAGGTCGCCGCATTCCGACTTCCGGGGATGATGTTTACAACACGACACCACCAGTATGTATGCGTTTGTTGTCCGGGCTTTTTTTTTCTTTTCTTTTTTTTGTGCTTTTTTTTATCTTCTTGGTCATCTGTTCTCACCGGCATGGATGGTAAACTCTTCCCCCCACCCCCCCACCCCCTCCAAAAATAAAAGGTCAGGACAAAGTTTTAACGTGTGTGCAATAAACAAGTTATGTGCGTGTTTGTTTGCACACAGGGCCTCGGTTAATAGTCTCGATTGAAACGCGATTTTGGGACAGCGGAGTCAGTACTGATGTTGACTCCCGGGGGGAAAATCCCCTGGAACAGGCTGGACCCCGGGCGCGATCCCGGTCTGTCAAATCGCTTGCGCAAGGCTCTAACCACTGTCTAACCCGCACCCCTACTCTTATATAAATTAGATAACCAAATCAAATCAAATTCTTTTATTTCGAGGATTATGAATAAGCACCCGTGTGCTTTTTTTCTGAACATCCAGTCCCTGCCTTTAGGGATACATCATGATACTATAAAAAAAATAAATAAATAAATAAGCCCAACATCTATACACTCGCATAGTATTAAAAAAAACACCCACAAGAAAATCCCCCCCCCAAAAAAAACCACCCCAACACCAACAACAACAAACGAAAACGTGCACAATGTAAAGGAGAACAAACCATGTCAATAGTATTATTTGGCAAACGGGAAAATAAACATCAACCAATTCATTATACTTTATTTTTTATAAGAAAAGCAGTAGCAATAGCAGATTGCACAAAAACAAATTACTGTCTTATAATTAAACAAAAGGAAATTACGCAAAACAAGTTACACCCGCACGCGCGCGTGACCGCACGTGCGCGCGCACACACTCACACACACACGTACACACACACAAACGCACGCACGCGCGCGTAAGTACACACACGTACACACACATACACACACGAACACACACACGCGCGTACGTACACACACGTACACACACACACACATACACACACACGAACACACACGAACATACACACACGAACACACACACACACACACACACACACACACACACACACACACGACACACACACACACACACACACACACACACACACACACACACGAACACACACACACACACACACTGCATCAACTAGCTGAAATAAAGGTAGATAGAAATAAGGGGTAGGTATAGCGTAGTGGTTAGAACCATGATCTCATAATCGGAGGATAACTAAGAGCGTGGGTTTCAGTTTCCACTGAGGACCCTATAAAAGTGTTTATGCTAAAGATAATAACATTACAGATTCTTCTTCCCTCCAAGTCTTTAAAATGAAACAATGAACTGAGTTTCTGTGTGCTAACGCATGCACAACATTTTCTTCACACGCTAAAAATAAACAAACATACAAAACCAAGAAAAGAAAATATTCACTTTCCGTAGAAGAGGAGACTAAACAATATGGCTGATGGTATGGATGACACGAACATACCCAGCATGCATCCACTACCTGGAGATGGATGGACTCCGTCAGGTTCACCTTGCCTAAGACTCTCTGCCCGACACGTTCAGGTTGGTGTCCCGGATGACCCCTCCCTTAGTTAGTTATTTATTTATGCCACTTCAAGTCACGGCATATATATTTCTCAGTGTGAAAATCGTGCTGCTCTCCCCGGGGACAGCGTGTAGCCACAAGAGCAGCGCCACCTTTTTGTTGTTGTCGTTGTTGTTGTTGTTAAGAGAGATGTTTGTTTTTCGCTTCTCGCTGGAGCTTCGAAGTTCACCAGATGGCGAGATTTTGCGAATGCGGCCGTTTACCCACCATTAAGGTAGCGGCATTACGACTTTGGCAATGATATGTTAACCACGACACCAGTGTGCATTTGTTAAATTGTGTCTTCCGTTCCTACCGGAACCAAGATAGACTACTCTTCCGAACAGCGGAACGGGTCTCTAACGAGTGGGCAAGATGCTATGTGTGGGTTAGCACACAAAGGACCTCGCTTTACAGCCCCATTCCAAGGACGTTCGGGGGAGTGGAGTCGATACTGGAGGTTTAACTCCAAAGGAAACCCTCTTTCCCCTTGAACGGGCGCATGGCTTGAACCCAGACAGTCAGATCATGAGCTCAACGCTCTAACCAATAGGTTATCCCGCCCCCTGAAAAAGAACACTGAAGTCCAGATAGCTCGGTAATTGGGTAGATCGATACTTCGTCTCAAGTTAGGATCAATATTTTTGGGGGGAAGAATAGATAGCATCGCAGTCGTGGACAATGCAATACAGGAGACGATCAACAACGAGCTCAGAGTTTATAATTATGAGGTTATGATGTGCTAGATCCTCTGTGGACATGAATGTTTGTCCGTCGTGTTCGACGATTACCTTCAAAACAGCAGATGGTGCAACTGCTGTCCGGAAATTGGGCAGAAATTGTGATTATAGTGAAGATGCCTTGCCCACAGCACACCCACACTCTCTCGGCCAAGAGGACATACGGACAGCCAGTGTTGGAGATGTTCTCCAAAGGCCAACTAGCCCCCAGGGCTGTAGCACATAAGGACTGTGCGAGTCAAGCCTCCTAGTCAGAGAGTTATAGTCGATCACTAAAGACTAAGCGGTAAAGTGGAATTCCATAAGTGGGAAAGCAAGGCACTGAGAGAACTGCTAAACTGTCATTTTGATAGTGATTAATGTCTCCTTCCTCGGCTAGACCTCTGAGGTTCACCAAATGATGAGATTTTGACGTAGACAACCGTCCTCCCACCCCTCCCACCACCACCAGCACCACCACCACCATTATTACAGTATCTGCATTCTGACTTCAGGGATACCATTGGGATTGAACCTATCCATTTCTCCAGGACAGTCGCGAGGCACCCCCGCCCTGCTCTTTCTAATTTTCAAATGTTTTGGTTCTTTTGACTTCCACAAGTCCGCAAGTACACTGGTTCCCTTGGTGTAGAATTTTCTCCGAAAAACTCTGTGACCTTCAGTTCGCTTTCCCCGTCAAACTGGGGAGAAAGGGCAAGACTGGGAGTCGAACCCAGAACCTCACGGTTTACGTGTTAGGCAGTTGAACACGTGTCTAAACCGACCTGCCACGTCCCTTCTATTCGCTAGTTACGAAATTGAACACATTAATTTTTGGGGGTGAAATGTGTGAACAGTGCTGGTGTTAAATGGCAGAAAATAAGACCAACATTCTGTTGCTTGTAATAATTATGTGAGGGCTGTGCAAAAGAAATTTGGCAAACAAACGAAAAAAGTGTGATGCTGAGAGATCGGATGGCAATATGAATTTTGAACATAAAAAGGGTATCAGAGATGCAACATGAATAAAGATTATATCACCACGAAAGAAAAAAGAATATGACTCTAACAGATGATGATACTGTTTTCTTTTGTGGTTAATTCGAAAGCAAATGTCTGTTTTTCCAGGTGTCATGTTGTTTAGCACACACATTGAAGTGATGTGTCAAATGACAGAGTGAAAGAGAGCTTTGTTATCTTTTAAATCTGTTGTGCACAAAAAAGAAAGGCAGGAGAATGGACCAAGAAGGCAGAAATTAGACTAGAAGGAAGTGACAGGAAGAAAAGGAACAAGGCAGAAACAAGGGAGAGGGATAGAAAAAAGGGAATTCCTAGCACAGAATTTCCTGAATGTTGGGATGCTACACACACACACACACACACACACACACACACACACACACACACACACAACACACACACACACCACAATACACACACCACTCAGCCACCCCATCCCACCCCCACGCCCCCAATTTTTTTAAACCCAAAAATATACAACAAAAAAACTCCCCTCAAAAAACTACTTACCATCTTCACGCCCGATAGAGAAGCACTCTCGGTTGAATTTCGAAGATGACGTTTGAGTGACGTGACCATTCACGTGATTCTCTGACGATGACGTACTTTGCTCTGACGTTCTCGTCACCGCTCTCCCTTCATCCCCATTGGACAATGTCGTGATCGTTCGGCCCTCAGCAGCAACAACCACGAGGACGAAGAAGATGACCACGACGATGACAGATGCAAGGTGACCAACAGAAGTAACTTGTCGCGCCATCGATGATTTATGTGTGTGTGTGAAGAGAGTTGAATTATTCGTGTGAATATTGAGTGACTTATTAAGATAATTCTGATGACTATAGACTAAGTTTATGGGGGGGGTTGAGGGCTGTTTGCTATTGTTGTTGGTGGTGGTGGTGTTTGTGGTATAGTTGGTGATGTTGTTCTCGTTATGTGTCATTGAACACGGTGCCATTGCTGGGAGTCCGGACTGGAAAAAAAGCTTGGGGAAGTACTGCCTTCACCTGTAGGCTAGCTATCTCATGGTGAAGTTTATCCCCAAGCGTGGCTTCAGGGGCCTTTGGTTTACCTGCAAAATGCAGAGACACTGACAGGTGAAGGGAAAATAAGAAATGATGATGATGATGATGATGATGATGATGATGATGATGGATGATGACGACGCCGATGACGCCGATGATGATGATGATGACGACGACGAACGACGACGATGATGATGATGATGATGATGATGATGATGATGATGATGATGATGATGATAAGCGAATAAAGATAAGCGAATTATGGGGATTCTGGTTGTGTGCTTGTCTGTCTATCTGTCTGTCTGTCTTTTTGTATATATGCCTCTGTATCTGTCTTGGTTTTTCTCTTTTGTGTGTGTGTGTGTGTGTGTGTGTGTTGTGTGTGTGTGTGTGTGTGTGCGTTTGTGTGTGTGTGTCTCAAACAGAAAATGTGTGTGAGTGAGCACGTGTGTGTGCGTGTGTTGATTACGTGTGTGTGTGTGTGTGTGTGTGTGTGTGTGTGTGTGTGTGTGTGTGTGTGTTGTGTGTGTGTGTGTGTGTGTGTGTGTGTGTGTGTGTTGTGTTGTGTGTGTGTGTGTGTGTGTGTGTGTGTGTGTGTGAGAGAGAGAGAGAGAGAGAGAGAGAGAGAGAGAGAGCCCGCACATGCAGAGAGAGCGAGAGAGAGAGGGGGGTGGACACAGGCAGACAGACAGACAGACTGGCAGGCAGACAGACAGAAGAAACCTGTTTAGATCTAGTTTTACCCCGGTTACATTCTGACATAAGACAGAGAGACAGACATACTGGCATAAATAGATAGATAGATGGATAGAGAGAGGGGGGGTGGGAGGAGAGAAAGACGGAGAGAGAAACGGAGAAGGAGACACACAGACAGACAGACAACACACACACACACACACACACACACACACACACACACACACACCAGATAGAGACAGAGAGGCAGATAACAGGTAGATAAACAAAGATATTAACAAACAAGCAAAATGAATAAGCAGACAGACAGACAGACAGATATACGAACAAACATAATGTCATTCTGTAATTATTGGTTATTTTGAATTTAAGAAAAAAAAAATTGCAATCTCCATTGCTAATTACAATTTTGATGATCTTCGCGTTTTGTTTCTCCCTGTGCCTAAACAACTTATTTGCTTGGGGCTTTTCTTGTTTGTTGTTGTTGTTGTTGTTTTTGTGAGTTTTTTTGTTTGGTTGGTTTTTTGTTGTTGTTGTTTTTGTTGTTGTTGGGGTTTTTTGGGGGGAGGGTTGTTGTGTTTTTTTGGTGTTTTGTTGTGTGTGGTTTTTTTTTTTTGGGGGGGGGTGTTTGTTTTTGTTTTGTTTTTGTTTTGTTTTGTTGTTGATGTTGGTTGTTTTTTTGTTGTTGTTGTTTGTTTGTTTGTTGTTGTTTTTTTTTGGGGGGGGGTTGGGGGAAGGTAATAAAGAAGTTGAGTTGTAAGCACGTGATCTCGTAACTAAGTGTTTACCGAGGTGAGCTCGTTACTAAACTTCCTTCCAACATTACCTCGTTACAGAGTTTTTCCGCCCATTACAGAGTTCTTCTTCTTTCTCCACGTTCTCTTCTTCTTCTTTCTTTCTTTCATCTGTCGCTGGTGCCTTTCGGCGTCGCGGGGAGACACAGACGTCTGTCTGCAGCAAGGCGGAAGGCTTGATGTAGTGACAGGTCATGGGCTCCAGGGTGTCAGCCACGGAGTTGCTCCATCGTCTCCTTGGTCTACCTCTGGCTTTCCAGCCATTGTATTTGGTGGTGTATGCCCTTAGGGCTGGTTGGTTGGGCGGCATTCTAGTGAGGTGACCAAACCACCTGATTCTTTGTTGTTCGATATGGTGGAGAATTGGTGTTAGTCCGACCACGTTCTCCACGTATGTTTATGTGAGGGAGGGAGGGAGGGAGAGACAGACAGACAGACAGACAGACAGATTCAGACAGATTCA